>JANEYF010002509.1:297500-897500 GCA_029963845.1 Rhamnusium bicolor
TATCAGAAGTAATTATAAGCTGCATACAAAATGGAAAATAATTATCAAGGAAATTTATAATTGCGTTTAATCACTGCCTCATTCAAGCAAATAGTCTCATGCTTGTGTTTTACGGATGTCGAGGTAAAAGTAAGAAAATAGGCCGATTCAAGGGAAAAGAAAAGTTATTGCTTATTAGAAGAAATCTCAAAGACGTTTTGCATGGCTAAGTTGCACATGCAAGTTACAGATGAGGCTATAAAATGAATGCATTTGTCATACCTTGCGCATAACATTTATTTACTTGGTATAGTCAACATTTCCAAAATGCGTATGTGTAGATTTGTGTTGATTTTGGTGACAGTGTGCAGTGTGAATGCGTCATCAAAGAAATATATACCCAAACATACAGGACAGACTATCATAGATAAAATATTTAAGGAATGTTTGGACTCCAAAACAAGGTATTTAAAGTACTGTTGATATGCATTATACATAATGTTTTATTTTAAATTAATATATTGGCAACTTTCTTAATAACGAAGATGGAAAATATGAAATTAGTTTTACCTTTATTTGAGGATCATGTTTTTCTACTAACTGAAAACATAAAAAGTAAAACCACAGTATACCAGTAGATTATTTCAGCTACATTTTATTCATAAATCCACTGAGCGCTCTGGGACCTCGAATGCAGGTGGTTGCGTCACAGTCGTAGTATTTTACAAGAATACCATGGGTGTACGAAACAAATTTAGCTTTGTTGATTAATTAATAAAATAAATAATTATTAGTTAGGGAAGAGATCACGGGTTTTTAATGTTTGTGCAGCCAGGTGTATATATATATTTCACTTTTAACATTTTATATGGTTAAACTAAAAAATCTGTAAATTATCTAGATAAATGAAATAAAATACATAATAGGCATAATATTTTATTATTAATAATTGAATAATGAATGCTAAACATTTCTTTGCTTACCAAATAAAATAGCTAGGTATAAAAAAAACAAATGTTTTATTGATAATTCCAAATTATTAATTTAGTGTTTTTAAAATTTCTGTTAATAAATTTAAGACTGTAAAATATGTTCGTTATTTTTTTTCTTAAAGCACTTATTCTCAATAATTTAGATAATTGCCGATACACAGCGCTTCTACTCACATGATGTAGTGTGGAAGTAAAATTATACTTTCAATTTACATTATTAAAATTACTTTATTAATGGTTCTTGCTTTTATAAAACAATAACTCCTGTACTAAAATCAATAGACTAATGTAACCGTTTTTTCACGAGGAAATATGAATAAAACTTTCCGTAACTACTGCAATAAATGTTAATTTTACATTTATTTATTATTTCGCTAATATACACTGACAAGAAAAGTCTAGGGATATGTTTACAAAATTATACAAGACATAAAACACACATTTGCTTGTTTTTTTTTCTAAATCAATTTAAAAAAAACGTATATTCATAAAAATGTCCCTAGACTTTTCTTGTAAGGACATAAAAGAAATTATTGTTTGTGTAGTTTATCATTTTGTACGTATTATAGTATATTTACAGGGTGTTTTAACATAAATGGCATTCTAAATAGATATTTTATTATCGAAGAAACAATCGTAATGGAGTAACATAAATGTATGCGACGTAGAGGTAATCATTATCTATTGAGTTCAATTAGCACTGTTTTTTAAATTACGGTTTTTATTATTATTTCATTGGTAATTTATTGTAGATTTATAGACTTGATTTAACGATTTTTTATTTAATCATAAGGTTAATAGTAAAATAAAAAATAAATAAAACAACAATAATAAGAAATAAACGTTTTATTAATTTTTCCAAATAGTTAACTTAATTTTTCGATACGACTTAAAATTTCTAATAAATTTAAGTGTATAAATGTATAATTTTACTCTAAAGAAAAGCCTAATTAAATATGCTATTGGAAAATTTTCGAATGGATGCAAAAATTTTGTTTCTTTACATGCATCAATAAAATGTTCAATAATGTTGTTTCTAACCACAAGACTATATATTCAATAAAATTATTATGTGGCATGTTTAAATTATCAAATGCATCCAAACTAGACTTTTCATAGGCTCTGTAATAACAGAATAAATATGTTTCATCCAGATTTTGATGAGCCTTTGAATATTCTGCACATATGTTGCAAGTATGTACTTTTAGGCATTTTTTTAATAAGGTATCCCGCAAAATACCTTGCAAAACTGGTTTTTAAGGAGCCATTTCTACGATAATCAGTTCCCACGTTCGTTACTTTCGCTTGTTTATTTAATGTAATGGAGGGAATAATTTTATCTTCTTTTACTACATCTGCAACTCTTAATAGAATATCATCTGAATAACTTTCCCAATTTTCTGTCCCAGAATTTAAAAGTCGTACACAAAATAATTTTTTAAAAGTTCTTATAAATTGGATGGGTATTGGATTAATACAATTTCCGTTTTGATGTCTTATAACCCCAAAAAAAATTTTCCATTAACAATGATAACACTTGCATGATTAAATTAAAAAACAGTAGAGAACGCCGAACTCATTTGTCTGATTTAAGATCTACTCTTACAGATGGACCATTCTTGCAGCAGTAGACGACATCCAACTAAAAAATTTAGAAGCCAACCCTGGGCTTCTACCAATTTGCCTAGGCACAGCAGATAACATCATATTAGAATGGAAAATAATTAACGCATTTGAGAGACAACCATCTGAAAATTTATGCAGAAAAGACGAAATTATTAAAATCCTGGCAAATATCAATAAATACTTGGAACTAAATATATCCTGTGAAATAACAAAAAAAGGAAGTACCTATAGCCAACACTATACTATATCAAATCAATAGAATTGTAACCTTTAAAATCAATAGAACTTCTATACTATTTGAACAAGTTCTACTAAGCCATGTTAGAAAACAGAGAGGACTGTTTAACTTTGTTGGTACCTTTCAAAAATCAATTACTGGTACCTTAGATGCTAATGACGGTGAAAGATATGAAGAAAATTTCAAAAGATTATTCAACAATGAAGCCATATTAAGAGTAGACATAGAAAATCATTTATCTGTCACTCATGACCTTAATAAAACCATAAATAAATCAATGTAGAAAATCAGAGAAGAATTAATTCAGCAGTGATCGATATTGAAAATAAAATAGAAAAAAATGGACTTTGCATTAACTTATTAGTTGTAGAAAATATTCTCAAACAGCTATCACATTCTCTCTCACTTATTTGCAACATGTTAGAAGAACTTTCCACAGCCAATATCCTTTGCGCATTTAAGACAATTGCATCAAACAATTATAAGACCAAATGACCTTAGGAAAGAATTGATAAACATCCAAAGTCACCTGAAAGAAGTAAAAATCCCATTTGAACCTACTTTTCAAAACTTTATTAAATACGAGAAATTCTGTAAAACTTCAGTCTACCAAAAGGACTCCTACACATATTTTATCATTAAAATACCATTAATAGAAACAAAACTCTATGATTACTACAAACTGTATCCATTGTCTGTTGAAAATAATGGATCCTATAATACTATTATACCACAAAGAAATTATTTACTAATGAAATCCAACTGGTATTCCTATGCCGACATACCGTGCAAGGAGATAGAGATAAATGAATTTATTTGTATACACAACTCTGTTATGCAAAGAAGATCAAATGAACCTTGCGAAATTCAACTTATCGATTAACAGAATAACTGTAGATACACAAAGATTAATATTAACAATCCTAAAATACAAAGAGTTGAGAATTCGAACTCATGGATAATCACTAGCCCATCTACCATCGTAGCTGAAACAAATTGCGAAGAAAATAAATAGAAACAACTAAAAGGGAACTATCTATTAACAATTCCCGATAGATTCTACAGTATTGTCGATAAATTAATACAAACTCACTCCAAATACTAACTTTCAAAAAACACTGAAATCTATACATATTCCACCGCTAAATATACAAAACAATTTATCATACATAAAATATTATTCAAACATGCCCACAATGGATCATGTCGATCTAGACGAATTTTCGGCATTATCTAGACGTACAGAGAATATACAAGAAGAAATCAAATACCAGATATTGGAGCCAGCACCAAACCAATTGAATTCCTGGATTATTTATACTCTTATCGTTGTCATCATTATTGTTATCCTAATCATACTATGGAATATTTATATCAAATCTAAGACAAACAGATTTTCAACATTCAACATATTTGCAACCAAATCGAAATCCAAAGAAGAACTCCACGAGGAAGAGATAACGAACATCGGCCCTTTCTAAATAAAACCCGAGTTCTCATCTAAGGGTGGAGGAGCTATGGACGGCCCTGAACTACCTACCAACAATAGAGACGCTGAATCGCTAAATTGTAAAAGATAATTTAATTTTATAAATACGACAGAAAGGCTTTTGTTTAAGTTCTATAATATTATTCATTTCATTTAGATCTATATATCTTTGTAGTTAGATTTGTTCTTATTATAAACTCATTGTAAGTTTTCGTCAGAATAAAGTTTGTAAATCTTTAAATTCTATTTTTAAAAAGACAAACCGCTCGGCGACGATAATAACTCGCGCTACGCATTTCAAAAAGAACCTTATGTTTTGGATAGGCCATTAAATGCATAAAAAATCAGTATGCTCTTTTTGTTTGTATATTAAGTAATGTTTCATCCGGTGGGTTGTAGAAAATTGGTGGCGCCTAGCTGTATTAGTGCGTTCTCTAGTTCTGCGGTATAGGAAAACAAATGGTTCTTCAAATAGGGAACAAAGAAGTCTACTGAAACATTTTCATAATCAGTTGAAGAGATAATTAAATTCGCCATACAGATTTCTAAATCAACAAATCATTTTGTGGGGTTAATAGTAGATATATACAACAAAAGAAAAAGCAATTTGAGTTTACTCAACAAAGGGATTGCATTGTAACAACTAAACTGAAATCGTTCGCTTGCTGATAAACATATATTTCTCTTATTATTCGCTATATTGCCGTTATGTCTCGAGATATTCGCTCGCCAGCTCGCATCCTCGGGGTTCAGCCAGGCTGTCAAAAAAATTAATGTTTATGGCACACCGTCAAGAAATAATAACATATTGCAGTAGATTAAACTGGCCTAATTGTGAGTACAGTGATAAATAGCTTAGCTCATGCAGGTGTCGCTTTATATTCAAAACTGTTTCTTGTTACGTTTTTTTTTTGCCTTTTGGCGCATTTTATTCAGGAAGAAATCAGACATCTCTACTGACATAAGAAAGTAATAGATATAATTTGCATTGGAGATGAAGCTCATCACATATTCTTTTAAATCTATTTTCTGGATCACTAAATCATTTTTTGGGAAAGAATAATTGGGAATCAAATCGTCTTCCAGCAGAAGAGCAACAAAATTTATTCTGGAAAAGTGCATTTTAGTGACTAAATTCTATTTGGCATCAAACAGTATATCGTTTATCGCGCACCACATTATCACTTAACACTTATTTTTCTCTCTGCTTTATGGCTTGGACTTTTTAGAAATCTTAAATCATGAGATTATATTTACGTATAGAGCATATTATATTTATTTATTTATTATAAAATTTATATTTCAGATTCACATGTTTTTCGGAAAAGTCAGCCGCAGTAATTGAACGTGCTATGAATTGGGATGTTCCTGTTTTCGACGGACTAAAGCTACTTAGAAATAATGAAAAAATCAACATGAGGAATGAAAAATCTTTAAGTGGTTTTAAAAGACTAAGAAACGCCCTTTTAAATTTTATCGATACTCACACATTTTCCCTGGACTTAACTGAAGGAAGCGGAAGGGTTATGCAAAGCCGCAGTGGCGATGGAGGTGGTGGTGCAGGTGGAGATGGTGATGGAGGGGGCGGTGGCGGTAGTGGAGGAATATTCTATTTGGACAAAAAAGCGTTGAAGAAAGAGAAAAAATATTATCAGTACACTTTTATGGTACTATTGGGAATATTTGGTTTAACCGGTCCTTTGGTGATGAAAGTTTTGGGAATAATGGCTGCTAAGGCTCTTTTAGCAGCCAAGGCTGCTCTTATAATAGTTGGAAGTGTTGCTTTAAAAAAGATTTTTGAAAAGGATCACAACCAAAAGCCCAAAGTGAAGGTACACACTATTCCCACGTCTGAAAGTGAAGAACATGATTATGACAGGATTGGGTATTTACATAATCAGATGCCAAGTGGCTATAGCTCTTTTACCTCTTTTGGAGGTAATCATCCTTATTCTGCCTATTCTAATGACGATTTTGCTCCAGTATTGTACGGTACTCATTATAATGCCAACAAGGCCAGCAAAACGAGGTAGAATATAAAAAAGTCATTATGTGTATTTATTAATTTATTTATTTACGAACTACATTTAATTAAATAATTACCAAAATTTTCTAGTATTTTTAGTGAATGGTCTCAAAATCCTTTCATAGAGAATAATTTTCCAATTAGTTGTGTTTTCATACCGATCATGTCACGAAAACTGTTCTGTTAAAAATATAGGCATAGTACGTATTACAAAGAACATAAATTATTAAACAGTAAAGGAAATTCTCGCGAATCAGTAGCATGAGTATAAGTAAACACTATATAAAAATGACCACACATCATCTGGAATCAAAATGTCATTCGATATTTGGTTAAAAATTTGAGGCCCTGATGCTCTCGGTTCAAATAATGGCCAAACGACATGAAATTGATTTTTTAAAGTTGTGTTTTATAAGCGAATAAGTAAAATTATCTTTTTCCGTAACTTTGCGTGTGTTAGTTTTATTGACTTACTTGTCCATCTAAAAACTGACTTATATTTTAAACGATCTTTCTGATGATGAACTTGTGCAAACTTCTCTGTTTTTAAATTTTAAAAATTACATTTACTATGTAAATTATTTTTTTATATTTCTGAAGACATGCAAAATTTTTTAATACGATTTTTGCAACATTATGAGTGTTATATTGTTAAAAAAAATCTGATTGTGACGTATCTTCTATATTTAACTTCTTTTTTCCGCAGAATCGGTTTGTTTTGAAATAATATTTTTTTTCCCTTAACTTATTGAGTTGGCAGGATTTGGAAAGACCTGTTTTTGTGGAATAACCTGTAATTGAACTGTATTAATACAAATACATTTTTGACCGTTTCCCAATGTCTGACAATACATGTAATTACATTTGATTTGTGTTAAGTTTGGATTAAACTAAGGAAGAAATATCATTATTATATTCAGTGATCTAGTTTGGTGTCAATTTCTAGTAATAATAATAGAGTTAACTCTTTATTGCATTTCAGTTATTCAACGAAATAATTGGACCGATTTATAACTATTTAAATAAATATTCATTACAAATTAAATTGATTATATGCAATAAAATAAACTGTTGCTTAACCAACATAACCATAATACTACAAACCTAGTTAAATACTTTTAAAATTCAATACTAATGAGTTTAGATTGCATAATTAAAAACTAGTTATGGTTATATATTTTTTAAATCACTAAATTTATAAACAAAGCAAAGTATTAATAAATGAATATGTTTTATTGAAAAATATGAAGAGATACGTACGAGTATGATACAGATTCTGTATCAAATTCTTGTGCCGGATGTTTTATGGTCATCAATTTTTAATATCTCCTCCAATAGAATCATTGCAGGATTTCTATACCAAAAGGCAGGAGCGGATTCAGAAATCAGTTTCATCGGGGGTTTATATAAGAGATGAGAAAAGGCAAAATTAAATTACAATTCTTATTTCCATTTTTTAAAGTTAAGAAACTTTAATATGCTACTACTTATAGGATTATGTTTAAACTTGTCACCGAAACCCAATCGAAAACGGCCGTGGTTAGTTTTGACTATCGAAAAAAACTTTCGATATTTAATCGAGGGTTAGACTATCGACAACTATGAATGTGGCGGATTATTGATAGTTCTCCACCTCTACTATACGTTCTCGAAAATCTCGGTAAGGAGAAATTACTCCCTATGTCCCCGCTGGATTCGCCACTGCCAAGAGGCAATCTACTTTAAATCACACAATAAATATTGTTTTTTCCTGAAGGGACTATTATAATAATACATCTTTATTAATGAAACAGTTAATTACATTTCATTAAGGGCGAAATTTGTAGTCCCAAGACGACACTCTTCCACTTAACCCCTACCATTCAGGATTTTACAATTTGTTATGTATTTACAAATTTTTTATAATTTCTTATAACATAAACATATGTATATACATATCATACATACACAATATCATATACATACACACATATACATGTACACATACATACATATACATGCATAAACATACATATACATATACAGGGTGTCTCACCAGGAATTGCATCGATCGATATAGGGAAAAGGACGCACCAGAAAATTTTGAAAATTTAGGAAGCTACTAACGGCAACGTGGCCCAATCTAACTAAAATAATTACAAACATCTGGCACTTCCGGTTATACCGGAAGTCGATACCAACTTGCTTATTATAAATGAAACACCCTATATATTTTAGGGTTTTCGAAAAGAGATATTTGACATTTTAAAAAAAATTTGATAGGTGTAATGGTTTACAGTAACCTTTATAACTTTCTTAACAGTATACCAAGTGTTCCATTTTTGACATTACATTTTGTAAAGTTCAAACCGCGAAAACTTGCTTAAGTCAAATGGAACACCCTGTATTTTTTACATTAAGTTATGTACAATTAAATTCCTTTTTTTCTGATATAATCATTGTGGGGGTTTGTTACAATTTTTTGAAATATTTGCGATTTTTTTAGAAATTCAAGAATTTTTATTAAAAATTTTATCAAATTAACCATGATTAGAAACAAACAGTAATGTCAGTCATTGTCTTATGTTAAAAAATGCCACCGCGTTTAATTAACACTAACGAGGACTTTTCGAATTTGTTTATTGTTTATGGAGAATGTGATAAAGTAATATCAAGAACTTGTAGTACATTTGTTACTAGATATCCACAAAAACAGAAAATAACACTAAATACTGCTTATTAAATCGATTGAGATACTTTGCATAAATTAAAATAGCTAAGATAAAATCAACTAAAAGCATGATTCCATTTTAATTTAATAATTGTTCAAAATTCCGCCCTCGAACGTCCACACATTTTTCGTACCATCGGATTAGTTCTTCATGGGTAGCTCTTCTAATTGAATCTTGTGATAAGTTTTGAAATGCATTTCTTACTTTCTGCATACAATCTTCAATAGTTGCTAATGGGCTCTCTAAACTTTATTTTTAATAGTTCCCCAAATAAAATAATCTAAAATTGATAAATCGGGCGTGCGTGGAGGCCATAGGAAAGGTCCATTATTGACGATCTATTTATCTAATTATTTATCAAATACGCGTTTTGTGGGGGAGCACCGTCATGCTGATAAAAAAGTCTCTGTGTTCGGCGAGAGGTAAATTTTCTAAATAGTTATTATTAAAATTTTGTAAAATATCTTTCACCTAAAAAAAAAAACACAAACAAAAAATTTAACTATACATATTAGCAGAAGAAGAAATCTTTATAACTTACTGGTTAAATTTTCCTGATAAAATTCTAAGGCCATCACTCTATCGTTTCTTATGTCACAGTAAACATTAAATTGTCAATTTTCTTGAAAATTTCGCTCCCTGAATACGAGGATTCGAGTCTCTCCAATAATGCGAATTATGTCGATTAAAAATTTTTTTTTAGCTTCATCTGACCATATAATATTTCCCAAATAAGAATCGTGGCCTACAGACCTTATTAGAATAAATTCACAAAAATTTTCTCTTAGGAAATCTGTTTCTTGTAATCGTTGAACCATTTGGAACGAAAACGGGTGAAATTTATGTTTAATTAAGATTCTGTGAACTGAATTCTTGCATAGTCCCGATTCCAGAGAAGCTTGTCTTAATGAGATCATTGGAAATGCATGAAAATATCCCGGAATTATTATTTGTACGTTTTCGTCATCAACAATAGACTTTCGCTTTTGAATTCTTGCCTTGACAGAGCCATAGTTTTTAAAATTATCCAGTATGCGTTTTACAGTGTTTGGTGACGGTTTCCGTTTTTCTGGATATCGAGTAGCAAATGTGCTACAAGTTCTTGATATTACTTTATCACATTTTCCATAAATAATAAACAAATTATCTTATTTACGTCACATCATAAGTTCTTCCTATGTCTAATTAAGCTGATGTACTTACAGATGGTTTATGAGTAGTTTAAAATGGAGCTAAAATTTGGACAAGAAAATAAAATATATAAAACTATGATGGCCTTCACATATTATGAACTAGTTCTTAGGACGTGTGCGTGTGCGAGTGCGCGTGTGCATGGCGTGCGCGTGTGCGTGTTTATGCATGTGGGTGCGTGTGGGTGCGTGCGTGCGTGTGTGTGTGTGTGTGTATATAAAAATATATTTGTTCTGTAGTCTGTAATATCTTTTAACGTAACTTATTTAACTTATCTTCAGTAATTATGTATTAAGTGTATCTTTGACAACATCTATACTTATGTAAATAAGTAATAGAAAAAAGTATATTTATTATTTATTATTTATTTATTTATTTATTAAACATATCAAAACGTCAGTTTTTAAAAAAGTTGTTTTCTTTAAAAAAATACCTTAATCCCATAAAAACTAATAAAACTTTGTTTATTATGTTTAACATTACAAAAAGGTACATTGTTTCCTTCAGTGATTGAATCACAAGATAGCCAGCAATTATTTTTGGTTAATTACAGATATTTGTATCACATAAAAATCAATATGTAACTAGAGTGACAATTTCCTTCTCATGTAGTAAATGTAGTATAAATTATGTATACAACACTCTAGTTTCAATATTCAACTGCGTCATTCAAATGTTGTCAAGTGACCGACCTTATGAAAAATTCACTTCACATACGTAGATAGATAAAATTCATCCCCCATCCAAATAAAATGCGTTTTTATTGCTTATAGTTCTAAATAAAAAATAAACTGTTCTTATTTAAAAGTTAAACACATGTTATCCACGTTCAGTGCCATTTAGAGTGCGACATTTTCATTCCCCTAGGATTATTTTGGGTCAAAAACAAGTGTCAATCGATCAGAACCTTTATTCTTTATCCCTGGTCCTTTTCATTTTATAAGTGAATTCAAAATTAATTATGTATTATACGAGTATAACATGCGGGATTCTGAAATAACATACTGAAGGGATATACACAAAGATGGCGCCAAAACTTAATAGCATATAGAAAATAAAAAATAAAAGACCTGTATTACTTCTTTTTTGAAATTTGTAACGAAGTGATTTTTTTGTTATTAATTTTCCGTTATTTTAATACTTAATCTGGAGCGTTCTTCACTTTGGTACACCCTGTATATAAAGATTTGTATTTATTATACCGCTTTTGAACAAAAAGTCAATTTAATTTATCAATCAAAATAACGATTGTTTCTCAATTGTTTCAAACCGGTTTCTTTTTTCAGGGTTATTTTATTATCATAATTATTTTCTTTATATTAAGTACTGCTCGCATACAACCAAGTAAAGAGGATCTTTTGTTATAAATAAATATATTTCTATTGTTATTAAATAATTTACAATATGAAAAATTAACTAATTTAGTTCAAATATTAATCCACGGCCGTTATAATTTTGTTTTTGGAAACATAGTTTTAAATTATAAGGAAGTGAATCCCAGCCTCAGAAAAGTTTATAAACACCTGTTTATATTAAATAATGCAGGGAATTCATTTAAACGCATTGCGCTAAGCTTGCTTAAATAATGTTTGCCCCTCCACATCAGGCGAAACTCCGCTCCTCGCAGTCACGTGCCTTTCTCGCCACCCGTTGGAAACAAAAGCACCCGCGTCGGCGAAAACAGTCACTTCCTCAATCCTCCAGCTCAAGTGCGGCGACAACTCTAGTATGCTCCGCAAAAAACAGTGGTAAGAATAATTTCTCTATGTAACTGCTTTTAACCGATTGTATCTGCATTTCCATATTTCACCGTTTGTATATAAATACATGCTAATCCGAGCGGTCAGAGATATTCCAGTAGTTTCGCGATTCAGTAACTAAATTAGGCTTATCTATTCAGAAACACGTTCCGGAAGAATTCCGTTGTTATTTGATGTTTTTTTTATATATAAACCGATTAGATTCTAGTGTCACTCGTTTGAGGATAGAATCTGATCAAGTGGTCTGGAAATTACATAGGTTTGCTCGTGTCTGATGCGATAACCCATAGCTTGAACCGACAAACTGTTACCAACTATATATTTCGAAATATATCCTAGTCACCACGAATATAGGCCGGATCAAGTTAGGGACATTTTTATTGTTTGATTTATTTCATTTTCTTTAATAAAGATACGGTGCTACCTAGTTAAGACATTTTTAGGGAATACTCGGTTTTCAGTTTAGGTTGTATGATACTATACACCGATTGGATTTTAGTGGTACTCGCTTGAAGATAAAATTCAATCCCAGTGTTATAGTTAGAAAACACTACTGGTAAGATTTTTAGTGTCACTTGTTTGAGAATAGAATCTGACCAAGTAGTCCGCGAATTAAACCACGATTTATACCTTAATAAGTGACACAAAGGACAACCTGACTATATAACACCCGCCAAGTATACGCTAGACGCCCTTCGGGATTATTCGGGTTTTTCAGTTTAGGTTTTACCATACTATACATCGATTGGATGCTAGTGTCACTCGTTTGAGGATAAGATCCAATCTCAGTGTTATAGTTAGAAAACACTACTAGTAAGAATTTTAGTGTCACTTGTTCGAGGATAGAATCTGACCAAGTAGCCCGCGAATTAAACCACGATTTTACCCTAATAGAATAGAATAGAATAGAATAGAAATTTATTTCCCAATTTAGATACATATGTACATTTGGTACGTCCAAAAAATAATGAATAGGTTGTCTACATTGCAGTTAATTTATATTGTCACATTTTAAAACTTAATCACTATATATATGAATAACTACTTAATCAATAGTATACATATATCAAGTCACATTTTAAAACTTAAGATAAGGCAAAAAAAATAAATAAAAATTGTTATACACTAACAACAGAATCAGACCAATAAAAATAAAAACTACTTTAAACTATTAACAAATTCATTTACACTATAAAAAGCATTTTCCACCAGCATTTTCCTAATTTTTTCTTTTGAATACGGGTAAATTCAATTCTTTAGTTGCCTTAGGAATGCTGTTAAATAAGATAATACAATTATAGTGCAATGAGTTTTCAAATGTTGCTGTTTTATGTACTGGGATCAGCAACAGATCTCGATGTCTGGTATTATACTCGTGATTATTTGCTGAGGAGGAGAAAGAATACAAATTTATTTTAGCAAATAATAGGCATTTATATATATAAATGCAAGGAACAGTCAAAATGTTGTTCTCTTTAAATACATCTTTACAGCTATATCTATAATTTAAGTTAAAAATTAATCGTAGTAATCTTTTCTGGGAGATAAAAACGCGTTGTAGGTAACTCGATCTCCCACAGGTTAATATATTCAATGAAAAGTGTGAATACGCTAAGGCATAGTACACACCTAGGAGACCTGTTTGGGTGATTGTATCTTTTAATTGCAAGATGGCGAAGTAAGTTTTATTGAGTAATTTACAGATATGGTCAGTGTGTATTTCCCACGTTAAGTTGCTGTCAATATAGGTGCCAAGGAATTTTGTAGAGTTACTAAAACATATGTTTTCTGTTATAGTTACCGGTCTTCTAAGATTAAAATTAATGAAAACCGTTTTTTCACTATTTAGAATAAGCTTATTCCTCTGACACCAGGCATCTACGTCATCCAACGTCACATAAATCTTATGAAAAAGTTCATCCTGAGTAACAGCTGATACCGAGACTGTGGTGTCATCAGCATACATCGTGGTTTCGCCGTGTTGAATATAATTTGGCAAGTCATTAATATATATTAAGAACAACAATGGACCCAATATTGAGCCCTGGGGTACACCCACAGTTATATCATATATATCAGATTGAGAATCATTACACTTTACCACCAGTTTACGATTTTGCATGTAGGAATCAATACAACTTAATAGGCATCCCCGTATACCAATATTTTCCAACTTATTGACTAGTATATTTCGATCAACAGAGTCGAAGGCTTTCGATAGGTCGAAAAATAGCGACACGACATATTTACCATCATCCAGCTCTTTATAAATATATTTAAAGAAACTAACGGATGCTGTTTCCGTTGATTTGGATGATCTAAACCCATGTTGACACTCAGTAAGTATTTTATATTTTATTAGAAAAGACATAATGCGATTGTAAATTATTTTTTCCAATATTTTTGAGAATGCACTTAGTAAGGAAATTTGTCTGTAGTTTTCAATATTAGTCACACAACCTTTCTTGAAGATGGGAATTATGGATGCAATTTTCAGGAAGTCAGGAAATTCACCATTACAAAGAGACATATTTATAAGATGCAAAAGAGGCGCTATTATGTTATCAGATATATGTTTATATAAGGGATATAAAGGGCAACCTAACTATATAACACCCGCCAAGTATACGCTAGGCACCCTTCAGAATCATCCGGGTTTTTCAGTTTAGGTTTTGCGATACTATACACCGATTGGATGCTAGCGTCACTCGTTTGAGGATAAGATCAAATCTTAGTGTTATAGTTAGAAAACAGTACTAGTCAGATTTTTTATGTCACTCGTTTGAGGATAGAATTTGACAAAATAGTCCGTGAATTAAAATACGTTTTTACCCTAGTAGGGGACATACGGACTAACCTAGCTGTATAATACAATTGCGATTAGAAATTCTCAGTAATCATCAGTCCCTAGATTGATATCCTGCCGTAGTGTCACGCTTGTACCCCGTAACCACTTGTACTGGAACAGTCTTGCACACCCCGCCTGTTGTAATACCGCTTCCGCATTAGCCGCTTTAAACACATAAACCGCTTCTAGATACCAGTAGTAGTAGTTTCCGTAAACTAGCTGTACTTGATTTACCTGCTTGCATTATCATTATACATTTCAGCAGTAATAGATTCCGTAACTTAGTTGCATTTTGTTTACCTGCTTGCATTATCATTATACATTTTAGTAGTTATAGATTCCGTAACTTAGCTGCATATGATATATCTGATTGCATTATCACAACCTCTTGCTTCAGTAATTGGTTTGCTATTCTGTTTTCTGTATTATTGGTTTGGTTACACTGTTTAATATTTATATTTTTTTATTTCTGAGGTTAGTCTTAAATTCTGCCTTTTATTTAAAGCATAAGTAATAAATCTGATCATAAACCGAGAATCATTTTCGGCAGGTAAAGTTGTCCGTTTCTACGAAACCGATAACCATACACACATACCCCTGGACATACCGCGTCTTCACTGAGTTACCCCAGGATCTATCATACCGCTAATAGAATAAAGTGATGTTCCTACACATTAAAACAGTAACTGGCGCTAGAGACCGTATCGTAATAAAAAGTTCAACGTACCGCCGTACTGTAGAATGCCAAGTGACAGTCCCCCCTTTGGTACAAAGGAAGTATAACGTCACAAATTTATCAATTTTTGCGGGGCTGCGGTTGTTTAAAGACACATTTTTAAAACGGTTTTTTGTAAATATATTTTATTCTATTTATCTGATTCGTGTCCAAAGTTAGTATGAAGATGCAGAAAATTGTTGCGCGTTTTTCGGTAAGTCTATTTTTTCAAAACTTGAGCAACATCACCTCTAATAACAGAATGCCAAAAGATTTTGTCAGATAGTGGAATAAAAAGTCGATGATATGAGGACATTCAGCATACAATTGTTTAGAAAAATGATATTCTTGTCATCACTATTTTCAAAAATTAATGTTTTTGAGATAAATGCAAAAAAACTTTACATTTACATTCCCATTCATAATTGTTATTTTTAATAATAATTAATTATTATCCTCAATAATAATAATAATAATAATAATGTATTTACCATTTTTGTGATACAAAACATGTAAGAGGTAATGTCTTTTTTTTAGATCTCCGGATCTCTACTTTTCACTTGATGGTAGTTTTTAAGTTGGTAGATACATAAACTAATTTTTTAACGCTTCCAAAAATTTAGTGTTCTCTTTTTTTTAACCTTACAAAATAAAAAATTGTTTTGACATTTGTGATACTTTGTTCGTGCTAGTATATTTTACCACATGTCAATGACAACAGGTACATTTAAAATTTTTCAACATAAACAAAACACTTGCATTTTATAAATTAACAATAATAAATAAATGAACAATTTAGGTACTGCTGAAAATGCCTTTCTTGTGCATAAGTGGCTTATGCAAAGTGTTACGGATTTCGAGATATCGCCGTTTTTCGGTGACATTTCCAATATAATTTTTTATAAAAAATTAGTTTTTATCTCTTTGCACCTTTCTTTTTTTACGATCTTAAATATTTATTTTATCAATTTAAAACACTAATAGATTCTGCAAGTGAGAAAAAAATATTTATGACCTAGTGAATGTTCTAAACTGTATTGCTGTATTATCGAACCTCGACTTTATACAGGATGGGGCAATAGTGCGTCGGATTTTGATATCTCGAGTTCTACGATAGCTAAAAATTAAAAAAAATACAGGTAAACTAGATAAAAAAGTCTATACGTATAACCGGAAATTATTATCGAATATACAGGACAAGCCAAGACGGAATTACTGAATCAAGTGTTTTTTTTTAAATGAAGCGCTATGTATAAATTTTTTGAAGCCTCTCTCTAGACTCTATTTATTCTTATATTATTATTGACTATCTCCCAACCACTTGGATGTAAAGAATTTTTTTGTTGAAATAATGCCATCTGCAGATGCATATTGAAAAAATCACCAGTCACAATCATGGGTTTTAAGAAAAACTTTGTGAATCCTAGTTACATTTTACTTCCTAAAAATGTACAGGGTGGCCAAACATTATTTCTCAATTAAGAACTTTTTAAATTGAATTTTCTCAATTATTTCAACCATGTGATGTAGAAATGAAAAACAATCATTTTTTGTAAGTACTTCCCTATGGCTAATTGTAACCATTTTCGTTTTATTGAGCAATACGTACAAAATTCATAAGTACAAATTCATATAGAGGTTTCTTCAAATAGTTCAATACAAAAAATTATAATAGGTGCTCCGCATGTTGCCCATTTTGATTGACACACGTCTCTATTCGCTTTTGAAATAAGGCAATTTAGTGGGACGATTTCTTAAAATCCATTAAAGTGGGCAAATAGTATTTAACTGATCCCTTGCTGCAATAGTTTTTTGTAAATTTTTTTGGCTGTTTTCATTATTCGACAAGCAATAAAACCTCAGATTAGTAAAGGTATCCGGAAAGAAGGATTCCTGATGTTAGCAGCATCCAAAACTGTCTCGATAGATTTGTGGAAACTGGAAATGTCGAATAAGGTGAAAGAATAAAACGTGTTGTGAACAAAGAAAATGACTTTGTAATTGGGCCAAGATGTCACCTTCTTCAGTAATATTTTATTCACTGATGAGGCAACTTTTCATTAAAATGAATTTGTTAATAGGCACAATTTCCATTATTATGCTTCGAAAAATCCTCACTTTTTTAGGCATGTTGATAACCAGCACAGTTGGTCTATAAACGTTTGGGGAGGAATTATTGGAGATCATGTAATAGGGCCACATTTCTTTGACGGTACATTGACAGGAGCTATTTATCTTCATTCTCAACTATGTATGTTTCAACCTCTGTGGCCCCCGTTCTGGGGCCCCCGCATACGACCCCTCACACTAGAGATCCTGGCTCTAACATGGAGGCCCTAATATAAGCAAAGCATAAATGATTTTAAGTATAATTTGCTTAAGTATAAGATTGTTGAGTCAGCTAAGTAGCCCTTAACAAGAAACCAATAATGTCTTTACAAAACTTAGATATCCCCAGCCATTTACGAGTTATAAGGAAAGATGTCACCCCCAAATTTGGCTAGTGGTTTATTTTTTTTTATACGTTTTCCGATAAAATATTAACATTTTAAGATTCATTTTATCACATATAAATTTCAGTTTTTCTGTTGTATAGGAATGTTTCAGCAGGACTTTACAATATAATATTATGTCTATATAAAAGCCGTCACTGGAAATCAATACCTCCGTCCGAGCTCTAGTTATAACATCAAAAACCTGTCATAGCTCTGTGTACATGGAATTTTTGGACATCCTGTGTATACAGTGATATCGGAATTGTATTCTGGGATGAAAGCAAGCTTTTTTTTCGCCATAATTATGACAAGTATATTTTATGAGAGACGAAAAGCTGACAAGATGTATCTTTTCTGCAAAAACTGCTCATATCATCCTCCAAAAAAGTTAGAAGCAAATTTGGTGTATTAGAATGTCTTCCGGCATTCTAATACAGTTAACAAGAATAGGAATATTTTCAATATTTTTACACCAAATTTCAATCAAATCTTACTTGACGTTTTTCATTTATTTGAAAAAACAGTCCTTTAAGAAACTCTTATGGCTGAATAAGTTTGTTTAAATGGATTTCAAATACTAGACAGCCAACTATGTTCATTTTATATCACTGTTATTTAGAACATCCTGTATAAAAGTGGTTTTGGGCTTTTATAGTAGGACTTTAATTTATGTCCTTAAACACTTCCTAAGGGAGGGTAATATTTTTTAGAAATATTTGAAGAACTGTTAATTTCAGCAAGTTTTTTAAAATATTACCGATTCATTTACCACATTATTTAAGATATTTTATTACATCATAAATTTGTTAAGAAAAGTCATAGGCGCATTATTTAAAGGGTTAATTTGCTGTTTTTTTTTACTTGTAATTTTTTCTGTAATTATTGCCAATTGCTAATACGTATACAAGTTGTAGTCAAAGCCGAGAAAATAAAATAAATTTCTTTTTATTTTTATGACATTATGATGTAATAGATCCACAGGTATAGTACATTTTTGGATAAAATAAATAAATTCGGTTAAATCAACATTTTTTGTAGAAAGAAATACTCTGATAAGTTTTTGACACATGTAGGTATCTTTTAGAAACACTCTGTATATACTTTATAAAGAATGTTTTATTATCTTCACTTCTATTTATTTTAATACCGCTCGTAATTTTGAAGAAGAACACATTTAAAACGATAATAGGTATTGAGATGAGCCTTGCAATTTTCCAAAATATCACTGGTTCTGAAAATGTAAAAAAAACAATTATTATAGATTTGTATCTGTCATATTAGGATAATCTATGGACAAATTCTGTCAAACGGTTTTGGGTGTATTTTGATATCTCCCGAGATATTTCCAATGTTTCTAGGGATACCATTTGTTTCTTGAAAATGAATACTTTTACACATTGACCAATCACTATTTACTCAGCAGTTGAAACAAAGGTTTTTTATGCGAATTCAATTCATCAGACATGCTTATAACCACCTCACAATACTCTCAATTTAAATGTAGTATACAATATTATTCAAGATTTTATAGAGTTACCTGGTCAGTTTCCTGCCAAATGAAAATGAGCAAGAATTTAACAATTTTTAAGTACATTTCGGAAATGTTGGGGGAAATTTCCGAAACGATTTTTTGAATTTTGTGTTAGCTCCACTATTATTGAGGATACGATTTTTGTGTTGTGACGTAACAAAATAGTATTTGTGTTGCGTCACGTGTCACGAATTTGGCACCCTTCAGTATAGCAGAGGTACTTTCAACTTTTTATTTCAGTACAGTTTCGAACGCCAGCTTCTGTTTTAAAGTGTAGGAACACCGTTTTATTCTATCAGCGGTATGATAGAAGCTATGATAACTCAGTGAAAAAATGGAATATCCAGGCGGTCTGTATGTGTGGTTGTTGGTTGCGTATCAATGGACAACTTCACCTTACCTACCAAAAATGATTCTCGGTGTATAAGCAGGTTTACTTATTTATATCTTTGCTTTAAATAAAAGGCAGAACTTCAACTTCACTTACTATATTTATTTAAGACTGGTTCACAGAAAGAGGAAATAAATAAAAACCAATAAATAAATACAACAGTTGTGTTTTAATGGAACATAGTTACTAAGCTATATTTCAAGTAAGCAACCAAGGAACCAAATAAGAGTTTATAGTAATGCAAAAGTTGTGATCGGTTATATCAAGCACCGCTAAGTTACGGAAACTTCTACTACTACGGTATTACTAGCAGCAGACAATATTCAAGCACCTACAAAAGCAAGCAAGCGGTGAATCAAAATAAAGCAAAATTACGGCAGCTATTACTACGGGTATTACAGCAAGCGATTACTGACTTTGTCATTAATGCTTAAGGAGGTATTATGGCAGGCGGTCAGTGCCGCAGGTATGGTCAATAGTAAGCGGTAACGGAGTGCAAGCAAGACACAAATGCAGGAGGTCGGTCCAAGGACAGGCGGTATATATGACTATCTAAACGCGAGCGTGCTATATCTTTAGACTAGCTCTTGATGTCCCTTGTTAGGGTTTCTTGCCTACGTGTGGCGGACGGAACGGTTTGTATTCGTGTGCACTTGATGAAATATTTTTCAGAGATCGAAGTATAAAGATTTCACCGATACTTTAATGCAACTACGACTGAGATGGGACTTTTTTTTAGAGATCGAAGTATAAAAGTCCTATCTTTACGTCAATACTCAATGAAATGACATCTGAATATTCCCAATGCTTGTTTAACTATATAACACAGCCGTTCAGTTTTACCAACTAAAATTTGAATTGCAAAACTGTCCCTTAAACTTACTAAACCACAGGTATGCGTGAATGGTTGGAGATAATTGAGGTCAAGTTTCGTTAGCTAGGGATAGCTTAGAGTAATCGGTTATCAAATCAACTTCAAGCTCATTTCCTGTATCAATTAGTTATAGTGACGACGAGTATCAAACGGAACGGTTTATGCATTATCTTCCGGGACACCTAGTGAGATCCTTTTCATAGATCGAGGCATAAAAACCTCACTGGTGTCACTGCGCTTGCACCTGATGAAATCCTTTTCAGAGATCGAGGTATAAAGTTACCGGTACTTTAATGCAACTATGACTGAAATGGGACTCTTTTCAGAAATAGAGGTATAAAAGTCCTATCTTTACGTCAATACTCAATAAAATGGAAACCGAATAATTTCTATGCTCGTCGATGAATGGATAACCCAACTTTATCAATGGATCGCGACCTTTCCTGAATATCTCTGGCTTATTCGGAAAACAGGTACTTCGGATAAAACAATACAGCAGTAAATTCGGGCACAAATGGTAAAATGACGGAATTACAAATAACACAGTAAAACGGTAAAAATTATTATTACCACTACCTGGTTGCGAAGTGCACTGGAGATCGGGAGCTGAGGACTTCTAACATGAGCATTCACCGGAGAAGAAGTGATTCTTTCAAGCCATGTGAGCAGTTTTGTTCCCAACGGATGACGAGAAAGTTACGTGACTTCCTGCGCGAGGAATGGATTTGCGGTTGATGTGGAGGGGCAAAATTCTTTAAGCAAGCTTAGCGAAATACGTTTAAACAAATTACCTGCATTATTTAATATAAACAAATATTTATCAAATATACTAAGGCTGGGAATCGTCTTCTCATAATTTTTACGCATTATATTTCTGAAAATAAATAACTTAAAACGATCAGTACTAATATTTAAAAATAAATCAATTAATAACTCATGCTGTAAATTATTAAACAAATAGAATCATATTTCTTTACTATGAATAAATGATTTCAACTTGCTTTGAAATCAAACTAAATTAAATAAAACTACTTTCCCCTTACTTGATTGAGTACAAGCACAATAAACGATTTATCACTAGAGTAATAAACAAACTAAGATTACCCAGAAAAGAAACCGATTTGGAACAATTATATTAGAAAATAATTGTTATTTCAGATACTGAACTTGTAAAATAAATTTAACTTTAGTTCAAAACGGTTTTAAAAAGAAATATTAACACAAGTTATCGTACACAGGGTGTACCAAAGAAAACAATCAAACCACACAGTAGAAAACTATTAACGGAAAAATCACTTCGTTACAGTGTATAATTGTAAAATGAAGAAAAAATAACAGCTCCAAAGTTTCGTATATTTTGAATTCTAATTTTACTCCTATAGGATGCTTGTGTTTAAAATTTTATGAATATTTATAGTGGCTCAAAATATTAAATAAAAACTTAGTTTTTATTAATATGATTTCTGTGATTTCTTGCCTTTGCAATTAACAATACGTATAAGTTTGTAAAAGTAAACGGTTGAATGGTAGTAGTAACCCAAAGAAGGTAAAAATTTTTTGTTTTATTATCCACTACCCAATATCATTATCCAATATTAAAATGTTATTCTTATTTACATAATTGATGCCACTATTTTGTGTTGTTTCTAGTCGGTAGATGTATTAACATAGTGTTCCACAAAGTTTATTTTTTGGTGCCAATGACTATAAATTCACGTGAAGTCACAAGAATGTAAGGTTTTCGATATTCAGAAATTTTTTTGACTGCATTATTTGGCCTCGTGTTCTTAAATATCACATAAAAGTAAAAACGAATATATACCATTTAATTAAATACAATAGATAATAGGTTGGCGTTAGAAATTCTAAATGGTTTATTAGATACTTAATTTTTCGAGGCTATCTTCATAAAACAAATAAAATTAGGTGACCACTTCAAAAATGTAACATTAATTAATATAATATGTAAGTATGGGAACTTCAGAGATTTCAATTACGATAGGTGTGTTTACATGAACATTACCACATATATAAACTTTAATTTTGTTACTGTCACTACTAGTTTTCTTCACAATTTAGTCCAATATCCACGTCAATTAGTTTGATTCAAATATATGAGCAAATGGATTTCTCATAGGTATCGTTTGGGAGAATTATTGACGTCCGATGCTTGGCCATTGTCCCTTACATAATCTAATTTAGCCCATTATCCGCCCTTATGACCCAAGGACATCCATCTCGTTGATGGTCACTCCAAGAAATGCTAACACAGGAAAGCTGATAATGAATATATCTATTTGTCAATCAGAAACCCATTAGGAGAACTTTTATACGAAAGAATCTGTTGTTTGGAATTGACAATTTTTTATCATAAAATTTTAATTTTTTTAAATATGAGAGTTATTAGACGAATAAGTTTTAATTGTAGTTTTTGATTGGAGTACAGTATTTAGAACAATAATAAGCCTATTATGAATAATATGTTTATCTAGAAAAAAAACAAAATAATTACCTATTGGGTATAAAAACATTCTTTCAAATCTAACATGATAATAATAATAAATACCTATAGATTTTTATATTTTATATTGTCATTCTTATTTGAATGCGCTAGTATAAGTTTTATTTATTTATTATATAAAAATATACAAGTAGAAAATTATTGTTGCTTGAAACTAAAACATTACTTTTTTTGTGCTGTTTTGTATTTACAGGACCTTCTGTGTATTCTATCAAGAATGTTTAAACTTTGTAAAAAAATAATTTGTGTGTTTGATTTCTCTAAATTTTTTGAATTTAATTACAAATAATCAGAATTCATGGGAGATCTGTCCGCGATACTCTTCGAGAATGACTTTAGTATGTTCCATCAAATACTGTGTGTTAATTTTGCCTATCTAAATCTGTCAGTAAGCAAACATTTAGTGTTTTATTAACGAGTAGTATAGAATTTCAATTTTTTAACAAACCTGATTATTACATATGGATAAACGCGAGGCCTATAAACATTCTTATCTTTGTTAGTAAATTAGATGCTTCGTTTCCCTCGAAACAACTATTAAAAATGTAACAGTACTATTGATTCCAAAAACTGGGTTACATCTTATAAAGTACCTCAAAAATAATTGGTCATGCAACATTATAATAGCCTGACCTCACTAATATTATAAACTTAGGAAACAGTACACAAATATAACCAATGCTAAACGTGTTATTTTTCCAACAGAGTTTTAAACGCTCCAAATTCCACCAAAGAAGTTTGGAAACTCGTTAGAAGAATCCAAAATAATAATCCATCTCTGGGTAAGGTTGAGCTAAATATTAATAGGTCGATCACTGACAACCCTCGCGAGGTGGCTGATCTTTTGCTACAGTTGCTGTAGACAAAGTTACAAATCATTTCGGTCCTAATCTTTCTGGTACTTGTACTTCATGCAAATTAAGTGATCGATCCATTTTTATTTACCCTGTTACTACCGGTGAAATAAGAAAATAATATCGGAATTAAAAAATAAATCTTTTGGCCCTGTGGCTTGTCTACAAGTTTGTCAAGTATGCAAGTGAATTTATTATAGAGCCATTGCATTGATTAATGTCTTCCAGGGGGTGTTTTCCTTCTATATTAAAAATAGCAACCATTATCCCCATATTAAAAAAAATTATCCTTGGAATGAAAACTATAGACCCATAACATTAAGCGTTATTTCAAAAATAATGGAAAAAATAGCATTTAATCGATAATGGCATTTTTAAATTCTTTCAATCTACTAACCGAAAGCTTTCAGAAAAATGTTCTAGGACAGATTTTGCAGTTTGTGTTAGATGAAATGGACAATGGAAAGCTCGACATAGGATTATTCTTTGACTTATCAAAGCGTTTGACTCTCTCAATCTGGCTTTTGTTAAAGAAAAATTATTTAAGTTGGGCATTCGAGGAATCTTTCTTGAGTGGATCATGTTATTTAATTGATAGATCGCTCCATGTTAAAATTCATGACATAATTTCAAATGATTATGAAGTGAGTCTTGGCGTTCCGCAGGGTTCGGTGTTAGGGCATGATTTTTTACTATTGTAAATGAATTACATCATTCTGAGGGACTACATTTCCTGATGATAATTCATTTGGTATCTCTGACCGAATGCTGGGAACCTGATAAAACTGCTGTATGAGGGAATTTGATGACTATTTAACAACAATAATTTAATTTTAAATGTTAATAAAACTGTTTGCGTTTACTTTTCACAGAGTTCTACCTGTTAATATTCTAAATTTTAATGATATTATATACCTTTAGCCAAAGCGTTAAATTTTTAGGGGTCTTAATAGCTCAAACAAGCTGGGATATTCAAATCGATGAAGTTTGTAAAAAACTTAACAAACATTATTGCATCCAAGCTCAAGTTCATTAGACCCACTTTATTAAACCTGTATTATTCAATGGCATATTGTCATATTTCTTATAATATCATAGTTTGGGGACGAGCCAGTAATTTACAACGGGTCTTTTGTTTGCCAAAAACGTATTATAAATTGATTTTTAATCTTAATTTCACAACCTCCTGTAAGTACTCTTTTAAAAATCACAAAATTTTATCAGTGCCTTCTATCTATATTTTTTCATTGTTGAAGTATGTTAAACGTAACATTAACCTATTCAAAACTAATGCCAGTTATCATAACTACAATACTCGCCATGATGACCTACTTTCTATCCGCATCACAATACGACTTTCTTGGAAAAGTCTCCTCATTATTCTGGTATTGTCTTTTATAATAAACTGCCACTTGCAATTAGAAGCATCGGCAACTTTAATAAATTCAAATCTAGTATTAAAAGTTTTTAATTGAAAAATTGTTTACTCATTCAATGAATTTTAATCTGTAGTTTTTTGTCCTAATTTTATTGCAATGTTTTATACTGTTTTTATACGACTTTATACAATTTTAACTTTTTATTCCTTTTATATATATTTATTATTGTATCATAATGACGTTACATCTGTCTTATAACAGCTTAAGTGATTAACTAAATAAATAAATAAATAAATAAATTAAATTAATGAAACACACAAAAAGTTGGGATAAAATTTTACCTAGGCTCTCAGTTTTCTGTTCCTAAATGATTTTGATTCATAGTTGCCATTGCCTTAAATTAGAGTTGGCAGAAATGCGGCAATAGCGTATGCACAATATTGTAATAAAAAATGAACTAGTCAAAAGCAATAAACTTTATAATTTATAACAATGTTCACTACCCCAACTAGTTTAATGAACTACTTGGTTATCACAAATGAAGAAGATCTGTAAAATCTTGCAGCTTAGGTATGTTTCTATGGTTGTCTCCGTGAGTGATGTATTCTGTGGTAAAGAAAACTTGAGACGACCATTCGACCTATTGATATAATACAGGCATATTTAAAACAGTCTTTAAAACACTAACGGATCTAGAGATGTTTCATCAAATTTGTCTTAATCTGGTAAAACCGGTGTTTTGCTTAATAAGTGAATTTTTTAAGTCATAACCATAGCGTAAATCGATTACTTCGTCATATTAGTGACTGGACTACGCTTTTTAAGTTTTTTTATGGGTCGTAATCTTTAATAGTTTTCAAAGTTTTCAACGGAAAATTCAATGTCTGGCTTCCTTAATAGCTGCAGCCGTCAGATGAGTTAATACAGCTTTATTGGTTGTAAATATTCAGTAATAAAACTGCTTCAAATTTCCCCAAACTAAAAATTGTGGTTCAAACCAGGGAGACAAGCGTTTAGGAGATTTAAGTTTTTTTATTACTATAATTTACCTTTAAAGACCTTGTCGAATAGTTTCTGCACAAGATGTAAAATCTTACACGTAACGTAATACAACCGGTTATTTAAAGAACAGCTACCAAATGTATTGTTGAGTCGGTCACAAATAACCCTGACTTGTTTGTTGACAGATGAAATTTTTCTAAGTCTCCAACACCTCGTAATTGTTTTGCATACTAGTTAGTCTTTTTCTAGTAGTGTAAATTTGGTTTAAGGGGTAGTAAGTACTATAATTTAAATAGAATTTTTTTTAAAATCTGTCTTCTCATCAACTAACACAGGGTATTTTTTAGTAACATTTGATCTTATTTACAATTCATCTCGTACAGTTGGTACTAGTTACGTAAGTGCGCGACTGGTAGGTCACCTAATGTATTTATTCTAGAATCCGAAATGGTTGTTATCGAGTATTGCAGCAAAAGTAGTTAATAGAAATAGAAATAAACTTGTTATCGAGAGAGATTTTTATTTATTAAGTTTATATACAATATTTTATCCAATGGACTAGTTCGAGGCTGATGTCCGCCTCGTATTACCTACCAATAACTCTCTTTGCTGTTGCACCACTGAATAGCACGACTGCAACACTAATAAAAAAGTTAAATATCTGTGTAAATATAATTTGTTTATTTTAGACGTTTCGAATTCAATTTTAACTTAGCATTTGTATCTCAAAACTAAGTTCACATATATTTGTTCTTTGGAAATGGGATCTACTTAATTTAATTTATTTTGTTTAAACAAGTATGAATTTATTTTCATCTCTTAATTCTTGATTATAGTCTGAAGAGGTAAAAATGTATGAAAGTCGGCAATAGTTTAATTTAATAAAACAGTTAAATCCAAATATAAGATTTTTTTAATTTCTAAATAAATATGATTATAATATTGAAAAATATAATAAATCCACATTATAAAAAATATAAAATGTTACAGTATAAAAAAGTAAGAAAAAAAAAAAAAAGAGGAAAAAAAGTAAAAAATATAGAAAAAATTAACCATAAAAAAATTGGATACATTGAATGAGATAAAAGAAGAAAAAATACAAAATGAAAAAAGTGAATGTCTCAGAAGAATTGATTTCTGAATGGCTAAATAAATATGTTGAAATGAATTGTTTAATATTTATAATAATTTATTTACAAGAGATAAATGGTTGTAGTTTTATTTTCATATTAAAAGTATTTTCATTTCAAAAGTATTGCTCAGGATGATTGTTTACTATAATGGTAGTATTGAAAAAATGTAAAAAAAATATTATGAAAAATTTATTAGAATAACGGTCTAGATTTTAAATTAAAAATGAAGTATACAAAGTAATTAAATAAGATTTTTGATTTGGTATATGATAATATAAATATTTTGTGATCTAATTCAAAAATTTTGAATATAAAGTTATTATTGTCAGTTATTTTAAAATAATTTAATACAAAATATTTGGAATTATGAGAAATAAATTTTAGTACATAGTGGAAAATACCATTATTATTTTCACAATAATGATTTACAACACACCTTTTTCTTTTCGCAAAGCCATTTTTTGCATTTTATTGTACGACGTCTCACGAAGGACAGATATGTTGAACACAGAGGTGCTTTGAGAAGATTTGATGAGATAACTATTAAACCTGACCTTAAGTTCCTGAAAGAAAATATATAAAACATGACAGGTGTTATTATTTATGGTAAAAGTGGTAAAAATACGTATAACGGAACGGAATTTTAATATATTCTTTAACACTATGTAGGAAAGTACATTTCTGCCCTCTCTTAATTTTTAGCGGACAAGCTTCTCGAAAATTTAGCAGAAAAAATTTGGTCCAAGACTATGTGACGATATAGTCATCACAGTAATGGGTAAATTTAACAGCACGATTCGGGAACTAATGCAAAAAGCCCTAAACGTCACCCAAGAATGGTTGAAGAAGGAGGGACTCAAGATAAGTGCTCAAAAAATCACCGGTAATCCATTCACCAGGAGAAGAACCATAGAGAGTCTAACATTTATAAATCTCCTAGGTGAAGAAATAATAATGTCTGGGATGGTAAAGTATCTTGAAATCATGATTGACTCTAAACTAACCTGAAACCAGCACATTGACAAAATAAAACGGAAATTGGAAATTACCCTAATGGCAATTAGACGAATTTGTGGCAAAACCTGGGGCTCATGCCTGGTATGGTGCATTGGCTTTATACCAGACTGGTAAGATCCTCAATTAAATATGCAACTCTGGCATGGTGGCTTAAGGTGCTGCAAGCAAGAGCTTCAAATATTCTAAGCCAAGTACAAAGACTGGCGTGTTTGGGTATAATGGAGGAAATATGCTGGCCTCTCACTGCAGCAATGAGAGCCTGTTAAACCTCCCCCCACTCTAACAAGGGTGGCGCAGATGTGACTCCTCAGGCTGCAAAATTCTGGGAAGCTAATGCGTTACTGCCCTCGCTCGAATCATGACAGAACTAAAGAGACTGAGGCAAACCCCATTCTTGAGATGTCGTCAGACCACATGTTTCACAATCCTTTCGAGGTGATCATACCAGACCGAGAGCTATGGAAGGGAGGTACAACAGACTTCCTTAACAGAGAAGTCACCTGATACACAGATAGATCCAGGACTGAAACAGGAACAGGGTCTAGTATACATTGAAAATTCAAGGCAAGCTTTAGCTATACACTTGGGAATCACAGTACAGTATTTCAGGACAAAATGTATGCAATTTTAAAGTATATTCGCAAAAACTTTGGGAGAGCTTACTCAAACAAGCAGATACACATTGTCTCAGATATTTAAGCGGCACTGAGGGAACTAAATGTTGTAAAGTGATATGAAGACTAATATGGGATACCCTAGAAGAACTCAAGGCCCTGGCAGAAAGGAATACAATCATACTAATCTGGATGCCAGGACCTAGTGGGGTACTAGGAAACGACAAATTTTACAAACTTGACATACAAGGATCAGCTACAGAATTTCTTGGCCCGAAACCAGTGCTTGCAGTGACAAAGTGCACTGCAAGGATACATATTAGACTGGGTAAAAAGATAATAGAATATATATTGGTGAAACATACCAGGATAAAGACACGGTCAAGCATTTAGATCCGAAACGTGCTTAAAAAGGGTTCAGTAATTGTTTACGCTAAGCAGGAACCAGCTGAAAATTGTAACAGGGTTACTCACAGATCATGCATCAGTGAAGGGTCATCTACAAAAAACGGGCCTGTATGAGGTTGACCTGGAATGCAAGCTGGGCGGAGAGGCACCGGAAACAGTGAAACATTGACCTTGTCAATGCGAGGCACTGAACCACAAAATACAAAACATTTTTGGGGAAACAAAAACGGACCCGAAAATGCTTACACATAGACCGGTCATAGAATTGTATCGGCTAATCAACAACACAGGAATCACCGAAAGGGTATAGATAACCAAGGAAGGACACAATAAGTCGCCTTGGCTGCAGTGTCACCGTGATTATATTCAGATGGACCTGGAGAATTAAAAAAAAAAAAAATCAATCATGCTTATTTTATGGGAAAGGATAAGATCACACAAGAGTAATCTTTTAGTTGGACGGGAAGAGTTTCGCTTTGTATTCTTCGACTTATATTTTGCCAATATATGATCAAATATGTGACATTATTCTATCTTATGTTGCACCGCCTTGTTATTACTACTTATTTATTTCCTGGCCATCTGTTCTTTTCTATATTGAAGATGAGATATGTGACATTTTTTAGATTGTAAAGAGAAATTACTGATATGTAAAATTACTGCCCATTATTGTCTTATGCAACAGTAAATTGAGAAGTACTTAATGTAATCAATGACAAATTCCTGTGTTTGAGCATAGTTAATAAATGATCATTTTATCTCAATTTGTCTTCCCTAACTATATCAAGAGATGGGAAAGGTATTTAGTGGTACGTAGGTAGTTAGGTGTAGTTGGTGGTAAGCAATGTAAATGTGCGTGTTTCTTGTGTAAGTATCTGGGATCGAGGAGTATGAATTTGTTGTTAGTAGAAAATGACGGGCCTATTCATTTGCGGTTTGTGTATTAAGCTGGAAATAAGTGGAATGCAGAGAGAACGTTATAAAGCGCCATTCAGCGTTCAATTACGTTTCTGTTAAAATTTAATTTGTGCCGACGAAATGTAACTTTGTTTTGTACACTAAGCCGCTGGGAGATGATTCACATCTAGATATAACTTTAGTACAGTCAATTATTAGTGTATAGTCTTAAATAATTATTTCTTTTAATAATAATGATAAATAATATGTATTTAACTTATCCAATAATTGGTCAGCGTCAACTTGTACAGGGTGGAGCAATAGTGCGTCCGAGTTTGATATCTCGAGTTCTATGATAGCCAGAAACTTGAATTAAAAACATAAGTAAATTAGACAAAAAAGTCTATAACTGGAAATTGTTTTCGAATATATAGAGTGAACCAAGACGATTCTACATGGTCAAGTAACATGTTTTTAAACGAAATGCTATATCAGGTATATCAGAACATTTTTTGAAACCTCTTTGTGGTCTCCTTCCACTTCTGTATTATTATTGCCTTTCTCCCAACCACTTGGATGTAATGATTTTTTTTTTGAAATTATACCATTTACACGTGTATATTAATAATATCACTACAATCACAACTATCGATTTTATGAAAAAATATATTTCACATCCTAAAAGTATATAGGATGGCAAAAAGGATTTTTAAATTTACAACCATCAAAGAAACCGGCGTTTTTTATGTTGAAAATAAGTTTGAATTAAACTATAGTCTATTTAAACTAAATTTCTTAGAAGAAATTTATAACGTTTTGAAATTTTGGGATTATAATCGTAGAGTGGATTTGAAAGGTAAAACTGTTCCATCTCTGAGAAATTAGGTTCATCCCTTTTAATCCCAAAAACCACTCCCGATGGTAGTTTTTCGTGTTTATTTACGAAAGGGCTACCCGTTTTGCCTATAAAAGCAATGGTATTTAAGGTTCATATCTAGGTCCTCTTCTTTTTGTTAATTTTTATTAATAAATTCCAGTATTAAGACACTATTATTTTTTATTATTTGTAAATTATTTAAAAATGAATGTAGCAATGGTAAATAATCAAATTGGTGTATTGACTACAAAGTGGAATAAATATGTGTAAAACGATAACTTTTTCCAATAAAAGTTAGCATTCAATTTTAATTATGATATTAATAGAGTTAGACCTTATTTATAACCATTCTGATACGAATTCCTAAATTTGGGGTCCAAGAAATGTGATTATTTTATATAGGATATTAATTTGAATAATTTATCATTAATTAAATTAAATTAAAAACCACAAGCGCTACAACTCTCTGTATCCACACATCTAATATCCTCAGATGCTACAACTAATTTCTACTTTATAAAATATTCCATCTTCTCAACTGGAGATCTAACCCGGAACTCTACTGTGAGAAGCAAGTGTCCCTACCGCACGACCATGTAGCCACGTGATATAAATTATTAATATTTTATAGTTCTTGGCGTATAATATAATAGCATCCAAAATATGACTGCTGTTCCATTAAGAGACTTAAAATATTACAAATATTACGTTGTCAGGATTGAGTGATATTCCATTATCCATTGAGATACTAACTATGATACTACAAATTATGATACTACACTAAAAAAACTTTTGCAATTCTGGCGATTATATTTACTAACAAAAAGTGTCGAAATATTTTTTGACATTTAACATCTTTTTGCTTTTATGGACGTAATACGGAAACACAAATTTTTCTCTGGGAATCATCGCATACTTAAAGATGTATTTTTTCAAGATCAGAAATATTTTTAGGTTCCATGTATTTGGCAATATCAATTCAGGTGCTTTTTCCACTAAAAGCAGTGCACACAGTGTCCGAAACAACACCTTATATTATAATATTTTCATTACTTGAACTTGGTCCAGCTTTATCTAAACGTACGCATTCAGTATCTCCCTGAACAATTTCTGTTTTTTTTTTACAAAAAAATAGTCACGAGTTGGCGACTGCTTTTGCTTCTTCATTTTAGAATAAATATCAGTATTACTAAGAATGAGACTAGTGTAACGTAAATTAAATAATAAAATAAGTGTATGATTAAAAATTACTCAGGTATAATGCATTCACGTGAAAAATAAAAAAATTTGCCCGCATACATGCGTAAGTGGTGAACGACTGAACACCTGCACTCCGCAATGCCGAATAGTCGTCTAATTATCAGCAGGTAATGGAAGGGAATAGACAAACCAGTGCAAATTGATGCATAAATTTGTGCTCGTCTGCACACCGCACTCCGGAACTGGAAAAATGATCAAGCCATTTTTTTTAAAAGAAAAAAAAAACAGTTATGCGAAGTAATGAGGGCTACTGTTTTTACGCTCACCAGTTGGCGCCACTGGCGAGTAAGGTTGCAGTCAAAAGTTATTGTTAGGCGCGAAATAAGTTTATAGGGTTTTATTTTAATTATTTCGTACACCAGTAAATAAAAAAACTTGTTAGTTATGCCTCAGTGTTGTGCAGTTCTATTTTGTTCGGAAACAAAAGGTGGACATATGTTTCCGATAGACAAAACTCGACAAAAACAGTGGTAGCGATTGGCAGGGATAACTTTACCTCTTCGAAACATTCGCGTGTTTGTAAGAAACATTTTAATTCTAACGATTATGCATTACCAAAGGAGCCTACTACAGACAATCGTGAGTAATAATCATGTACATTCGTTGTTTTCATTATGCTCATTCTTGATATAACCTAACTTTAATGATATAAGACACCTCTGATAGGTACAATAATTTCCCTACTGAGCAAGTAAATTACTCCTTTTTCTTAGTCATTATTTAAAGCACTTACATTCATCTACCCGATTTCATCAGAAGTATCACAATTTTTATAAAAATCTGCATTAAAAAGCCATAATAAACATTAACATTCAGTGACATTTGAAATTTCTGTACCTTACCCTACACTAGCTCCTCTCGTGGTGAATTTAGGCGCGGTAGCCCTCATTTGTCGGTAAAGCAGCGGCTAGCTTTCACTGAGGTATCTTGACACTCGAAGAAACTTTGAAGATATGAAGTTTTTGTCTATAATGTCACCGGTTTAATAAGCGCATCTGTTTTGGAGATTTTCGAGACGTTAATAATCAGGACTATATTAAGGTAACATTATATTATTACACTTCTTGTTTTTTTTTGTAAACTGATAAGTAAAGTAGAATTATAACTATTCTTCCACATTTTAATCAAGATGAAGGAATATCAAACTGTTACATCCTAAAACTCAGTGCAAGAATGTTAGTTTCCCACTTTACTCTCTTGGTGGGATTATTTTGTGGGTGATACAAATCATTAAACAATGGTTTCACAGTATAAGACTCCAACAGTATTTCTGGCCATATATGTATAAAAGATGCTGTGAATCGATATGTGAGAAAGTGCCGAGTTTCCTCAAGTCAAAACCTTTGCACAAAGTACCAGCTGGTGAAATAGGTAGTAGATCAGAAGTAACTCACTGTTGTCTATTAATGAGTAATGATCTTTGGGTCTTTTGTCACGTAGTAGTACTGGGTATGGACATTTTTTAGCTATTATAGACTATTTCAACACGTTTGTTATTTTTGTACCACTTAGGTCTGCCATAGCTAAATATGTCATTAAAGCCATTGAGGAACAAGTTTTTCTATTATTTGGTGTTCCCGAGTTCTTAATAGTGGACAATAAAGTTCAATATAATAGAAGTAAAGACTTCCGTGTATTTTAGGAGTCTTATGGTGTGAAACCGTTCGGTGCTTTGTATCACCCACAAAATAATAACACCGAGAGAATAAATCGTGTTCTAAAGTCTGTTCTCTCGTCATACATTGATGAACAACAAAGAAACTGGAGTAATACCTAGCCACATCTCGTGTGTGCAATAAGAACAGTGTTCCATCATCGTGTATCTTACCATGCAAAACCTTTTGCTTCTTGAGTTGATAATTTGACGGTCACCTTACGCAGAACAAATATATGTATATTTGAACAATAATCATGTGGTCCAGGTTTTTGTTACTTTTTTTGTGACAGAAGAAAATTTGTTTATTTTTGGCATTAAATAGTGAATATTGGATTGATATGGAACTTTTATAAGAGATATCTGCTAGGCCTAGCTGCCATTTCGACACCATGAATCCAAGGTAAGGATGGCCTGTTAATTAGTATAAAAATAGAACAAAAGGTCCTTGGAACTTGTGTTTTGAACATTAGAACATTTCATTTGGTCCTCAAGCCGGGTAGAACGGTCCGTTGGATTGAAAACTAATTACAGTTCATTTTTTATTTATTGTTCACTAAGAAAATAACGTTTGCATAGAGTTATTTTACAATATTTTGGTATATCTAAATATTTATTGTTTTACATTTAGTGGTCAAGGTCGTTGCAACCTTATTATTACTTGCGTTTGTTATTATTTTGCGTGCTCACTATTTTTCTGTGTGTATTTATTGCTGCTTTATATTCTCTGAATTTTATTGAACAGTACAACTTGTGCATTATGTTGAAAAATTTTTGAGTAGGTACATTGTAACCTAGAGTATAATTGTTAATAATTATGGCTCCAAAGAAGGAAATATTTTTAGCTAGACAAATTGCAATCTCGAAAATTAAGGAAATCTTTGAATTAGCAAATGAGGCGAGTATTAACGAGAATTTGCGATTTTTATTTAAAGTAAAATAGAGAACTTTAGAGACATTGTACAAAGAGTTTAAAGATTTGCATTTAAAAGTTATTACCCAGACCGATGATTCTGATTTGCCAGCACAAGAGATTATTCGAAAACAAATTGAAAATCAATATTTTGAATCGTGTACATTTTGAATCACTTTTCCCACTATAAGCATCTATGCTTGAATCATTGTCAACTGAGTTTGAAAAGTCGTGTTTAAATGTTAATCTACCTAAATTAGAACTTAGGAAAATTTTCTGTTGATTGGCTCTCTTGGTAATCATTCATAAGCCTTTATGACAGTTTAGTACACAACCAAAGACAACTTTCGGAAATTGAAAAGTTGCAATATTATTTCTTTCTCTAGAGGGAGAACCTCTTTCTTTAGTGAAGTCTATTCCTTTAACTCCGGAAAACTATCAGTTAGCTTATAAAACAGTCATAGAGAGATAATCAAATAAGCGTGTGTTAGCTAGTAGTCACTGGCATATTTTGAAAAATTATCATCCTTGGACCTTCAAAAACTCTAAAGAATTACATTTCCTCAAAATTTAGCCATTTTAGATACTTTGGGTTTTGACATATTAGCTTGGGATTGTATTTTTGTCGATTTGTTAGAGGACAAATTACTTCCTGCTATTCGTAGACGTTTCGAGTTACGTGGTGATGCTTTGGAAATTTCTACCTATTCACATTTGAAGGATTTCCTATTAAAACAGTGTGTTCCTCTAGAAACTATTGCTACCTCGAAGGTATCAACTAATATTACATCAGGTTTCAAATCATCTCGTGTACGAGACTCAGTTGCTAAACCTCATTAACTTCGAAAAGAATATGTAGAATTTATGAAAGATTATTTAGATTCCGGTCACATGTCTCTTGATGTACTTCCTGAACGTCTAAACTCTTATGTTCTTCCTCATCATTGTGTTTTCAAAACTGAAAATAATGCTTCGAAAATACGTGTAGTTTTTGACGCGTCAGCCAAAGATGAGAATGACTTCGCTCAATGATTCGCTGTTGATAGGCCCTAAGCTTCAAAATGACATTGTTGCCATTCTTCTTAAATTTCGTGTTTATTCATTCGTTTTTACTTGTGATGTTCGGCAAATTTTAATTGCCAAGGATCAAAGGCGTTATCAGTTAATGTGTTGAAGATTTTCTCGTACACAACCTGTGCAAATTTATCAGCTTAACACAGTGACGTATGGGGTTTCTTCGGCTCCATTTCTCGCCATTCGTACCATGTTGCAATTGGCGGACGAAGGACGACAGCTTTTTCCCTTGACTTCTCAAGCTATTGAAAATAATTTGTATGTAGATGATCTTGTTTGTGGTGCTAATTCGATAGAAGATGCGGTGGAACTTCAAAGACAAGTTTTAGAATTATGTGGTTCAGGATGTTTTGAACTACGTAAATGGTCAAGCAACCCTTCTTCTCTGTTAGAAACTTTCCCTGATGAATATTGTTCGAAACATAGTTTACCTTTTGACCTTAAAAAGGATGCTTTTATTAAGGTTTCTGGCTTTCATTGGCAATCCTTGACAGATTCGTTTTCCGTTGTTGTGAAATCTCGTGAGTAGTGTTGTACTAAGCGTCCGATTTTATCGGAAATAGCTGGTATTTATGACCCTCTTGGGTTCATGTGTCCTATTATATTCTTTGCGAAAGATCTCATACAGATATTATGGATTTTAGGTGTTGGATGGGATGATGCTCTTCCCCCAGAAATTGTGAACAAGGGGCAGCAATATAAGGCTTAATTACCATGTATTGCTTCGGTGCAAATCCCTCAAGCTGTAGTGCCAGATCACACGTCTGTGTTGTGTCAGCTTCATTCTTTTTGCGATGCCTCAGAGCAAGGCTACACCAGTGTGGTGTATCTTCGTTGTGCCTACACAGACGGTAGAGTTATCGTTTCGTTACTTTGTGCCAAATCAAAGGTTGCACCTTTGAAGACTTTGTCGATCCCTCGCCTTAAGTTATGTGCTGCGGTGTTGTTATCTTCCCTTGTGTCATGGGTGAGAAATACGTTTCAACACCTTAGTACAATAGATAGTATTTTTTGCGTGGTCTGACTCCACAATTGTTTTAAATTAGATTCGATCCTCTCCGCGTTAGTGGAAAACCTTTATGTCAATCAGAGTGAGCCTCATTCAAGACCGGCTTCCACCAGAAAGTTGGCATCATATACGTTCGTTTGAGAACCCCGCTGACGCAGCATCTCGGGGTCTCGTCCCAGAACAATTTACGGCGTGTCCCTCATGCTGGGCGGGATCTGCGTGGCGTTGTTTATCTTCTACTGATTGGCCTCTGGAGAATTCTGATAAAAGAGTAGTGTATGAAAATAGTGACTTAGAAGAAAGGAAAAGTGTTTTGATAGTTCAAATTATTCCAAACGATATTGATTTGTTGTTCTCGCGTCTTTGATCTCTTTGGAAAATACAGGGTGTTGTTGCTTATTGTTTGCCTTTTGTTAGAAATTCTAGACGTTCTGACAATGTATTGGGATACTTGTCCCAAAAGGAACCTCATCAAGCTCTCTCAAGTTTGGTCAAATTAATCCAAGAGCAATCCTTCGCAGAAATTTCGGCTCTTCGTCGTGGTATGAAACTTCCTAAGACATTTATGAAATTAGACCCATTTTTATATGAAAACGGTACTCTACGTGTTGGAGGTAGAGTTTCTCAATCAGATTTAGAATTTGAAGCTAAACATCCAGCGTTACTTCCTTCTTCTCATGTTCTCTCAAAACTATTGATTTTTCAAATTCATTATCAAAATTTACATTCTAGCATTAACACCACTTACTATTTGCTACAACAAAATATTTGGATTCTTGGTGCGCGTAGCCATATTCGTAGTTGTTTATCAAAATGCTATCGTTAGATAGATTTAGACCTAATAGTCTTGTATGCCTCATGGCTGATTTATTTAAATCCCGGGTTTCTCAAGCAAAACCCTTTTCTCATGTTGGTGTGGATTTTGGAGGTCCATTTTCAATTGTTACAAAACATACTGATAGGCATACAAATAAACACAAATAAGCTTTTCAAGCTTTTGCACCTCTAGCAAAAGCTTCAAAATTTGTTGATTTTTTGGCGTGTGTGCGCGAGTTGTCACAGGACATTAAATAGTGTATATTGGATTGATTTAGAACTTTCATAAGAAAGATCTGCTAGGCTTACTGCCAATTCGACACCAAGAATCCAAGGTAGGGATGGCTTGTTAATTAGTATACAAATAGAACAAAAGATCCTTCGAACTTGTGTTTTGAACATTAGAACATTTTAAAGAGCAAAGTATGAATCAACTCATTTTTACCTCATATTTCACAAATTTTAGTCGTGAAATGATTGTCAGTGGTGAAGAATATTTGGAAGAATAAAAGTAAATTTGGCACTAATGATTTTGAGGGGAATATTGAATGGAACAGTAAGGGACTCACTAAATTGCATAACACCATAAAATTGAATTTACAGAATGCTTGGGTGGGTTCTCACCCTGTATAATTTTTTTTTTGTAAAAGATGGTGCAAGATAGAAATTGTCTTTTATATGTTCTAATTTATGCCACAAAACATCAGTAGTTAAATCACATAAAATAGTTCTTTTAATTTCACTGTGCTATTTTCTGTACAAAATAACATTACTATTGAAAAGCTCCCAATTTTTTATCATTTGCAGCGAGTCCTAACAAAATTTCCAAATGGACTGTACTAATTCGCAGTTAGATATAACACGTAGATAGAACACTTTAATATAATTTCCAGTTGCGCGGTTTTGCTCAATCCCTTCGGAATTTGCACGTGCGTGTGCGGCTGCCAATTTTCCAACAGAATTACGTTCCATCGGAATTACACAATCCAGATAGGTTTTCATTTTGATCATTTCTGCAGCCACCGCTAATGCCTGTTCTCTTCATCAGCCAGGGAATGGTCTGGCCGTGACCTTCGGGATATCGACAGGCCGCAGTCATTGCTTTATTCTTTGGTCCGATTGGGCCATTTGAATAATTATATTATAATTTATATTATTATATTTTACTATACTCAATGATTATACTTATTGATATATTTTATCTGTTGGACTAAAAGTTGGAAAGCCAATAGAATAAATTAAGTTGTATATAGGTGTATCACTATTTATTAGCGTGAAGTCATTAGTAGAGTCCGGATTCGAATATTAGAAGCCGTCAATATCATGGGTAGATCCAGGATACCGGTGTAAACACATGCATAGAAATGATAAACATGCCATATGTACCAAATTAAATTAGGTGTATTTTAAACGCTATCCAACCGCCTTCATATACGAAGGCATCCATTAGAAACAGTAAGACACGTCCTTTATTATTTTCATAGTTTTCGCCTCATAGTGTTATATCCACACAAGCACATTTCGTTTTGAATTTGTGCGTTCTAACACCTTTGTCGATGTCGGCTAGCATTGTTATCCCCCCCCCCAACCAATACACTAAATTTGCAATGTTCTGACCACTAGCGTTGACGATTTCAACTACACTAACACATACGTGTTTGTCTTGCAACTCGGAAACAATGTCTGCTTTAATTTCGTTGCACACCGGCGATATGTAATTATTCCTTAATGTGGATTCCGTAGGCACAGTAACGTTATTGTACTTTCCACTAACACAATTTTGCAAAATCTGTTTAAAATGAGGGTTATGTAATTTGGTTCACGAAGTGTTACAGGGTTATTCATTATAAATTACCCACCCCTATCATCATTATTATTGCCTATAGAAAAGAAAGTTTTAAATAAAAGTTGTGTGGTTATGACTGAATTTTGTTAAAATACTATTAAAAGTATAGTAGCGTGCAGATTTCAGGGGGATACAAAAAAATAATATATTTTTTTAAATAGAATACCCTATATATTATTAAATTTTTGGAATGATCCTTTGTTCCTGATTTCAAAAAATATACATATATATTACCACTACCATATACCGTTTTTGAATTATTAAACGTCGAATATCTTAGTTAAACTAGTTACTGTAAATATGGAAAAGTTAACATTATTAAAGTGAGCTATGATAATGACAACTATTATGTTTGATAAGTGACATTTCTTTAATGAAATAACCAAAATAGTTTACAGTGAGGAAGAAAAAATCAAATATTTATACAAAATAGATAACAAAGATTTATTTAGGAAATTTAAATATAAATAAATGATCTCATAAAAGATGTTCGATGTGTCCACCATTACTGTCAATGCATGATTGATAATGTCTTCTTATATTTATGATTGTACCGGAAATGGCTTCATTATTTACATTAAGAATGTTTATTTCAAGTCGAATCCTGTCTTTAATGACTTGAATACTTTTATTATTGTTATTATTATTATTGATAATGTGTTTTAGAAATCCCCAAAAAAAAAAGAATCCATAGGGGTCAAATCTGGACTGTTAGGTGGCCATTTAATAGGTCTATTATTCCTTATCCATATTGGTAATACATTATTCAAATGATCTCGAACGGGTAGGACACTATATGGAGTTGCCCCATCCTACATCCAAATCATATCATCAAGTTGCGGCTTCCGGAAAATACCGCAAAAGAATATTTTCTGCTTCTGGGATAATTGTTTCCAGATAGGTAACTCCAGTTAAAGTATAATCATAAAAAATAGGCCCAACAATTTTGTTTCTGAAAGTTCCACACCAAACGCTAACAGTTTTTCTTCCTGATTTTTTTTATTTATTTTACCAATCTTTTTCTGTTGTGCTTGTTTTCCCACGATCTTAGATTTTTTCCTATTAAAAACTCCTGCCGTCGAAAAGGACGATTCATCAGTCTATAATATTTTAGTAAAAAAAATCGGGATCTTCATCCAACTTTTGAATCATCTGGCGGCAAAAGTCCAGCCTTTTCCTTCTATGAGCCTCTGTTAAAACTTGTGCGGGTAAAATTTTATATGGTTTGTAGTTGTTATTTTTTAATGTATGTTGGATTTTGCAATAACTTTTACCTAATTGATCGACTGCATAATTTATACTACATTCAGAATTTTCTAAAAAATAATATAATGTTTCAAAAAAAGTCTATTCGCGAAAAAAATATGGATGGGCTTACCTTCGAAATGAGCAGTATATCTAGCTGTTCTTCCTGGTTTGCTTGAACTACATGCTTTTTCTACTAAAACTGGGGTATTATTCACCTTTCAGTAAATATTTTTGAACGTATTTTCTGATGGTGTTGGACGATTTGGATACAACACCCTATATGCTCTTTTTGCTGATTGTTTATTTTTGACTGTTTTTTTTCACTGTAAACCATTTAGATTATCTTATTAAATAAATGTCACTTAGCAAACATAATAGTTGTCATTTTCATAGCTCACTTTAATAATGTTAACTTTTCCATATTTACAGTAACTAAGATATTCGACATTTAATAACTCAAAATCGGTATACGGTAGGGGTAACATATAGTATATTTTTTGAAATCAGGAACAAAGGATTATTCCATAAATTTAATAATATACAGAGTATATTATATTTAAAAAAATATATAATTTTTTTATATCCCCAGAAATCTGCACGCTACTGTACTTTTGATAGGATTTTAATAAAACTCATTCATAACCACACAACTTTATTTAAAACTTTTTTTCTATAGGCAATAATAACGATCATAAGGGGTGGGTAATTTATAATGAATAACCCTGTGCAAGTCGCTATCATTTTAACTAAATCTGAATTAAATTATTGTTCTCTCTCGGTAGCACTGATACTCTCACATGTGTTGTATGATTTTCAGTTGCAACTGTAAAACCTGTGTTTTCACTGTCTATGGAAGTATTTTCTCACAAATATTGTAGCGAAGTTTTGTGTCATGAAAGTAAATCTGGGAAATCCTATATCCAACGTTCTACAGCAACACTTCGAAGGGGAAGTTCCACGACAATATTCTCCACTTTAAAAACTATACATACCAGCTGCGTTCACAGGTTGACGACTGGAGTATTAGATTAGGCTTGTATCGTACTTGAGTCTGGACGTTAAAATAGGTGGGGATGGAATAGTATTAAAGGCTGCGTTGGTACGCCCTCGTCGTCAGGATTACCAATATAAAACTTTAAATCGTTGAAAATGTAATCTTAACTTCATCTAGACAAAAGTGCCCCCTTTTTATTTCCTACATTTAATGAATTGTACATGTGCTAAATATCTAAAATTATTTCTTTTCATCTGCATTTGTTTATTTTGTTGTAGTAGGGACTGCGTTATTTAGTTTTTGACGTGTAAAAAGAGTGAATTCATCTTACGAGAACATCAAAAGTTAAATTAATTGACTACAATTTATATCGCTTTATTTGGATAAAAATACTCGATAATTCCTGTTGCAAGTATATCCGTTCTTGAAATCTAATATTCGGATCCGGACTCGTCATTAGAAAGCTTCATTTTAAGAATAGAAAGTACCGACGAATTGAAATTAAAAAAAGAGCATTCAATTTTTTTCAGAAAAGGTCCCCCCTCAGACTCGATAGGATACAGGGTTTAAAAAAAAAATAACGAAAACATTGAGTAGAAGAAGAATCATGACTTTACATTGTGCGATACTTAAATGAATAGTCCAAAAATTCAACCAAAACCACTTTAACTATTTAACTGGAAAAATGCAATATTAGATAATAAATATGAGATCAATGACGATAACTTAACTCGTATGAGATGTTCCATTGAATGTCAGTGTAAGTTATAACAAGATGGTTGTCATTTCGACCATTTATTTGATTTATTTTCAAATCGTTGTTTCGTTCTTATTTATTATTACATATTTATTAATGTATTTATTCCAGTTAAATAATTGTTTTTGATTGAATTTTTGGACCATCCAATTATTTACAGGTATCACACAATATGAAATCATGATTTGACACCTGATCAGTATTTTTGTTTTTTCTTGAAAATGAATCGTCCTATTATAAAGATCTGACAGGAGGGCCTTTTCTATACAAAATCGCATGCTCTTTCATATTTTTTAAAACCATTTGCAAAACTTCAATTTGGTAATACCTTTTTTGATAAAAAGAATCATAGATATTCCTCCATCTTCACTACAGGAAACAATAGGCGATAATTTTCAGTATCGAGTTATTTATTCACAAATACCAAGCTTTTCAGCGCAATATCATGAATTTGTCATCAAAAACATTTTTTATTTTCAAACTCAACATCCTCTATCTCAGAAATGAAGCGACCCATATTTATACGGAATTTTATTTTTTAAATGAGGCTTTCTAACTGTTCAAGTCCTCCTGATAAGAAGTGATACCCTGTATACAATATCGACGCTTCTTCTATGTTGAATTTCAGCAACTTGAATAATTTTTTTTTTAAATATTTTATTTTGTGTCACGCCTATAAAAGTGATAAAAAAATCTTAAACAAAATATGTTTTGCGCTTCAAATGCATAAGGTGAATCACATTTATATTATTGATTACAAAACGAGTCAAAATTGACCCATCGTGGATGGTGACGTCTTGTGGTATTTTATAGAAGTAATAGCACAATCGAGGGAAGTATTGCAAAAGTTAGATTAAGTACTCTGAGGATTTTTTTTATTAAGAGAAAAAGCTAAACGGTGGACTGATTAATCTGGTGATGTGAAGAACTTTTCAGAATTTTTTGTATTTTGTAAAAAAAAATTGTATTGAGTCGTCCTTGTCGTATAGCCAGGAAAATAGCTATTTTTTATTATTTTCTTTTTATTTATTTAAATAATAATTTTCAGTTGTGAGACGGTGTCTTCGTATAACTAAATTTCTACATAATAATGTGCTCTAAGAATTTTATTTAGAATTTCTTACCATCAAATTATTTTAAAATATATTTTAAAAACCATCTTGTACCATGAATGTTATATATGGTTACAGAGATTCCCCCCAGGTCAATGGCATATTGACCCAGAAATTGCCATCAATATTTCCTTATACCTTTAGCAAAACATCAATGAAATGTCTGAGAAGTTATAGTTTGTAACAATCATCGATATTTTATTAATGTAATTAATTATATATATATACATATATATATATATATATATATATATATATATATATATATATATATATATATATATATATATATATATATATATATATATATATATATATATATATATATATATATATATATATATATATATATATATATATATATATATATATATATATATATATATATATATATATATATATATTTATATATATATTATAATAATATTCTAAATATCCACAATTATTTATATTAAAAATACATAACGACTTTTTTTCTTCCACACGTAACTGAATCCCGTCCAGTAATGTTTTTTATTAGACTAAACAGATACTTGCAGGATTTATAAAGACAATAAAAGCTACCAAATACGCAATAAATGATTTTTATTATTTGCGTAATTTTAAAAATTTTTTTGTTAACAGGAAAAATATTCGAGGAATTGGGGGCATCAATGGATTTATATTATCATAGCATCCCTTTTCTGACTGCATTGAGCTTCGAGGATTTCTTTTACGATCTAAAAAATGTTAAGTCCAACACAACGTTTATTGTCTATATATATATACAATAAAGATCAAGTCATTTTCTAAATCTTAAGGCGAATTTCATTGATAAAATAGCAGCAAAACGAAACAAATTTACTAAGAATACTTAATGAAAATTGCTTATGGTGTTTCTTTCCTCCAAATTTTCAGTACCAAATAACCTATTAAGAAAACAATATTTATTTTTAATTCAATATTTTGATATATTATATATCTTTTTTTCCTAAAAAATATACGTGTTTTCGGTTTACGAAAACAAATAGTTCTTACTAGTAAAGCTTTAATCTTCCTAGTAAGTATTAAGAATTTTACAAAAATTGATTTGCACAAAAAACACTCGTTCAGATACTATTAATATAAAACTGATATTCTACGGTTATACCTGCAATTAATTTACCTTTAAATTAAATGCATTGATTTTAACTTCAAAATAATTACTAAATTCAAAATCATTAGTAAGCCACAATTTCGAGAATCACCTTCCCGACTTGCTTTTGGATCATTTCTTATTTCTATTTCGACGTTGTCCACTAGACCAAACTGAAAATATCCTCTTGCGATGGCATCACCGCGAGCGCACAGGCATGACTGAGTATTGCACGTGGACGACGACGCCAAGCGTCGTCCTGGCCTATTGATTACAGTGTGCATGTTAATGCCGCGAGGATAGTGTGCTAGTGGCGTTTTTAGTGAAACTGTCGTGCCCACAGGTTTATATCGTGTCCAAAATCTAAGTCAAAATGCCGGTAAGTACCAAGTACACCGGCGTATTGTCCTAATGCGACAGCGCTGCTAGCTTTTATGAACCAATGACGATATACAATATGATATGAGCCTCACGTGGTATCGATCCGTGCGCCGACGCCACGACGCCACTACGTCCAACCCCGACGCAATATTATTTCATATTTCAGTTGGATTGGTGGCGGGGAATGGTTCTTTAACCAATCCAGGGGAGCTTATGATATTTCATAAGTTCTAAATATGATTGGTAGAGCACGCCTTAATATCATAATTTGACGTCGGTCTCGCCATTGCATTCTCGGCGTCGGGATGGAATTAGACGCGTGGGTATTTGACCTTCACGAATTTTGGCTATTTTTAGATGGATTCATTAATGCAGCTGTTTTTGTTTACATATTTTTTAGAATAATTTATGGAGTCCTTAAATACATAAGTAGGTTATATGACACTGATGTATGGCAGCGGTTTGGGATTGTTGTGAGTTGTGAGATGTTTCCGAAGCAAAGAGTCAATAAAATTTAATAGGTACCAGGAAATTGAATTCTAAACGCAATCTTCTACAATGTCTTAATATACAAAACGATAATTAACAGACTATCCTGATCTATAGTCTATGAAACTATTTTTATTACGCTAAGGAAAAAACAGTATCAGGCAAGCATATAGAAATTAAGGGAAAAAGGAATTAGGAAAAGTCATGAAAACTTTAAAAAATAGGATTAAACTCTCTAAACACATATTTTTAAATAATATACTTATTTATTTATGAATTGTATTCACAATTAAAATAAAATTCAAAAAATTTAATCCAAATTCAAATTTTTTTACATGTTTATTAATTTTGTTGTTTAGAAATACCCAAAGCAATAAGCCTGTGTTTATCTATATGCTCCACATAGAGAGATACTTTAATTTTTTTGTTGAACATGTATGATATTGTATACCCTATTGATTTTTCATCTATCCTACATAAAAGCGGCCGTTTTATTCAAATACTTTATCAAAAAAGAATAACAAGACATTTTAATTTTCTAATTGCAGCATTAACAACAATACGAATAAAGTTAAATTAATTTATTTATATAATTATATTTATCATTATTGAGAATAACTTAACATTATTGAGTCTTTTTTATTGATCCAGGAAGAAAGTTATAAAATTTTGGGCCGTTTTTTGTATTGTAGTTGTACGTTATATTTCAATTTGTTTTCACGAGTGTTATGAACGTGATCAATAATGGTAATTAAAATATATTTATTTTCGTGTACAAACAGTAGAGCATCTTTCATGTATAATAGATTAATATTAAAACATAAAAATTACTTTGTTACATATTTTTGAGATATTTGAAGTGTTTTTAGATTTGAGGGGCAGGTTTCTCCCAAAATTACCTATTGTTCCATATCGTATTACAGTTTCGGCCATAGCGATAAACAGCGTCTTCAGTAAATGGGTAAACATTATATTACGAAGAAAGTAAAATATTCATATTAGTTATCGAATATTAGTGTTTAAGTTATTTATTTGTTAGGTCTATTTTAAATTTTTCTCTATGACATCTCCTAAATACTTCATGTTATCAGTTTTTTTCAACTCAATAGTACATTTACATTTTGTTTTCTAAAAAACAATTGTATATATGTAATTTTAAATTATTAATATTATATTCATTTTTGTCATAAAAACTGAAGCAAACAAATTTACTTTTATTAATATTTACATGTAATAGATTTTTGGAGAGCTATTGTTGTAATTTAGCAAATTCAATTTTTGTTTTTTTCTCTTACATCTACCAGCTATCCTCCTCAACTAAAACATTGTCGACGGCAAAAAAAAATTACCCTGTATATTAAGTAATAAAATTTTAATAATATAAATAACAAATAAAATAGGACTAAGGACTGTTCCTTGTGGTGGTATATAAAAATTACTTCCTTTTGACATTCCAACTGTCTCTGTGTCGAATTAACTAGCAAATAATTTATTGGTTACACCTCTAACGCCATAAATGCAAGTTTGTTAATTAAAATATCATGTATCAGAAATATTGCAATCAGTTTCTTAGCCTTTTCAATTGAGTTATATGTATAATGTTTTGATTACCTCGTGTATGGCATCTTCGGTACTTATTTTATTACATTAAAACAACTTTTCTTGGCAACTTGGCATAAATTGATCAAGATGAGATTTCATCTACACATTTCAGATAGATCTAAGCATTTGTATGCAGCCCTTATTTGCATGAGTATGGAATAAATTCTTTTTCTTCCTTAATACAAGGTTATCGGAAAACTTCGGATAGTTCGATTTTTAATTTTAATTGCACAGATTTTAGTACAGAAATTTTAAAAATGACGTATTTGTAGTTTGCATGTTCATTTTTAAAATGGAACCATATATTTCTCGATAACGTCTTTAATTTTTAATATTCAATCATATGACAAGAAAATATTAAGGAAGTCATTACATTACACAAGAAAATAAAAATATATATAACAAAAGAAAACTACAATGGGATGTTGCTTTTAAATATTAATTTTAAAAAATGAATAAAAACCAATAAAAATATTTAAGTATGCATTATTTTCAGATTGTCTGAATCAACAAAAAAAGATACATAATTCATATCAATAACTCAAAAATGCCTCCATCATATTAAATACCGAACTGATGTCCATTTGCAATTTGATAGTGTCATAATCAAATGTGATGTTTTTTCTTGGTGATAGTTTACAGCTACAACATATTTAGCAACATAAAAGTTTAATACATCAATGAAGGTTTAAATGATACAAATAAAATGCAAAAAAATATAGGTCCGTATTTAAAATAACGTACTTGATGATGGTCGCGAAAAGACGAAACATCTTATAAAAATTTTGTTTGCTTTAATTTCTAAAGTATAAAGAAACGCCAATGAAAAAAGTGATTTTAGTTTTTCGATAACTCTTCAAATAACGCTAAGAAAAAATAAAAATTAAAATTGAAAATTTTACTTTTTTTCAATAATCAATAATAAGAAAAGAAAGAGATATTTTCGATTTTGCAAAGGCATATTCTTGATCGCCAAATTGTGCAACTTTGCCCCAATTTAACCGATGCGTATCTTTTACTGTTTGCGAGATCCCTGTAGTGAAAAGTGAATTTGTTACATCCTGTATAGTCAACATTTTTCAAATGAGCTAATAACCTAGGGGACTTTTAACTGAAACACTCTGTATAATATCATTTCAAATAAAGTTTGGATATTGTAGAAAGAAATTATGTTATTATGAATTTAAAAAGATTAAACTGATACAATTCTATTACTCGTGCCAGTTTAAGAACAATAATGATTTCGTAATCATTATTTTAACAAGATATCGAAAAATGGTGGAGTGTTATTTTATAATCCAACCAGTGTATTTGAGCGTAGGAAGTAGTAATAAAGTAAAGTAAAGTTGTCGAAAGCACTTAACGTCTCTGCCGAGTAGCACCTCTTTTTCCCTAGGGTCTTGACAAAGCTTGAGAAAAATGGACCGCTTTAGATGCGATGTCCAGTCAAAGGAATTGTCCAAGATGGACTCTGAGATAAGATGTTGATATTGCATTTCTCATTCTTTATAATGCAACAGGAGAATTCGTCTTGTACATGGCAGATATGGGCCGGATTAAGCGTCTTTGAATTTGGCGAATGTGCTCGGTAAAAATAAGTGGAGATGGCTATTCACAATTCAGTAATATCTATCAATTCAAGGTATGAAAATTAGGTGGTGGAACATTTATGGGAGGCATTGATTTTAGAAATGATTAACTATATCGTTCTTTTGAGCATCAAGCCACCATTCTGTTAATTCTTCAAAAGATTTAATTAAAAATAAATCTGTTCGACAAAAGATCAGTCAGAAAAAAAAATACATACACAAAACTATCTGACATCTAAAAAATAAATTTTAGTAGAAAATGATGTCCATTGTCCATATAACTGTCGCTAAGTTTATTCCTATAGTTGTTTTTTATATAGCTTAGAGAAATATACTTTTGTAAATGGCTTCTTCTAACGATTTGAACCATTTGCAAGGCTATGGCTCATAAATTACAAAAAATAAGAAATTACATTATTTGGCATGAAAATGTTGCAAATCAAATTTGCGACAATAAAATAATGGTATACAAGTTGCCCAAAATTACTTAAAAAAATAACGAATTTCCAGCAGTTCCCGTTGAAAAAGGAGACTGCAACACTTAAAAATAAGATAATAAATATGTGTACGACCAAGGTCGAAGGAATCTTGAGGCCGCCACGAACTGTAGCAATGGTCATGAAAAAAGTGCTATTATACGTATACGCCGAGATATACTCTCAAAGTCGGAAGGGAGGTCCGGTACTATACTATTATTAATTTATATTTCCAAGATTTATGAGCAAAAATTGTATAATACACGTAATGGAACGCTGTAAAAATATATATTTTTTTTACTACAAATCACAGTTTAAAAAGAATCTCGCCTATTTTAGGACAAGAGCGCTGGGGTCTGAAACATATACCATTTTATAGCCCACATGAGTAATAATAATAATCAAATAGTTTTGGATCTTATTGACCTCGCCGGAAGAATTCAAGAGAATTTTCATATTTGCTGAGAATCTTCTAGTGCATCAACTACTGAAACTTATAAAAATATCGCTTTTTCTCAGATGGTATCCATAAACGGTCTCCAAAGTATTTAGTGTAGCCTTGGTGGCAAATGATGGTTATGACATGGACACAACAGCTAACAGTATGAACACATTTTTTTTAGGTGCAATAATATTCCCCAATGGCATCCTCATCCTCGCCGTTTCGTTGTACTACAACGTAAATGTTGTACTTAATTCTGCTGACATGCCCGGACTGTATTCGCACTCTAAATATAAATATAAAAATATAAAGTTGATTCTTGCCATTTTTCACACTTCTCTTACGTACAGTACAGGGTGTACTTATCTGCCCCTATCAGTTGGGTGGGGGTTTTGTGAACTATATGTATTTAGCTATTTTTCAATCATCCCTTCATGGAGCTTAACCTGAAACGTATAACTCATCCCTTGGGTTGTTTGGCCTAAAACATGTATTAAAATGGGCGAGGATCTTTCTGGAAGCCAGAAAATGCGTTGGTAAGTATTTTTTTATATTATTTTTAAATTAAATGTAAAACTTGAAAAAAATTAGGACAGTAAATAATCGCTATTTATGACAACATTTATCAGTAAATTATTAACTACTCCTTTTTTTCAAATATGTTAGAAACCTATATTTATGGCGGTATTTATGTTTTTACTAAACATAATTTATTTAAAAACAGATAACACAAACCGTTGCATGTGCACTTTTTAGTGTTTATACATATTTATTAAAATGTCATTTAGTACCTACCTGTTGAAGAATATAAACTTACATTAAAGCACACTTAGCAGTATTGTTTTTTGTTACGCAAAATAATAAAGTTCTTTCGTGATGAAAACGTAAAACATTTGCATTTTTATTTATAAAAATCCTCCTCGACACAGAGCATCAATGAGATATTACTTCCGCCGAAGTCGTGATATTGTCAGTATATCATAATGATTTTAAGGTCACTAATAAATTATTATAATTACAGTGATATCCATATATTTTCAAAGTAATTTGCATGTAATTTGCTCAAAATAATAAAATTACACTATACATTTAGAGTGAAATAATCAATATTTTGGCAAATGTTTTATCAAAAGTAGACCGTCGTCATTAAGGGCGCTAAAGAAAAATTCTACAAATGTCAGTGTTACAGATATTTCTTACTAACAAACTTTGGTAATTTGTCTTTTTCAAATTTTCTTTTAAAATACTCGTTCCCATCTGCCAAATAATATTTTCTGCAATTAAAATTCTTTCTAAAATAAACAACTTTCCGCTCAAACCGCTATGTATGATAAATTAAACATATTTTCAAATAAATTCAGATGTTAACTTAGTTTTATTATTGTTGTCAAACATTCAAAAGTTACTAAAATAAATATAAATATTTGCTTAGAAGTAGACTAATCATTAATTTTGAACAGAAATTTATATCACCAATGTGTGATTTCTGCCAAACGTAATAATTTTTCCATTTAGTGTTCTAGGAGTTATATTATTTATTCTGTGGAATTCTATTTCAGAGAATGTGTCGAGATATTTATTACTTTGAGTGGATGTTAATGGTGGATTTTAGAATTTAAGTGCTTGTAGCTTAACTACAATGTAATGTATCTATATTATAATATATTAATGAATAAGTAACAAGCTTTATTTCAAATCCTTAAACATTAATGTAAATTTAAATAGATTCAAAAATTAAAAGAGTTATTTAAAACAAAAAATTTTATATTTGTACCACACAAAAAATCTAGTTTTAATTTCAAGGTAGTCTTTTATTATTGGGGGAGAAATTAGTGATATCTAAACAGAAGTTCTAATATATTTATCTTTAATTGCACGTCACGATGGACAGGTCTATTATACTACAGGGATTTCATAAGTGTGGGAGGATTTTAAAATCTTAATTGGATTTAGCGAAAAACAGTTGTGCAATGAATTCTACAACTTAACTGTTTGTAGCAACAAGTGTTTATAATAAAACGACTCCGAAGGTTATACAGCTTAAGAACAAAGAATAGAAATAGTCTGGCAGACAGAGATGCTCACAAATATTACCCGTCGTTCGCATTTTAACCAATACTCTGCAATTTGGCAAAGCAAGTATCGTTGTGAATTTTCACATACCAAGTACACACCATGTGTAGAGAATTGTCTATGCCAATCATAAAAACCTCTATATGAGGATTTTATTATATCATGGTGAATCAAAAATACATAGTTTAATAAAAAAATTATTACACTTGTACTAAAAAGTTGATTTTGGAATAACTGTTTCTGCTTACACCAACCTGATAGATATAATAATTATTTATTTTTATAGTTGCAAATTTAAATTCCGAAATATAACTCAACCATTTGCAACAAAAATTTCTGCATTTGCAGATTTGTGTGCAGGCCAAAATAACCAGATTGAGGGTAGTATCTAATTTCAGCACCCACTCTCTTTGGTGTTGATGTAAATACATAACTGACTCAGATGTTTCTAGAGAAATTAATTCGCAGAAGAATGCTATAGAATGGTCAGATCACTAAACTTTCCTCCTGTAAACTTTCTCCTATGGAGGCATTTTAAAAAGATTTTCTTGTAACAGACAAAATGACTCTCAAGATTGATAAGAAAGTAAAATTAGTAAAAGCTGCTTTCAGGCGCTGTCAACTGTAAATCCTCTTTAGAAGAAATAAGCAGCTATTATAAGGAATTTAACGAAATAGTTGACCAATCTTCTGAACTAGGAAAAGACACAAAAAAATATTTTTTTTTTAAATGTCACAAAATTATTTGTCTAATTATCTTCACAAACTATTTTCTTTAGTAACTTTTTCTAATTAAAAATGTGGAGAGGTAGTTTTTCATGAATACCTGTCCATATTTTAAAATCTTTAAGAAACGTCTTATGTTACATGTTTGTTGATTTGAAATATATTACTTTAGAAGCAAAGATTTCGTCCACAAGTTTTTTGTGAAAGATAAATTTGTTTGTATCTAAAAGTCACTTATTTACGGAAATTCTAATGCTTGTTTTATTATATTGCAGATTTTGACGTAGGTTATATATTTTAGTACCATTTACAAACCTACGGTTTTATTTTATGTCTCCTCAATGGTTTAAGACATTTGACCACAACTTGCTACATCATCAATAACTAGCAACGCTTGTGCAAAGTTTTGAAAAAGTGCTAAAGTAGTAACATATAAATGGGATGAATATCTCCTATTGATTTCATCTAATATTGTAATTCCTTGGACATTTCTGTGTTCCGTTATGGTTTTTTTGTAGAGATTATTTCTAGAAATTTTTTAATTTTTAGATTTTTAAATTCATTAGTAAATATTTTGTTAAGAAATAATTTGAAAGATAAAAGCATAACATTTTGTTTACAGTAATAACGATTTGATAATGTGGAATAATTAATAGAGTAATAACACATAATAAAATATAAATAAGTAAATTTCGTGAAAATAGCAGATCAACGTAACGAATTAAAAAGAAAAAGTTTATTTATCTACATTTTAGTGTCTGTTATTATTTTTCTAATTATTTTACATCACTAAATTCATATTATTGTAAAGTTTTGTGTCTAAAATTGTCAGCAAAATAGTTTCTCGCTTCTAAAACGACGCATGTCTACCGGAAAAAGCTTGGTAAGAGCCACCACGCTTCATAGATGGCGATAGCTTCAATTATCATGTGCTTTGGAATCATGGCACCTTCAGCATTTCCTCTTATTTTTTAGTATATTCCGGAAATTAATTCGTATACGCCATTGCACATTCCACTTACGTGCGCGGCTGCAGTAGTAAATGGCAGTTCTGTTGCTTTGAACTTAAGTAGTTATTTATATAATATATTATCAGGGGGCGGTTACAACCTATTTCAAAGACGGTGCATGTACAAAAAAAACAGTTAAATATGATATGAAGATATGGTTTCAAGTGGGGGATCGCGCCCCTTCGTTCTCTATTTATGATAAACATGTATCAAATAGCAGTTAAATATCTCAAATCACTACTGAGAAGATATTCATCACTTACGCTGAGTGCTGTAGCTCCGTAATGGTGCAATTTTGGATATAGGTAAATTGAGTTAAACCGGTATTATGTGAATTCTGGAATAACCCGTTATATTTTTGACATACGTTTTAAAACGCCTTGTATATTTTTTATACAATCAAGTGCACCAACACAGCCAGAGCTATTATTAGGAGCACGGCAGTAAATATTTCTTGATAATATAAAGCATACAATTTGACCCGATTTTCTCGAGAACAAGCCTCTTATTTCGTCCAAGATATTCGTGCCTTCTTATGTGGCTTCAGCATCTGAACCGTCGGCAGTGCTAACCCGCTCAGAAGCCGCGGGGGTGGACAGCGGGAGAAAGTTTCTAGTCCGGTCCGTCTAGGGATGCTGGATATGCCGGCCCACACCCACCCCTGGGAAAGCGATGCGTGTGTGCACTACCAAGTGTTTGCTCAAAGATGTTATTGATTTTCAAGTTGTGCGGCCGAGCGCACGGTGTCCCGTCCGTTACTGGTCACAGCGGCGGACCAAAAGAACACCTGGGGGTATAGTAAATAATAATAATTTTGTGTTAATATCACCTTCATACAAACATATTCAACTGTCTCCTTCTTCGCTTGGAAGCATATATTTATTTCAAGGACAATTAGTAAAAATAATAATAAAAAATTTGCCTCAAGATGCAATAGACAGTATTAAATATGGCGTCACGATGTATGCAACCGACATTACATCAAGTCCTAACTAAACCGTTACGTCATGTTCGATTATTATCCTTATATATTGCGTCAATAAGAACCAAAAGAAACGTAGCTAAACATTGGATGCTGTTTTTACTGTCTTTTTATTATATAAATGATATTTAAGGATACTCATTTATTATTAATTATGAACATTCATTGTTTAATTATTATTATTTTGTTCAAAATCATTTAGTATTTGTAAGTTTATTCTCAGTAGCTAGAAAGTGGTTCAATGAGTTCTTCGGATCTACTGCAGTTACCAAATCGGATACTGAAGAGATTAAACATTTGTGCTTTGGATAATAAAACAGAATTAAACTAACAAATTGTATACTTTTCATACATTCTTGGTGAAACCTCTTGACGAATTTTTTATTTCAACATTGAAAGAATTTGTCAAAAAGAACAGTGTTCAGTATTACTAATAGCATAAGAATAACTTTGTTTGTAAATGACGACCATAACCTTTTAATAATATTCACAGCTTTGTAATCATTGTATCATATGGAACTTTTAGCTAAATTTTTCTTGCAAACAAATTATAACAATATTATACGTTTATTTGAAATATTGATAATAAATTCCGCGATGATAATATAATCTAACGCCGAAGTTGTTTATAAAGGGATTACACGTAGAAAAACATGGATATACAGTCATTCAAATCGACATTACCAGTGCTGGTGGTGGGATTTGAACCCGCAGCTACGGTAGATAGATTTCTAGACACGTTTGCCATTGCGCGTTCCAGCCAACTCTGCCACCGAGTCGGTAAATAATGTATACTTACACACAATAATAAATAACTATAGATCGCATAATGATAATAATATCATGACGCTGAATATAATCGTTGCTGTTCTTATTTAATTGTATTGCATGTAATGAATTAAAAAATATGGGCGATGATTTAAATTTTCAAAGATACGGAAATTAACAAATTTCTACACTTATTACTAATGTTACGGGCAATCCCTTCAGGAAGAAACAGCAAAACGTAAAGTGAAAAAACCGTTGCCAATTACTTGGGGATCAGAACTTCCTTACCGTAGTAAAAAACTCGACTGTGTGGTGGAGTTTATAATCAAAGTAATTTTTGACGTTTCAAAAAAGTCACATTTTTTGATGTTTCAAAAAAAGTCACATTTTGACGTTTCAAATAAGTCACTTTGACGTTTCAAAAAAGTCACATTTTTTGATGTTTCAAAAAGTCACATTTTGACGTTTCAAATAAGTCACTTTGACGTTTCAAAAAAAGTCACATTTTTTGATGTTTCAAAAAAAGTCACATTTTGACGTTTCAAATAAGTCACTGACGTTTCAAAAAAGTCACATTTTATGACGTTTCAAAAAGTCACATTTTGACATTTCAAAAAAAGTCACATTTTTTGACGTTTCAAAAATTGGGACCGATTTTGCTCATCAACGAACTCAATCTCTTTTTTTGACCTCTGGAATGTGTGTACTAAATTTGAAAGCTTTATCTCAAAAACTGTAGCCGCTATTGCGAACCAGATAGATAGACACACAGACAGAACATTTTTTCTGTCTGAAATTTTGTGTATGGTCATAATTCCTCGTGATTCGTCCAAAAATGCAATAAAAATTTTCAAAATTTTTTTCACGAATACATAACTTCCTCACTTTGAGGGATGAGGAAGTAATTTATGGTCAATACATAGAAGATTCTGCTAATAAACGTATACAAATATTGTCGAAAATATTGTTAAAAACTTACCTAACATCGAATAAACATTTAATTTAAGTTTTGATATCTAAGTGATATCTATGAATTTAATTGCATATGCAGTGCATCAGAAACAGTAAATTTCCAATTGTCCAACTGGCGTGGCAACCAAATAAATTCCTTAGCAGAAAATGTCGAGATTATCTAAACCAGTGATTTCTAACATCTGAAACTCATTTGAACTATTAAATTCTGTTTACATAACAAAAACTATAATAATGCTAATGGAATTCACTCATTTAAGTTTCTAGCATTAATTTTGACAACAGTATAGACGTAAACATGAGCCTATTCTCTCAAAAAGTTAAAATATCTCTTCAATATGCAACCTGTTAAACACGATGTCATACAAAATCTTAAATACAGAATGGATTTTTTCTATGCCAATAAGTCACATATAATAATAAACTGGAGCAAACATTTCTAATACAAATAAATGTATTAAGGTTAAAGAACATCTTGTATTTAAAAAATACTGCAGGAACTAAATTATTAGACTCAACATTTTTAATCAACAATGTGTGGAAACTACATAAGAAAGATGAAGAAGAAGGAATATAAAATGAACCTGTCTTGGTCTGGAGGTGGTCTAGAGATGACATTTGTATTGCATTAATAAACTACCAAATAAAGAATTAGTTGAAAAAGGCTATACGATATTTTCGCTGAATAATTCTGCTAACGAATTCTTAGATTATAAAATGTATGTCTTCTTTAGTTAAACTTTAATTACTTCTGCTCAGAAGTATTGTAATCATGCAAAAAGTATCAAAATCTTACCACCACTTTTTTTAGAAATTTTAGACGTTTTACAAAGGAATCGGTTATTTCTTAAACACCCTTAAGGGGCCTAGTCGGGAAAAAGCTTCGAATAGCTGTGTCACTCTCTAGAAAGTTTTTATACATGCGCCGCTGAATAATTTTGCTCTTGACTATACCTTCACTGGACCTTTTTTATTCACCGACTTCATTGAGGTGCGATTCCCGATAGAGGTAACTTTTCCTTGCTCCATTTGTAGTGACAAAGATACTTATTTAGAAAATTCTTTTTAACCAAATAGTACGGAATAAAAGTTTGGAAACTTGCTGAGCATAATTATGAAGATTCATTCTAGACGACATGTATGCATTTTACCTCGGAATTTTACCGATTGATATCATAATTCAGGAGCTAATCACGTCCAAATTTCACTTATATTTACAGTATAAATTTTCCCCACATAAAGTGAAAATTAATTAGAATAAATATACATGTACCCTCTAGTACACTTTCAACTACTGATCCTCCAAATTTGGTGTAATTTGACCAAACCGTATGGAAGAAATAAATTTTGAAAAATTACCGTACAAACACTGGTTTGATTAGCCCTCTTAAGTCAGTTTAGGCAATTTAGGAAATCGAAAAAACCTCCTGCAGCCAGTGTATTTACGCGCTGCATAGTTTACGACAGACATCGAGTCGATTTTATGGAATATGTTGACCTAAGGTATTTTAGCACCACTACTTGATGAAAAATGACCGACTTGACAAATTCCCGTGTTTAACTCATTTTGACCTAAAATTGGTTTGGGGTGTTTAAGAAATAATCGAATCAGAGATATTTAGCAATTGGCCCGTTGCCTCACTGTGTGGTATAGTGATTCAGTTAAATAGAGAAAACTGGAGGGAAATAACTGATAATGTTTTGAAACTTGGCAAAGATGATCATTCAGGCCTACTATTAAACATACCAAAAGTCGCGAACTTAATCTGTTGCACTTAAGCCGCCATCTTGGAAAAATTGTGCTCCGATTCCGTTTTTTGCTTATATCTTGCTAACCATGACCGATATTTGAATTATGTTTTATATCGATGGCCTAACACTAATACCCCGTAACTGAAATTTTTAGTGCATAATCATCTTTACAAGTTTTTGTACAATGTGGCAAAATCCTATACTGGCAAAGAAAACGCGCGAAAATAATAACTTGTAACTAAATCCATATGCAACCTGTCTAAGAAATAGCCTGTATCTAACAGTTATCTATAGCATATTTTACACGATAACGGTCTTATCCTGCTTTAATGCTATTCTTTTAATATATATTTTTTAATGATAAGGTATGTATTTATATGGTAATAATATTTATAAGCAATTAGTTAAGATAATATTGGTAATTTTATGGTTTTTGACTTTAACTTAAAATGGCTTTTAATTTTATAATACGCGTAATTTGGTTTAAGATTTACGTCAAAATTTAAGACGATACGAATTATTTATTTTTATATTTTATTGTATTATATTATTCTAATTGTTTATATTTATTTGTAATGAAACAATAATACCATATTGTATGTAACTAGTTTACATATCATATTTCTGTCAAATCTGATAAATTTTATTATTACAAGATAATTTTTACACGTACAGGTTATGTGTAAAAATTATCGGACAAAATTATTGCAATATCCCATATTTGATGTCCTTTTAAAATTAAATTATTAATAAATAAACTGCTTTATCAACTCCTGGAAAATTAGGCATTTTGTAGATACAGGATATTAGCATTAGGACATCGATATAAAAGAAAAGCGTAATATCATTAAAATACAAGAAACTCAAAAAATACATACATAATGAATATGTATAAAAATTGAGATATGCCCAGCTTTCCATCTGAGCTCAAATCTGGGTATTGGCTCAGGTGTTAGGCATGATCGATGGGTCGGATGGCAGATATTTCTACGACTCCTTCTTTTTAAAATTGCATTCGTTGCTTAGGAAATTTCTGCAAATCATGAACAAAAAATTATAAAGGATATAAGAAAAAGTTGTATTATTAACTTAAATTATACAAGTTTAGTTACCTTTACCATTTAAAATTCTTGCCTCCCCGCTTGGCGTAGTATCCGATGATGTATCATCAGTGGAGTTGTTGTTCTCATCCAGATCTCTGTGTAATGAATTCTCCTCCTCCATTTCAATAATCGCATTTGAATTCAGATAAGAGGTTCCAAGACAAAGTCCACATATTACCATGCATTTCATGCCTGATTTTTTGAATCCATAAGATGCAATGTAGTCATTTCTGCAATTACAGGAGATCAATGTTAGCAAAAGATTCTGGAACGGTGGCTTGGATTGTTGCCACAGGGGTGACGAGGTCTTTCACTTTTTTTCCAATCACAAAGTTTTGAGATTCATTTCACATCCACGCCATTTTTGAATCTGATGGTATACCATCACGAAAAGAATGTTGTTATCCTGCTGCAGCAGTGGGGGTAATAAAGAAAATTTTTCCAACTGGTCTCGCAAACAGATTATATCAATGTCGATTTAAATATGTATCGATTACAAGTGCGTCATATACAGATATAAGCGATTACCAGCTTAAAATACTTCGCCATGTATTTTGTATGTATTTTTTTAAGTTGTTTGTACTATTTTAACAGTAATAATAAATATGGAAAAATGTATATCACATTTCCGTAGAGAATTTTATAAGCCTTATTTTTTCTCTATTTTTTATATGAAACATAATTCCGATATTGCTAGTGGTTAACGAGATACATGCGAAAAACTCAATCGGAGCACCATTTTTCCAAGATAGAGGCTCTAGTGAGTTCAGGACTTTTAATATGTTAGTACGCCTAAATAAACATCGTTGCTAAGTTTCAAAACTTTATCTGTTGTTTTCGTCAAAAGTCGAAATTTGTTCCTGTTTGAGAAAGTTATTCGATTTTAAAAATTCTTCCACCAGATCATTTGCTATTCAAAGAATTTATAAATAAATTATGAAAAACAGAATTTGCCAAGTGGTACTTAGTTATACAGTGTGGAAATTAAGTAACGCATAAATTCAATAATTCCGTTGATATTAATTTTTTGGAAAAAATCTCGAAGGGATATAGTGATATTAACTTCAGCAAATATTTTCAGTCTATTTTTAGTTTTTATGTTATTTATTTTTTAGTTATGACGTCATCGACTTTTTTTTAAATTATCAACTACATATTTTTTGTTATTGGATTTTGGTAGTAAGTTTTTATTCTGAGTTTCGACTGTATAAAATTTCGATATGTTATATTTGAAAAAAATCGAGGAAAATAGTCTTTAAAGTGGTTTAAATTAACAAAAAATTCATTAAATTGGGAAAATTTATCTAGTTGCCTAAGTTTATCGGAAAGTTATCGACGGCACATCTCGTTTTTATTTTGAAATTATACAAATAGTTGAAAAATTGGACTACTGTGATACACCGGCAACTAGACAAATTTCCCCCAATTTAATGAATTTTTGTTATTTGAACTTTGTAACGCATAAATTCTGTAATTCCGTTGATATTAATTTTTTGAAAAATCTCGAAGGGGTATAGCGATTTTAATTTCAGCAACATGTTTTCAGTCGATTTTCAGTTTCTTATATCATTTATTTTTTAAATTATGACGTCATCGAACTAATGTGATACACCGGCAACTAGATAAATTTTCCCAATTTATTGAATTTTTGTTATTTGAACTTTAAGACTGTTTTTCTCGATTTTTTTGAAATAATAACATACCGAAAATTTTATATGGTCGGAACCGGAATAAACACTACTACCAATATCAATTATAAAAAAATATAGGTTATCATTTAAAAAAAAGTTGATGACGTCATAACAGTTAAATTTTGGGAATTGCTTTGGATATTTTGGAACAGAGCTTGTAGTTTTACCCACTTTTAATGTTTTATCTAAATAATCACAATTTTCATGTTCATTTTAACTATATATTAACTTTTGTTTTCTATTTTTTCTTGGTTTATCTAAGACTAGTATTTATTAAATATTATAATCAATGGTACCAAAATTCTTAATGTTTTTAACGGTGTAACTAGTGCATTTTATTTAAGAAATAGTTAGAAAATAAATGTCAAATATCCATACTTTTTTAAATTTTGTCAAATAAATGAAGACTAGTAGAAAGAAAATATTTGAGTATGTTTTATTTTGGTTTTAATTTAATTGATCCAGACGACACATTTCTCAGACTATATTTCTTATCGTTGGAAAACAACGATCTCAATTATTCATTCTTAATGGACATTGCATTATCTCACAGTCATTTGAAATATTTGCGTGATGTCAATGTACTATAAATATACTAAAATTATTAATAACCTATTAGAAATATTCACAAATGTACCGAATGGTAAAGAAAATACGTGTTAAAGAATTTTAACACGTAGTTCAATAAAATAACTATTATGATCTCCATTTTTGTCTCGACCAACGTAATAAATAAGAATATTATATAACAACAGTAAATGAAAATTTGGACTGTATCTGTTTGTAAACCAAATTGTCGTTAATGTAGGTATATATTGCAGGACATATTTTACATTTTAATGTCCGTATGGTCAGGTAAAAGCGGTATTTTAACATAGGGACATTAAAATGAAATATGACCGAGCAAAATATACTCCTTTTAAATGAAGAAAAACAAATTCACAAACATTTGGTAGTTATAAATATCTTTATGGTATAAATAATTTACAAACGGATATAAACCTATATATTAATCTAAATTGGTTTTCTAATATAAATTTTTAATTATTTAAATCATCTGATGAGTTGCTGTGTTACATAATTTTCTAGTCGAAAGTCAAAAAACCTTTCGGTTGTTAATTCGAAAACAGTTTTTACAAATTTTACGAAGCAACAGAGGAAAGGGGCTGACTTAACATACTCGTGTTTCGACACGAAGAGTTAAGCAACGTTTTTGAAGTGAGTTGAAACCTTATTTAATGTGAAGATAACAGTGACGTAGTTTTCAACGAAACACCAAAACACCATATACTGCACTCGACACGCGTTTCGCCATACAAGTTTGCATCATCTGGAGATGATTAAAACCAACCTTATGCTATTAGTGTCTTTTCTTTTTCAAACCTCTTGTTATTGAGGGGGAAGGTTAATAAGCGATGAACTAGAAAATTAAAAACTCGCTATTTTGTGTTAAGCATAGTAATGAAAGTCCTTATGTATATATCTTAGAGTACTGGCATTTTTCTGTATATGTCAAATTCCAACTTATTTTTACTATTTCTAACGATTAATACATCTAAAAATGGTAGTTGTCCATAGTTTTTTCAATTTGATATATGAATTTAACTAACGCATTTAATTTAGAAATAAAGTTGTCGGTATCAGCGACTTTTGTATCAAACACTGCAAAAATTTCATCCATATACCAAACCCTGGGGAAATACACAAATTTTTCTTTTGCTTCTGTTTCGAATCTGTTTATGAAGAGACTGAAAATGAATGGTGACAAAGAGTTATCCATTGCTGGTGCTTCATATTGTTCGAAGAAATTATCATTGAACCGAAAGCAATTTTGTGTCATGCAAAATTTAGAGTTGAAGATATTCTTTTACTACATATTGATTAAGATTGTGTGATTCGAGTAGAATACTAACGTAGTACAAGGTCTGCAGTATCGGAACAATTGGAAACAATGAGCAAACGTCAAAGAAGATCAATATTTCACTTTCTTGCAACTGAATATTGTTCACCTTATTAATGAAATCATTAGAAATAATCACACAGAAACTTGGTGGTGCAATAGGTAAACTTTTGAACTCCTCTGTTAACCATTTTATTAGATGGTAAGTCAGCGAACCAATTGCTGAAACAATAGGACACGCCGATTTTCCTGCAGTTGCGTTAGATACATGCAACCCTCCTATTTAAAGCTGGAGTAATAAAGTTGATGCAAGATTTGAGTACATTTCTAACTTCAGTATCATTTTTGGCAATGGATTTCTGGAAAGTTTTTTTATAAGGACCATTGCTAATCAGATTGTCTACCCTTTCATAATAGTCTAAAATAACAACCTTATTGCTCTTAACAACTTTTAAGTAAAAACAATCTTTTTCACGCAACCGTTTGATAATTTTTCGATCCTTTGTAGATTTTGACTCCCTGTTTACTTTAGTTGCAATACTTGTCGAGATTTGATTTCTACAAGCTTCTCTGACAAATCCTTTAGAGAAATCAGGATGGTGATAAAATTAAATTTTCAGCATTTGCAATCTTATTTAAAATGCCTTCAGAGGCAGGTAAAGCAAAATTTAATCCCTTGTTCAGAAGATCAATTTCTTCCTTATTAAATGACTGATGAATGATTTTCTACAATGGTGATAACTTTTTGAGGAACACTTTCTTTTGACGTACTACTGATTAATCTTTCGAGTTTTTTATTTTGTGACGACATTCATATAATCTAGCTCCTTGTATTTCAGCATATACGCAGAAGCTATGCAATCTCACGCGGGGATTGCGTAGTTGATATACCATCCTTCGGAGAGGATGTAAAGCAGTAGATGCCTTGTCTATTGGCTGTTAGGCAAGTAAAAAATCCATGCTCTTCGATGGAGAAGATGTAGGTAGCTTGTCTCCTGGCGTCGGTGATTAGCCCTGGTAGCGGAAATAGGCCGACGTTAAGTAAATGACTTTAACAAAAAGCAGAGGAAAATTATAACTAGGTATTATTTCCCTATTTTGGTGCCACTGGATATTTTTTTCACACAAAGTTACATTTATTGTGAATACTCAATACCCAGCAATTTTATCTGTTTGTTTCGTTTTATATATTTTTTATGGTGACCAGAAAAACTCATAATTAATGTAAGTACTTGTTATTTTCTTCAAGATATTACCATCACCGCATATATATAGTTTTATTGAGTGTGATATTATGTTGTTAAATTAGATTTTGAGATGCCCTAAAAAAGTTGTATTTAAATATTTTTAATTATTGTTAATATATTGTGGTCTCTAGTCATCTATTTATATGTATGTGCATGTGTTTTACATGTATGTATGTAGGTACATACATCATAATTTTATATCTTATAGTGCCCTGAATATAGTAATACAATTTACCGGAAACGTCGGCAAGCTGACAAAGTAGTTTTTCTCAAAATAATGACCTTTACTTCAACAAAATTTTTCCAACTATTGTTGTTAATATTATACAATTGACGAACGAATGATTATCCAACAACAACAATTTTACTCTTGATGTTCATAATATTATTGTATGTGCTCAATTAAGCTCAGCGATATCAATATTGATATGCTTAAAATGGATTCTTAATATACAACTTAATAATTTAATGAACGAACTTGAGCTTGTGCAACCCACTTCTTGATTCCGCTAGAACTGCTCAGACTACATCAACGCTAATAGATGTTATATTAACTTCCTAAATCAAAACTATGTACTCAACTCAGTGTACTAAATATAAATTAAATTATTCGGATCACAACGCTGTTTTTTTGATTTAGCAGTCAAGATATCTAAACCTATCTTAAGATAATTTAGAAATCTAAAAAAATAATATTGAATATTTTTGTAAAGATGAAATTTGGCCACAATTGAATACAATTTATTTTACTAATAATATTGACGACAAATTGAAAATATTAAATAATACAATAATACAAGTATTTGCCCATTCGTTTAGTTAAATTTACTAAACCTCCGTGTCCTTGGCTTAATGATAATTTAAAACAATTAAAGTCATAGCAGAGATAAGGCTCAAGAAACGTATAAAAAATGAGCGGTCACCTGTGCATTGGGAAATTGGCAAACACATCAGAAATCAAACAACGAGTGCTGTTCGACATGTAAAGGAAGCATATTTTAAATCTATTAGTGAAATTCGTAACTCAAGTATCATATGGAAACTCTAGAGGATTTACATTTAAATAAAACCAAAGTGTATACCTTTCATAGATATGTCAATGTTATCGATATTAACCAGTTTTTTTCTAAATAGTATATCACCGAAATTTAATGATGATCACTGGTTTGATAAACTACTACAAAAATAACTTTCATGTTAATGCACCTATAAATTCATTTTAATTTTCAGTAAGTGGACTTGGATATAATTCTATGTGCGCTGAATAAAATTAAAACTAATTCAGTAGGCTCAGATCGTATCAAATGATAAAAATATGCTATTCAGTCATTCAGTACCACCTGCTAAATATAATAGATAGTTATATTTTGGAAGACCATTTTCCTAATGAATGGAAAATTGCGCAGGTACCAATTCCAAAAGGTAATGTAGTTCAAGAATATAAAAATCTTCGTCCTATAAGCATACTTCCTACGTTCTCTAAACTACTAGAGTCAATTTTTAAACACAAATTAAAGCATATTTGGAAAAAAACAATATTTTACCAGTACCAAAAATCTGGATTTAGACCCCAACATAGTTGCACTATAGCTTTACTTCATATTACTGACGATATCTTGAGGGCAAATGATGAAGTTAAATTAACATTATTAGTTTTGCTAGACTATAGCAAGACCTTTCATTTCATTGATCATCATATAATGACAGCTATGTTCCATTATTTAGGTCTTAGTAGAGACTTCATATTATGCTCCTATCAAAGCCAATAGAATTCAATCTGTTAAAATTGACATTACAATTTCCGAACCAATGTGATTGACATTAGGTGCACCTCAGGATCTATCCTTGTTCCGCTATTGTTTTGTCTTTATACAACTAATATTTATAAACACATAAACCATTGTAATATGCACATATATGTTGAGGATATGCAGTTATATTTCTCTTTGTAACCTGATGAGTTAGGGAGTTGCCTGTCGACATTATAAATGCCGATTTAGTTTTATTATCTGGCACAAATACTTTGTACCAGAAATATGTCAAAAACGTAAAGTTAAGACTAAACAATGTCGATCTTGAAGTAGTTAATGAGGTAAACAATTTGGGATTATGGATGAACAAATCATTTAGATTTAAGTTACATGTTTCCAAATGTATACAGAAGACTTATATTTCTATGCGATTGTTGTATTCTCTAGGTCGTATCTAGGTACGGAAATAAAAAGTAACCTTTGTGAAACGATCGTCTTGTCACAATTTTCTTATTGTTCTACCGTTTACTATTTTTGTTTAGATTCGGTTTATAAGTTCAGAACTTTTGCTTTTGTTTCATTATAGGCATACGAAAATATGACTATATAACCCATAACTTTAAAGAAATACAGTGGCTTAACATGCAAAACTGGTTTACTTTACGGCCATCAACGCTTTCAATTATTCTTAATGACAAATTTTGTTATTTATGTGACAAAATTGTAACTCATTCAGAAATATATGATGTGAATGTTAGAAATAAGAATACCTTGGCTGCTCCATCACATAGGACAGCACAGTTCGAAAGATCCTTTACCTTCAACATTTATAAAATATGTAATAGCTTAGAAGATTATCTAAAAAGTCTTAAAGTAGTTGCTTTTAAAAAACATATGCGAGCGATGTTTCTTAGAAAACAAAATAATTAAGGAAATAATTTATTTTTTCTACAACTGAGCGAAAAGTGTAACTTTGCGCTTCCAAATGAAAGTGCAAAGTTGCACTTTTCCGAGGAGCGAGCGTCTTTTTACTTTCTCGCTCGTCGAGCGACAAAGTAAACGCTTAGTTACCATGGAAACCATAATAAGGAAACGTCTAGTGTATCTGCGACTTTTGACACAAAAGTAAGCATTGAGGGTATTTGACAGATGTCGATAATTTTGTGACCAGCGCCTGATTTTAAAATACCCTTTAATTCTTCGCTTTGTTTTTCACCACTAAAGAAGGAGGAAGTGTTAGAAGAATTCCAAAAACATTTAGATTTTGTTATACATAGAATAGATATAAATCATAAGATGACAATATTTAAATAAATAATTAATAGCTACTAAAGCAATTTTTTATTTTATTTTGCAGTAAATACCATTTTAACAAACATTTCTACAAAAACATATGTAGCGCAAATTGATGCTCACGTTTTAAAATCTGAATTGTCAAACTTGAGGTTATCCATAATTATTAATTTTTACCAAACATTTTTATAAAAACACCGGTTGTAGAAAAATCCTGTGTGTAAATCGAGCGCAAACTGACATTGCCGCTCTCGCGAAATAGCCGCGCTCCACTACGCGTCGCGCGTTAAACTTCTCGCTCATAGCGACAATATATCACTTTGTGCTCTTAATACACAAATAGTTATTATTTTATATTCCATCATTATAACTACTTAAAAAAATAAATATATTGTGTGTCTAGTTAACTTAATATAGTACTTACCTTTGTGTTCATTACTTGTCGGAGTTAAATGGAAGAGCAGATATCAGTGTTCACAATATAATCTGAATTTAGCTCCGCGATTTTTTTCTTTATGTTTGTATGTGTGTATTTTTTTATAGTTACTTCATTAAATTTGATAGGATATAATTATTTGCACAATTTCTACTTCTATAAAATGAGGAAAAAAATAAAAGACACTTATTATTATTATTAATATACTAATTCGACATTTTATACTCGTCATTGTTTTTAAAGAATTTAAAGACCTACCCAATATTAATTGTAATTTTGCCGCCGCCGTATAGAAATACTTACTACTTAAAAGGTTGGTTTTTAATAGTCTTGATACTTCGAGGTACTGAAAATCCGAGCTTGGAGGGAATGACATTTTGACTGAAGCAACACGTCATTAAACATTTTTTACACTTATAGGATTAGTCTAGATATGATTATGGACAATATCATGTCATTTTCACTATTATGATTATCATTTCATTTCTCATCTATTCTCGGTGGCATTATTACTGTACTAAAAAACTTTATTTTCGAAAAACTTTGTTGTTTACTCCCACCCCTACTTTGCATGGATTTTAAAAGGAGATGTGTTCAGATTCAGTGTATCAAAAAAAATATATTTATAATTAACAACATAAAACTTCCTTTTTTATCCGCCTCTGTGCTGTCCACTATTCGCACACACATATCCCATCAGCGTGCTAAATTGAAATCTTTCAGATGTGCCGCTGCCAGGCTTTGTGCCCCCGTACTCCCACAAGTAAATATCGTTCCTCTTCTATAATGAGGTCCGGCGCTGTCCGGTAGGGTGCGCACGCATCTCGCGACTTCAGACGCAAAAATTCGATATTAATATCGGAGCAGTCGGGGCGGGAGAGAAAGATGCCTGCAATGCGCCAGTCCTACCAATGGCAGCCACAGTTGAACCCGCGAGCTATGAATATGATGGATTTATGGAAGTAATAAGCACCAGGTCGGCCATTGGTCCGTGGAAGTCTCAGATCCCCCTCAGCCCCAGATCATTGATTGCAGTGGCGTACCTTAACCCTTTGCACCTTCTTCTTATTCTTACTTTGCTCACTATAAAGCACATGGTCCGAGACGTTTGCTTTTTAACTATTTCTGCTTTTTCGCGTTAATGTGAATAAATCCTTACCAAAGTGGTGTATATCGGGTGGTCCAAAAAAACCGGGATTTTTCTATTCGTTTATAACTTTTTTTATTCTTTACCGATTTTAATTTTTTATGGGTCGATTGAAAGCCAAGGCTTTCTGCTAAAATACTAGATGTCAGAAATTGACATGGTTCACAGATCCAATATGATGGGTGTGATCAAATTTATCTAATACTTTAAAACCGTTGGAACTTTTTTAGAATGACCAAATTAATTGGCCGTTTTTTCTTTCTCGAATCCTAGTGTTCTAAGAATATTTTGATGTATAGATCACGAAAATTGGCGGAAAACTTACAAAGATGTGACTAATAAAATTAATCTAATTATGACAATAACTTTGGTTAAAACTAATGTCTAAATAATAGAATATGACCTCCAACAGCTTCCACAACAAGCATTTCCCCCAATATTTTAACATGCGTTGTCCCAATTCGTCTAAAGTATTAGAATGACGGTCATTCTTGTGTACCCTTTCTTGCAGATGACCCCATAAATAAGTCACAGCGGTTTAGATGTGGACTATTAGGAGGTCAGTGTTGTGGTTCAATAAAATTTATTGTACATTCCCTTAAATATCCAAGTGTATGGTTACTTATGTGACACCTAGCTCCATCCTAAAAGTTAAAATATGCTAATACACAATTTAATAGGGAACTTGCCTATAATTTTAAAAATAAAAATAATACTAAAAAAAACATATCGTAACGTTGTAATAAAACGTGTACTTCACAAAAAAAATAAGATTTCTAATTCCACGCGATCAGTATGAAGGATCTAAACAGCGATAAAATTGAAGTGGCCCGAAACGAGCTACTATTGACTGTGACGTCACACCATACAATATTCGGTAGTCGTCGCGCCGGGAAGCAACAGAATCAGATGTTTACCAATTCCAATTCAAATTTAAAATCTTTATTCACAATTAAGTAGATTATTTACAACTTGTATGGGGTACAGAGTAAGATTTATATTAATATACATATATACAGAAAAAAGAAAACTAAAAATCAATTCATTCATAAAATACTTAAAAAATAATAATACAAACAAATTAACAAAGTATGACATTCTATATAAACATATGTGTTATTAGACTGTGGTTGATTTGTTAGTGACTGTTATGATATAAATATATAATTGTGTTTTATAGTACCGCTTATTGTAGTTGTACAGATATTTTAAAATGATTGATCAAGGTTTTTCAAAAGGCCAATCTGATAATTTGCCTAAAGTGGACATGTTTATGGTGGCATCTTTTATACAAAATAGTGAAAGTTTTTCCCTTGGAGAGGTCCGCGGGGTCAAGGCAGAGAAGTATGTATTTTTTTAGCTTTTTAGTAATAATTTATAAACATAAAATAGTTATGACTTGATCACGGAATAAAAAGAAATAACTACAAGATGCTTAGTCGCAACTAAGCATTTTTAGCAGACTTAGTCTTATGTTTGAAAGAATTTAGGTAATTTCTTACAACAGCCACTTCTATATTTTTCGTGTTTTTTTTTGTACACGCGTAAAGTGTCTCTATAGAAGACATTTGCTGCAAAGGAAATGTTGCGCAAATGTATAATTAACTATTGTAGGTATTTTCGTACTATGTTTTGGGGCAAGGGAAATAAGTGATTGTGTTGTGTTATCATTCACATAATAGATAAATGTAAGATTTGAATAGAATAAATTAAAGGGCAAGGGAAAGGTATTTACAATATATTATATATACTAGAGGTAAACATTTTCCTCTTCGCAGACAGTAGTGTTATTAAACTTTTATATAATTGTTGCACATTCTGTAGGATACTCTTCGCAGTTTTTTGAAAAGAATCTTATGTTTGTCTTATAAACTTCATTCTTACAATACCTAATGTATTGACCACATATTTAATTTTCTCTCCCGATGGTGTCGACTGTATTGGCGAAACGCGTGGCAGTATATTTTATAGTATAAACCAAGATTCATTCTTATAATACCTAATATGTTGATCACATATTTAATTTTCAATTTTTTTTCATCTCCCGATGATGCCGACTGCGTAGGCGAAATTTGTGGTAGTCTATTTTACAGCATTTTGGTGTCTATAGAAAATTACTCAATTTTAGTAGCACATTGAAAATGCAACCCTCTGTAGATTCATATTTTTAAATAAAATGTCCTATAACTTTTATATTTACTATTTGATTTTTCAAAACAATGGAATTCTTCCTCTAGCTAACACTAACTTATATTCAAATTTCAATTCGATCGGACTTTTCTTCTTTAGTTATCGTGCTTACAAGAAACGTGACGGACGGACAGATGAACAGACGGACATTTTTGAAAGTTGTTCGGAACTCGATGACGAACGAAATGATTTTTTCTCTGCGAGCGATATTAACGATTTTAGAAATGTCCCGATCAAATGCAATATACTCTTCGTAATCGTATTTGCGAAGAGTATAATAATAAATAGCTGTTTACTTTCGCATCAGGGAAATTACCTTACCTAGTATCACTAAATTACATTCTATCTACTAATCTTATTTTCTAACATTGTATACACATTCTTTCTTTAATCCTACCCTAATTAAAATTCAATAATTCGGAATTCGGAATATTTTATTGCCCGCCTGCGAAAAACTAGTAGATAGACATATGGTATTTAATAATGTACTTACATTAAAATGATCTTCACACACATGTAGAGACCTACTGCTCTGTGAAATGTCTTATTTTTCATTTCTTCTACACGCTTTTAGCCATTTTGATCGACGAATCTTATCTTCTGGCAATATTATAAACATTTTATCTGGCACAACGGGTACAATGCCATATTTAAAATAAGGAGGTTTTTTGTTTCCATTTTAAGTATACACTTAAAATTTATGACGATGCTGGTATTTTTACGGCTGAAATCAAGCGGTCGAGTGCTGGATCTCCGTCGTCGCTTGTAAATTGTATGGTGTGATGTCACGACTACTCCCGCGCTTTGAACCTATTTGAAACGGTTCGCTCGCGCGCGAAACTTTAGTAATTTATAACAAATTTATTATTGGGAATTAAGGCGTCATATTTTGCATATCTTATTTTTAGTATTGTAGAACATTTTTATGATGTAAAAAATAATGTGCAAGTTCCCTATTGCAGGTACCAACACCGACTAACCTGCATCAGTATGAAATCGGGTATGACATTAGTAACACTAGCCTTCCAATAGTCCAGATCTAAATCCTTATGACTATTATTTATGCGGGTGATTTATAAAAAAGGATACACAAGAATGGCCATCATTTTAATACATTAGACGAATTGCGATAACGCGAATTTTAGAGTTTTGTGGAGAAATGACCAACAGACAGTTCCAAAGCTTACATTTAAAAAATGGTAAGTTTGATCTGTCTCTATGAAATGCGATCCACAACTTTTTTCTGTAATAAGTGTGTTGAAATGCTAGGAAAATTCCCTACAACTTTTGTTTTCACAATTTTTTTTTGGATAAAAAATAGGGTTTATACAAAAAACCGACTTTTGAAAAAATCGATTTTAGAATTCCTGTCTTCCAAAAAACCGGTAAAACCGGTTTTTTGGAATACATTACAAAAAGAGAAGCAAAATATAGATAAATAAAAAAAGTAAAAAAAGTATTTATATTTACATTAAAATTTTTCAGTTTATTTAATATTTATGTAACTATAAAAATTTAACAAAACAAAAATATCCTAATGTTATTTGTCATACGTTTTTCGTATTTACGTATTTAACATTTTAAAATGAAATAAAACTGATGTTCATCTAAACACTTTCTAAGATAATGAAATTGTGTTTTCGTGAATCTTGGTCAACAAATATACTCATCGCTTTTTTTTGTACAAGGTAAAGTATTTTGGTTAAGCACTATTTGGTGAATGGTGAATTCTATCTATAAATAAGAATGTATGAACCAGAAGGGCATTAGATACGGGATTGAAACTACTACTACTGAGTAGTCCTTAACGAGGAACCAATCAAATGTGTTTACAAAATTCAGATATCTCCAGTCGTTCACGACTTATAAGGAAAAAATATAGTGGAACGTCACTCCCAAATGGTTAGTGTAAAAATACAACTTTTTTGTTTCTTGTCATACGTTTTTTTAAAACTAGTTTATATATTAACATTTTAAAATAAAATAAAATTCACTTTATCATGTATAAATTTCTGTTTTTCTGTTGTTTGGGAATGTTTCATTAGGTGTTTACGATATAATATTATGTCTTCATAAAAGCCATCAATGGGAACCGATACCTCCCTCCGAGCTCTAAGCGTGATAGAATGAGCTTGTGGATTTTCATGTCAAATTTTCGCCTGACTTATAAATTAGTTTTAACGACAATATGCTTGTGATGTAATAACGTTTTAATTAAATAATTAGTTAATTTTTTATTATTTTAAAATTTTAAAAATTGGTTTTGTTTTAAAAAATAAAAAAAAAAAACAAAAATAAAAATAAAAAATAATATATTATAAGTAGTTTTTTAGTTTATTATAGTTTGAAAAAAAATCTTTTTGAAGTTTTTTGAAATTTCCAAAAAAGTTTTATTTCATTGTAACTAAGAAGGGATTAAAATTTGAACTGAAAATTACAATGTCTTCTGAAATTTTTGTACTTTTTAAAGTACTGATTATTTCAGTGCCTTTCTTTATTGGGAATTGACAAATTTGGACCAGTTTAATGTCGCTCGACTTTAAATATCTTTAGAAATGCCTAGAATTTTTAAAAGAGCCAATGTTCGTCAGTTAAGTAACTTTGAAAGAGACAGTATAATCGTTATGAAGAAAATCGGGCTTTTTTTAAGGATACTGTCAATCGTGTGAGCCGTAATGTAACAACGGTGTTAAGATATTGGTCAAAGTTATCTGAGGAAGGGAATGAGCGACAACGCGAATCCATAGAACAACTTTGGCCGTACGAGATTTTTCACGACGGAAACTGTGGAAAACATGGAAAAACTTTTAAGTTGGAGGATGTCAGTGGTGTCAGTATAACATCCAATTAGAAGATTTGGATTTCATTTATACCGACCATTTTGGTGCCTACCCCTTAATCCACGTCATCGTGCCCTCAGGTTGATGTATTGAGAGAGCAAATTCGAGACAGCAATAACATTAAATACCCGAACTGATTCCACGGTTGGCTTCTTGCGAGACATTATTAAAATTATTAAAAATAAAGAAACCATTACTTGTAATAATATATAAACTTATTAATAACTCAGACATTAATATGCATATTAAAAAACAACTAAATCTATTAATACAAAATTGCATGAGCCAAAATTATTTTAAATTTAACGTGGAAATTTATAAACTACTAGACAGACTACCAATGGGTTCTCCGATTCTTCCTCTGTTAGCTGAAATTTTCATGGCCTCGACTTAAAATAATCTGTTTCAGTCAAAAAATGTTCTGTAAAAAAAAAAAAAATAAATTGTAATTTTATTGACATGAAACCCCTTGTACAGACACGGTAATTGACAATAGTTCCAAGCAGTCACTAGAAATAAAACACTTACCATTCCATAGTTTCATTAACCGCCTATTAACATTTTCTTTAAGTCGAGAAAATTTTGAAAAAAAAGTAAAAAATAATTAAAAACATTGCCAAAAATAATGGGTACCAAGAGAGTTTGATTCATAATTTAATATCTGCGAAATAAAAAAATTCTTAATGAGTTCTTGCTGGTCATTCAGAAGGATCCCAGAAAAATTATAAATGTATCAATTATAGACCTAAGATTAGCAATAAAGTTAGTAGTAAGTAATAAGTTATACAGTTTAGGATGTAAGACAATTTCTGTAAATAAAAATAACATTGGAGGAATTCTATTAAATAATGAAGATAAACCAGATAAATTTCAAAAAACTGGAGTATATGAGCTAAAATATTCTGACTGTGATGCTATAGATATTGGACAAACTTGTTGAAATGTACACAAACGGATCGAGGAACATAAATAATCTATTTTGAACAATATACATAGCATGTCAACGCACTGTATAGAATATAATAGATTTGGATAAGATCAACTTGCTTCATTCAGAAATAAAGGTAAAAAATTAGTTTTATTAGAAATATTATAAATTAAAAAAAACTTAAAAAATAAGAATGTAAAAAATGATCAGATAATTTTTACCAGTTACGATATTTTAGACAAAATAGCGTAAGTTAAATAAATTCCCATCGTTTCATACCATAAAATTTAATACTTTACATTTGTATTAGTACTGCCCAGGTGTGATGTATAAGTAAAGAACACGATTCAAAATCTAGTATCATCTGTACTCTTGAGAAAGGCTAAAAAGCCGAAACACGTGCAGAGTTTTAATAAAAATTTTTGAAACATTTAAAAGCAAAAAGTTCTTTATATTTAATAATTACATTAAATAGTGTTTAGTGATGAGTCTCGTTTTGTTTGTGGACCTATTTTGGATATATGTAGAAGAGTGAGATCGAAATGGAGAACGCTAAGATTTACCCAAGGTGTGTTGATTAGAGCTATGGCGGACTGTTCATCTTCATTTGGGGTAACTTGAATGCTGCCGATTATATAACACACGTGCTGGAATAAGCCTTACCTTCAAGGACTAAATAATCCAATTTTTCTGCAGGATAATCCATCCCCATACGGTAAGAGTAACAGCAAACTTCTTACAAGAAGCTAATGTGTGCTTCTATAATCAGCATGATTACCCTATCTGTCTCCGATTGAATATGTCTCAAATATGATTAATAGAAGAGTAAAACATTTACTCCATACCCCCGATAATTTGAAAGATCCTCGACTTAGTATCCAAGATGAGATGAGATAGCATGTGTAACAAAGTGAATGAGTACATTTGAAATCATGGTGGACCCACTCATTACTATATAACTTTTTACTCAGCATTTCACAATTTTAAATGGTTGATTGAAGATGAAGTTACTTTGTGAAAATCCATTTTGATTTAAAATATTATAAACAGTTTTTATTACTTGTCTAATTTTCATTTTATTTGTTATTTTTACATAGTTTCATCGTATTCGGATATTTTCAAGTAATCTAAATTATACACAGATATTACTCTTATTTAAATATAAATTGAACTGAATAGAAGGATCGGTCAGTTTATGGTTGATCATATAATTCATAATCTGTACAGATGTTATGTCTTTAAATGTAGGGGTTTCTCAAGGACGCAAATTATATTATGGTGTGATTTTTATTAAAAGCATTAGGTTATCTAAACAAGTTTAATAACGGAGAATTATTTAAATCTGTTTGGTCGTCTAATTTGTTGTAATTTTTATTAGTATTTAATTTATTTATTTCTAACGCTTCTAATAAATTAAGTTTTTTACTTTTCCCACAATATATAATATTTTAGGTTGACGGTCATCAGTTATTGTATGACCAGAATCTGTTAATTGTTTATAAAAGTTGGAGTGTTGTCTTTGTGTGTGAATATGTTCTTTATATCTTACCCCGGCCGATATACCTGTTTGACCTACATATGAGGCGTTACATTCTAGGCAATCTAATCGATATACACCATATCTTTTAGAAATATCAGTTTTTTTGTATTGCGTTGAAAATATATCTGCCTATATTTTTGTTAGAACTAAATGATCATTTTAATATTGAATTTGAAAAATATGTTGTTAATTGAATAAGAGAGTTGACCTGAATATAGTAATGAAATGTATGTTTGAACTTTTTTTCTCGTTAATAGTGGGGTAAAGTTCTTTTAAGAGGGACTTATTTTGTCTTCTGTAGATTAGATTGTTGATTATATTTTGAGGGTACCCATTATTATGTGATATAAGTTTTGTTGTGTCTAGTTCTTCCTTTAAATATGTCTCAGATAAAGGTAAGCTGAAGGCTCGGTGTGTCATATGCGGCTAATTTGTGGGAGAGATAGTTATAGGAATTAAAGCGGATAGTGGCGTCTGTAAAAGTTGATTTGCGGTAAATATTATAGGAAAATTTTGTTTCATGTCTTTTTATAGTTAAGTCGACAAAGTTTATTGATGTATTATTGTTCTCTATTTCTAATATATGGGTTATATTATTATGTATGTTATTAATAAAATCTAGGACTATTTTTTAATTGTCTGTCTGCCTTTTTAAAACCTATTAGGATATTATCAACGTACCTATATCAAAAGATAATATGTTTTTTGATAGTGGAGAATCCAATATAATTTTTTTCAAGATTATCCATGGATATGTCGGATAAAAGGGGGCTAAGTGGAGAACCCATAGGGACCCCTGTATTTTGTATATGTTGTACATGTCCCCATTAATTTGAAAATCATTTTGAACTAAACAATTTGAATGTTTGCAGTATTTAATTTTTTTAATTTTGGGATAATTTTGCATTTTTCTAGGATATTTGAAATTAAAGGAAGATATTCGAAAGGCGGGATATTAGGAAACATATTCGACACATTAAACGATACTAATTCTGTGGAGTTGGGGTCAATATGTAGGCTGTTTAATTTTACTGTCTAAAGGGTTATTAATTGTATTTTTGGGCTGAAATTTTGTAATAGATTTAAACTCGTTGTTAAGTAATTCAGATAACTTACGTGAAGGTGCACTTGTGTAGGAAACTAGTGACCTGATGAGTTTATTTTCTTTGTGTAATTTAACTAATACAACTTTGGGGCTTCACATTTCATATGTGTAAGTTTTCTTTTTTCAAATTCAGAGTGGCACGAATATGCAAAATTTTGTATTAAGGACTTCGTTTCTTTTGTAAATTTGTTTATAGAATCCTGGGTTGATTTTTGTAAATTTTGATCATCTAGGAATTTCTCAATTTTATTGATATATCTGTTTCCTGGATAATAACTGTAGTATTGCCTTTACCTGATTTTGTTAAAATGAGTTTATTGTAAGTAGATAAGTAATAAAAAGTGTTTATAATTTTTTAAATCAAAAATTTGAAATTTTAATCGCTTTAATGTCATATTGGGGGATACCTTGGGTGAAAATTTCTCAACAAACTCAAATTATTGCATTCTTTTTGCAAACTGGTACATATCATGACTATAAATGCAATTAGGTGATAAAAGTAAATTAGAATTGCTATTGAAAAGATGGAGCTGAAGACGTTTTTAAAAAAATCGAAATGGTTTCTGTATGCAGGACATAAAATTTAATTATTTTACCACTTCTCTCTCTCTTCTTTCACTCATATTTAAAGATGAATGTAGCTCTAAAGGTATGTTATGTACCTTCTTGATATATCATTCGACTGGAAATTGTATACTCTCCAATGTTGGTATCTACATCCATGTATGGAAAATTAATAAAAAAATTGAAAAAAAATTACATAAGTGGTAATTTTTCAAACCACTAGGCGTTTCCAGAATGACCAATGATCGCAATCTAGTTACCTGAGATGTTTTCTTCATAATATAAAAGTCAGTTTGCCTTTTACACTCTTTTGTACATTGGAGGGATTTTTTGGCCAAATGAAACAGGATTATAACAATATAGTATCCCTGATATTTCGTTAATTTAATTTAAAAAAAAAAAATAGTGAAACCGAGTTGAGTAACGCATTGTGTATATACTACTAAAAATTTATTTGGTGATTAGTGACCAAGTTTTCAAATATTATTTTGTAATTTTTCTTATTGTAATATAAGAAATGTGTAAACAAGATTTCACTAAAACTTTTGTGAACTTAGTGAGTACTTGATTAAAACGATAGCGATCACACTAGCAGTAGACATCTTTCAAAAAACCATGCTAAAATCTTGATTGTGAATTTTTAAAGAATTACGTTTTACCTAATTTACCTTATATTTACCTTATATAATAACAAGTAATGAATCATTTGTTACGGTTACTCCATGTGAAAACGTTTATATTGATGGTTTGGATTGGATAACATTTTAAATTATAATTGATTTATGTCACGCCTTATATTCATCGATTCATAGAATATATGGTCTGAGTAACAAAGACAATTAATTATTTCATTCAAAACAAAATCTATTTTTAGAATTGGCGAAGGCGCAGGTTTATTTTCAGAATTTTAGTTCTTTCTTTCCTATAAATAATTTCAAGGTTACTAAGGACAACATTTTCACTTATGTTTTCGACAGATTATCCACCTAGATAATCCTGACTAAGAGATGTGTGAAACTATTCCTTTTTTACGCATATTTTCATGGTTTTCATTTTAAATTATTTAATTTATAAAGAACTATTACATAGTAAACGGGAAAGTTAATGTGTAAATTATCAAGTCAATATCGTTATTGCAAAAGAACATCATCGTCTGAGATCTCCGAGGACATATAAGTAAGTGACTTGCATACTCCGAAGCTTAGAATTATTTTTCAAAATTATTTTTTGCGAGGCTAGGCTTTAAGAATATTCTCGAACCTCATTTTTATATAAAAAAATATAACTTGTTTTAAAAATCCAAACCTCATTCGACTTAAAATTCATTTATTTGACAAAATTTGTTTAGTTCTAAGTTTCCCAGGTGTTTATTAGGCTGCCATAAAAGTTTCAGAATTTATTGAAATTTTTTGAGTCTTAAGAATCGACTTAAATTTCAAAAAATATTTTGTTAGTCCACCAGGACATAGAAAAACACTTTTAAATTTTTAATAATTTTCGACTTTCGCCGTTTGAAAATAAATCCTCAAATTTATTTTCATTTTAATAAAATCACATTAAGTATAAAAAGATACAGTGTTGAATAAATTTTTTTTTCGATTCCGACAGAAAATTTAAAAAATTTTTTTTCTTTTTTTTTGGTTTTACAAATCGATCATTATTAAGAAAAGTTGTGAAGTCTTGTGCGACCCTTTAGGCAGGCTAGTGGTATCTGAGTTGTAGGTCAACTTGCTGTCCAGTCTGCTGAATTTCGACAATTTTTCAAGAAATTTTTAAAAGAGTTTTGTTCTTTCATTTTATTTTTGGTCTTAACGACTTAGTCAAAAAATTTTACACTTTCACAAATCACCTGATCTCGTCAGTAAAACTCAATTGTGTGAGGAACCCTTGTCAAAATATTTTTGTTCTTCAGCGACTTTAAAAAAATAAGTTTCATAATTCAAAAAGCACTTACAGGGAACAAAAAGACATTTTTGCAGAGACCCCCTGTTCAATTTTAGGCCCATTGATATTTTTACTGTATATCAATAACTTAGAACTTGAAATTAGTTCGGACTGTGTCGTACTGTTTGCCGACGACAAAACAATAGCTGTTCTGCCACAAAGCTTCAGACAAAATTAAAAATCTTGTCCACTCAATTCACTAACTGATGCACCTAAAACAAATTATTAGTAAATACAAATAAAACTGTATGCATGCATCTTTTTAATAAAAAGAATGGTTATTATCTACCGCTGTAATTGGGCATAGGCGTTGATTGAGTGTGTCAATAGTACAAAATAGGCACTTCCGTGGGATTTTTTATGATACAAGTAATGTATGACCTGGTATCACTCTCTTCGTAAAAAACGCTCCCATAAAATGGGAGAACATTCCCACATTATAAAAGTAGCACTAAAAATAAATTCTTTTTCACCTTTCTCTTCTTTTCTTTTGTTCGTTTTTGTCATCAAAATTCCCACAAAATTTATTCCAAATTATAAGCTAACCATCAGAAAATTACGATACATTATTATATACACGAAATATCATTAAATATCCAAAAAAAGCAGAGTTGGACATTCCCGCTTCCCAATTCAGTATTGTTTAAAGTTTACTGTGACAGTTTGGCTCGTCGAGGAATCGTCAAAATTCAAAATTATTATACACAAACTTATACAATTTTATATATTCTTTTAGCATTGTTTTAAAGTTTTTTTATATTAACGGCGCATGCTTTTGCATGCCACTATGATTTCTCATTTTCGACGTTATTATACAATTTATTTTTTTTGTGTTGAATTTGTCGTTAATGTTTTAGTTTTATGCCCGGACCGGCCCCCTACCGCCCGATGTAACCATTGCCCCGTCGCCACCTTACGGGAGAATGTTAGGTCAATAACGGAACGGGTGTCCGGCGAGGGCCATATACATTGTTTCCTTTAACTGTCAATAAAATTGTTTTGAATTGAAATTTGGGTAATGTACAAAATAGGTACTGGTTCAAAATTGCCAGCTTTTTTCCAACCAAGGTCTGTAGGTGGTGGTATTTCAGTTATTGACCATTTGAAGCAGTCAGGGAAAGTAGTGCCATGAAGAAATTCTTTTCTCATTTGCTGTGTCCTCTGAAAAATTTAGATTATCAGCAGTAGAATATACGAATTTATATGAAATAATATCGGGAGGGCATATCCTCCTGCCTAAATTTTCATGCATACTTCGGACAACACTTGAAACAATTTGAGTTTCCAGCCTCAATACTGTATTATAATTTATAGAGTAGCCTAAACTATTAAATAATTCTATAAGCATACTACTTCGCATAATATTACGAATTGGTAATTCCAGTTTGTTATAAAAATCAGAAGATATTTTGTTTTGGACTTGTTTACGACCTCGAAACTTGTGAGTCTCATATTTGTATCATTAAAGATCTCACGGAATATATTTGTAGAAGATTTGATTACATGCTATTACTATATTCTTTAAATTTAATTACTTTATCTAAAATATGCTGACCGGTAAAGATTCCTTGTTCATTCTTTAATTATTTATTTCTAACTACTCTAATAAATCAAGTTTCTTCTTTTCTTTTCCAAATGGGGTTGTTTTAAAAATATTCAAATCTATAAAATAATTGTTTTCTATATATATATATGTATGTTGACATGCTCCTGCTATATACAAGAAATCTATTGTAAACAATATACTTAAACATTAAATGCACATTTCTTTTATATATTTAAATTATTTAATACTGTTTCACAAGGAACCAACGCAGAATCAGTTCAGTGTATAAAATATGTATACACCCTTTTAGTATACCCTACATTATTTTAAATTATTATGGAGGATGTTACAAAGGAACGTAGAATAAATGATAATAATAAACAAAACTCTAGTTATTATTTTTGTTGAGGAATGCAGTGGGTATTGTCAAAATTACTACTAGTTCAGTTATAGAATGCCAATTCAAACGTTTAACTTCCGCTCTGCAAACAGTTATGTTAACGTCATTTAACTTGAGTCTGTTAAATCTTAGGAAGTAGATTAGGGCTAAGGGCTAAGAGTCTGGCGAGTGTCGGTATGCAGATCATGCGGACGGGACAAAGCAGTCGTAGCGTAAAACGAGGCGAGGAGTTTCTTACTTCCGGTCGAATGGGCATCGTCTTTGACAAGCAACGGGGCAATAGTAACGCCAAGTGCCAAGCGGTTTCCCGCAGGTAGATGTCTTAGTTCGGGTGAAATGATAAAAGATTTGATTTGGGAGGATTAAAGGATAAAATGGGTTTATCTGCTTTGTGTAGTATTTAGGACAAAAACAATTCCGTTATCAAAATATTTTTTATTTATTCATAAAACTCAAATCAAATTTATCCTGCAGTTAAGAAAAAGTTGCTTATTTATTATTGGTCATAGGTGAACACAGAACACGCCTTTCGTTTGCATTTTTAAACTAATATAAAAAAAATATTTCGCCTTGGTTTTTTAAAAACTAAAATGATAATGGGTAAATTACAAGATATTTTGTGCATATAATAGAAATATCTTAAATATAATCAAAGAAGGTGTAAATTAAAAATTATTTTAATTGCCTGTTTCAGCATCTTTGGAACACTAAAATTGAAGATATTGAAGAAGATGTTACAATGATTGTCACAAAATGCGTTTTAAACTTCTCGGTGAGGTTCTGCCCTTTTAACGCTCCGCTAAAAATATATGTCTATAGTTTATGCGTTATGCAATTGTTATCACATCGATTTTGTTGATATAAACTATAATTCAGGCATCGCGGAATGTTCACCTTGCAAAAGTGGGGGATTTTGAAATTTGGCAATTAGTCTATTAATATTAGCATAAATAGGAAAAAAAATTATAAAGCTTTGCCGCCTTTGGTTTGTACGTGTCAAGTGAATAGTTTTCAAAATCAAAAAAGTTCCTAAGTAGAAAGTAGTCGCTTCACCCCCAAAAACCACCCCAAACGCGTCCTGTCGTAGTTTTCGTTGTTTTTATTAGAAACCATTGGCCCCACAAAAAATTTTATACTTACAGAAAATATTCATTTTATTACTAGTCAATAAATGCAATGGAGCGATTGAAGAAGGGGGTTACATGACACTCACTGAAACGTGAATTTACGATCGTAATAAACATGATTAAAATAATAAAGCAAAATATTTGATAAAACCTTTACTTTTGGAACTTTTTTGCATTGTCGTAACCTTTTTTACACTATAGTGCCTTTTAAAGTTGGAGCTTGTTTCCACGTCACCCTTGAGGTAGTGCTGCTACTCGTTTTTTTTAAGTGGTTACCCCAGGAGGCCTAATCCTTTTTAATTTCTCGTCAAACTATTCGTTTGATGTGACGAAACTGTACTGCAGTGTTGTCAGATCATTTTTTCAGCTCAACAATAGAAAGTTTGACAAGAAAGCAGTAGATTGCTATATAAAAACAGTAGAATTTTTTTTCAAGTGACAGTATTTAAAGGCAATACAACAGAAAATATACTTATTTCAACGATAAATAATTTTTTTAACGCAAAATAAATTAAATAAATAAAATAATTTTAACACCTTATTTCAATGCACAATAACTTTAGTAAAAATTGGGAATCAAATAATCCAATTGACGTACACGATGTAAGAATGTAAGATTCAGTGAAGAATGAACTGGATTCCCTAGCTGCTTTCGTTCATAGTGAACATCATGATTTCCTTTCATATTTTCAGTCAAGGGAATACGAGAGCTCTATGTGCAAGGTAATTAGGAAACTGTCAGAAGTATTGGATTAAATCATGATCACTTTGTTCATGAATTATTGGCATGAGCGAAAGCAGCTACTAATTCTAAACGCACGCATACTGGAATGAGTTAGGGGAAGCACGGAAAGGCCACTAAACATTCAACCAGTTGGTTACAGAATTGCAACTTACAACGGCAGACTGTCAACTATCGTAATTTCATATTAACACATTATAAATGTTTATACTTACTGTTCCCATTATTTTAAAAATGAAGTAGACATCTACCCAAGAACAGTAGTAGAGCAAGTTGCAAAGTAGTAGATCTACTGCTAAAACGATCTGGCAACTCTGGTAAGAACTGTAGCCAGTGTCGTCCCCGTCGCCATGACAATGCACAAGGACGCTCTCTCTCCTATTAATAAATGAATGTGGAATGTTGCCTACCCGAGTAAGTTTACCGCGCCAATATCCATTTGGCATGATGACGGTCTCGGATGCTAGGGCCAGGCAGGACTATTGCCTTTTTACCCTAGTCATCGCTGTAGACCTGGACCGGCCTCGTGCAGGGCGGGTTAACTTACTTTACGAACGGCCCCACTCACAAATGTGAGCGGTGCCGAAGATTTCGGTCAACCTCCCTGGGTCCTGGCTGATGAACCCTGCTGGCTAGGGCCTCTTCTGGCGCTCTTCTGTCTTCGTCTTCTTTCTTCGCCAGCTTGTCACCCCCGGGGGTAGTCATCTGTCTGTCAGGGACTGTGTGGATATTCTGTGACTTGGGATTGACTGCCAGTACGCAAAGTGTCAATTGACACATTGTCATCTGGATCATCGGACAAGGTGAGGATGAACTGTGTAGGTCTAGGAGGTGAAGGCCTAAGTGCTTTCTTAGCACTTTCATCCTTCACGGAGCCAGGGGGACACGGACGCTGGTCGGTTTACTGACCGGCGCCCGCAAGGTTTGTGGGAGGGTGGTTGGTCGTGTCATGTCTTTTCAGTGGGTTTGGTCCATCTGTAAGGAAAGGATTAGTTATACTTACCCGTTATCCAGTAACTGTACCTTCGGCCTCTTGTGCCTCGGTGCGTCGGCCGGATCATAGGAGGTGGCCTCCCTGATCAGCGGGTTCCTGTGCTCCTCAGCTAAGGTGTACAGTTTCTTCGCTCTATCCCGGATGATTTCGGTGACTGGTGTGTACTCCAGGTCCCTGAAGATGTCAGCGTTTCTAACGTACCATGGTGCGCCCACCGCTGTCCTAATGGCCACGTTTTCCACGGCTTGGATCTTCCTCAGATAGGTCTTCGCTTGGTATCCCCATGCTACGGAGGCGTAGGTCAGCTGTGGTCTGATGAGTGCTTTGACTAGCAGAAGCTTGTTTCTCAGACTGAGCCTGCTCTGGTTCCCTACCATCGGGTAGATGAGAGCTCTCGTTCGCTTGGCCTTTACCACGATGGCTTCGGTGTTCTGTCTCCATGTCAGGCCTTTGTCCATGATTACGCCAAGGTACTTGACGGAATCGTGCCATTGGATGTCCTCGCCGAACATGGAGACGTGTCCTGTGGGGGTTTCCTTGCGTCCTTTCCTGAAGAGAATCGTCTGGCTTTTCTCCGCGTTGACTGCGACTTTCCACTTGATACACCATTCTTCCAGAAGAGAGGCTGCCTCTTGGAGTCTTCTGGTGGCTGTTTCCGCTCTCCAGGATCTGGCCGTGACGGCCGTGTCGTCCGCGTAGAGTGCCATTGCGGTGCCTTCGGCCCTTGGGAGATCAGAGGTGAAGACAGCGAACAGATGGGGTGACAGCACAGAGCCTTGGGGGACTCCGGCTTCCATCGGTCGATACGTGGACACACAGTCCCTGATCTTCACTCGCATCTGTCTCCCGTGCAGGTATGATCTAACTAGTTTGACGAGTGCAATGGGATAACCCATACTCATCATTTTAGCTAGTAGACCATCGTGCCAGACCCTGTCGAAAGCCTTCGCAACGTCCAGGAGTAGTGCCGCCGTGACCTGTCTTTGGTTGAAACCTTTGGTGACTTCTTCGGTGATCCTGAGCACTTGGAGTTCCGTACTATGTCCTGTCCTGTACGCGAACTGTTCATCCGGGATGATTTGGAGCTCTTCGGTTTCCTCTTCTATTCTTCTCAAGATGACGCGCTCGGCTACCTTGCTCACAGCTGAGAGTAGGCTGATGGGCCTGTAAGAGGAGGGAAAGAGTAGTTCCTTACCTGGCTTCGGGATGACTATGACGTCGGCCTTCTTCCACCTGTCCGGAAAGTATTTGAGCCTCAAGATCCCGTTGATGATATTCACCAGGGCTGCCACCCCTTTGCTGGGTAGCTTCTTGAGGGCGATGTTTCCGATCTTGTCACATCCAGGAGCTTTCCTCGGCTTTAAGCTCCTTAGAATCTCCTTGACCTCCTCTGGAGTGGTCGGACGGATGTGATCATCGTCTGGCAGGCGGAGCATCCGACGCACTCTGCGTTCCACGTCATCAACCCAGTCCTCGTCCTCATCATCGAGTTGGTTTTCCCTACACTGCAGTTCCAAGCTGTCCGCGAATGCTTCGGCTTTTTCCTGGCAAGTGTAGACAATCCCATTCTCTCCGTGGATGGGACATTGGTTTCGGCCTGTTCCGCAGAGCACGCTGGGTGTTCCAGATGCTCCTGTCCTGTGGGTCCAGTGATTCCAGGTGACGCTGCCATCCTTCTTGACGGTGTTCCTGGAGGGCAGCTTTGACTCTCCTGTTCAGCGTGTTATACGCGTGCCTGTCCTCAGGGAGTCTAGTCCTTTGGGCCCTTTTCTTCGTCCTTCGTCTGTCCCGAATCAGCTGCCTGAGGTCCTCCGTAAGGTTTGCCATCGGCGTTGGTGCCCTTCTGGTCTCTGTCTCTGTAGTGCTTTCCTCCATCGCTTCCTGGATCTGGTTTTCCAGGGAGGTGATGGCCCTCTCCACATCTTCCTCGGATTCAATCCTGGGAATATGTGCAATGTTCCTTTGCAGTGCTGCACGGAACAATTCCCAGTCTGTCCTCCTTTTGACGAAGGTCCCAGTGTCTACATCATCCTTCTCTCCTAGGTCCAAGAAGATCGGATTATGCTCGGTGGAACCTTCCGTCCTGGTAGAGATTTCCGCATTGAGGGTCATCTCCTTCATTATAGCGATGTCCAGCACATCCGGTCGGTGGATCCCATTGTCGTGCGTCGGCTCGTCCGGTCCTAGTGCCTGCATGTTGCCAGCGTGTCGTCCCAGGAATCTCAGCAGATCTCGTCCTAGAGTGTTGGTGACTCTGCTGTTCCATTCCTGTGACTTGGCGTTCAGGTCCCCTATGGCAAGCACCTGAGTCTGGTCCTGGAATATTGCATCCAGGTCCGTGTCCAGGATCCGGCATCGGGTCGGCTGATAACAGGATACCACTTGAATGTCGCCATTTCGTGCCGTTGACACTACTACGGCGGTGGCTTCCAGGTTTTCCATGTCCGGCAGCACGATTGGATGGTGGTCGATCGACTTCTTTACCAGCAGGGCTACTCCTCTCATCGGCCTTGGTCCAGCGTAGTCCTTCCTGTAGACATGGTAGCCAGGGAAGTTGGCTGGTTTTAGCGGCGTCATCTTCGTTTCCTGTAGTGCCAACACGTCTATGTCGTACCGGGCTAGGAGTTCCTCCACTTCAAGTTTTCTTCCTTGTAGCCCATTAACGTTCCATGAGGCGATCTGCAGGAAGTTCGGCTTCACCTGAAAAGACATTACAAATTAGTAAAGCCTGGCATCTGTGCAAAAAATGCGCTCATTGCTGAGCACATTTGCTGCATCTGTTTGAGCACCGCGGTGAGGTTTTGGGCCTCCACGGGTGCTCGTTGTTGCCTGGCAGGGCCGGCGCTCGGCCCTGCGTTACCTTGAGCTACCCTTGCGTAGCTCAGCCCGCTGGTGGCGGGTCTTTTGGCCTCCCTCGGTGGCTGTTGGGTCCTTGGAGCCTGCTTCTGGGGGCCCGCGGGCTTCTTGGGATATTTGGGACATCCTTTATAGCTGGCCGGGTGCGCTCCCTGGCAGTTTGCGCACCTCGCTGGGACGTCCTGCTTCTTTTGCAGTCCGCTGTCCGATGGCCTCGCCGCACTTCACGCACTTGGCCTGTGCGGTGCACCTACCCTGTGCGTGGCCGAAACGCTGGCATCGGTGGCACTGGGTGACGCTCTGTTGCGCCCTTTGTCTCTCTGTGCGGACTACTAGGTAGCAGCACCTCGTTACCTCCAGGATCTTCTCCTGGTCCAGTGGCACTTGGACCAGTACCAGTGGGATCTCCATCTTGGTCCTCCTCGACGTCATCCGCTGGACAGAGATCGGCGAGAAGCCCTTGTCTTCCAGGTCTTTCTTGATCTCTTCGCAGCTTACGCCATTAGGGATGCCGCGTATCACTACCCTCAGGAGCCTCTCTTCAGGGAGCGCGTAGGTGTGGTACTCCTTTTCTCCTGTGTGAAGATTTTTGTCATCTTCCCTATAATCTTCACTCGTTGATGGGTCGATGGAGATGCCTTCACCAACGACGCGGGCCTTCTTGAAGTTGACGTTTGCCTCGCGCAAACGTCTGCTTACCACCGTCCACGTTTCCTTTTTCCTAAGGACGACTGGCGGTATCTTGGGCGTCTTGGCTGGTTCCATTGGGGCCGGTCCTGGATTCCGGTCCTCCTGCCGGCTCGTACTCTCTTCTGGGGCCTCGGTGCCTTCAGGAGTCCGGGCCTCCTGGGTCCTGGCCTGTTTGGGCTCCTCTTCTTCACTGTCGGAGTTTGCCTTCCTCCTTTTCTTATTAGCGGACTTTGTGGGTCCGACTTGGGCCCCCTGGATGGCTTTCAGGAGCTCCTCGTGCTGCCTGTCCATCCTTGATTGCATTTGAGCCATCCTTAGGCTCATTTCTTCTATTTGGGCCCTCAGTGCCTTGTTTTCAGCCCTTAGGCGCAGCTTTTCTTGGTCCACAATCTCCAAATCCATGTTGCATGGGGTGGAAGCCCTGGAACTATCGCTCTGCGAGTCCTCGTCCACTTCTCTATGGTTTCCCATACCCTCCTCCTGGGTATGCGTAGCCTTATCTGAAAAAGAAAGCTGAAAAATAGAAGTTATGGTTAGTACACACAGAATATAACAAAAATATGTGTCTCCAGGAGGGAGACTTTTTTATCTTTTTATATTAGCGTCTTGAAAAAGACGACTAATATTTCTCTTCTTCTGAATTCTTTTCGCAAAAAAGTATATTAGAGCCTTGAAGAAGGCAACTAATATTTCAAGCTCGACCGCGCCAACCGTTGCTTAACTTTCGTTAGCTCCGACTGCGCCGACCGTTGCTTAACTTCGGATATCACTTCGGGTAGATCACAGTGGCACTATACTTCCGTATACACGTCTGCACTCGTTCACTGCTTGCACTCGAATAGTAAGTTTACCGACGTGAATATTTTGACAACATCTTTATTCAACCGAAAATTTCCTTCCTTGGTACCGGATTAAAAATGTGAAAGATTTTATTATACGTATTCAAAAATATGTAATAAGGTAAAATAAGTCACTTGGGGTATTTTTGGAAAGGTCTTTTAAGGTTGTTGGAATTTTTGAAACTTCTTTTAAAAATGAACGTTAAGAGGAATTGTCACATTATATTCAATACCGTTGTATTATGACTACACAGTCACTCTATTAGTCTAATCACAAAGACACCCTTCATGTCAACCAGTAATTGCTCGGAAACCCATTTCATTTATCAGCTTTAGTGATAAAACCTTTTTTGTAATAAATTTTATAGGGAATATTTTTTATATGTATACAATTTTTTTGTGGGACAAACGGTTTCTGAGAAAAATGCCGAAAACTACGACAGGTTGCGTTTGGGGTGCTTTTTGGTGGTGAGGCGACCACTTTCTGCTTTGGAACTTTTTGATTTCGCAAACTATTCATTTGACGCCTATAACCTCCAAGCGGAGAAACTATAATTTTTTTCCTATTCGACGAAGTATTTTGGTTCCAATGTTAATAATCTAAATTTATTGATGCTATAAACAATATAACAAGTTTGCGTCTTTGCCACAGCCATATTGGTAAAATGTACTCAAATAACACTTTGTGTACAATATCTCCTCTCTAATATCTCAGGGGCTAATGCCACCTAGAAGTTTTGAAGAGGAGGAAGAAACATAAGTTCACTGATAAATTGTCATACGAAAATAATGAATTGTCTCATATAGAGCAGGATGGCGGCACTAAGCTAAACAATATGGAAATATACGGCAGCAAACTTAGTTGGATGCAAATCTCAGTTTGGAATCTAGTATATCTAAGATAACGAAACGAAAAAGAGTAGTGCGTCGAAACCAGTATTATAGGGACTATATCTAATAGGGCATAACATAAGAAAACATTCTAAATTTATTCCAACTCATGATGTGGAAACAAGTAACGATAGCTTTGTTTCTGCAGCGGCTGGTGATAGTTTGTGGACCATCAGAAGTACTCGACCAACTGTTTTGAATACCTTTATTCGCTAGAAGTTGTTAAAAGCTAACCGCGCTAGTAACTCTGACGCTCCACAAACAATCACCAATCGCTACAAAAACAAAGTTAATGAGTAATGACTAATGTAAAGCTGCAAATCGTTTCTGTGTATCATGGTCGTAGAGTACAGATGTATTTACTGTCGCCGGCATTCACCTTGACCTCGAAACTTTTTCTCTAGTACAATAGTCTATTATTAGCTTTCGAGTTGTGTATACGTTGTCACTTGGGCGTATTGCATATTGTTTTTGTGTTTTTATTTTATTTGTTGTACTGTATTATTGATATTAATTTAATAACAAAGCATGGCTGACGTACGCAGGGATAGAAAACGGCCATTTACTGACAAAGTGAATAAATTCATAGGTGAATTCCCGGATTTATTCTATGATGGTGCCAAAATAATTTGTAAAATGTGCGAGAAAGATTTGATGTGCTGGGAAAAGCGTGATTGTGGACTTCACGTAAATAGTGTACACCATAAAAATAAAAAATGGCGTGCCTTCGACATAACAGTTTATGTTTGATTTACTATTAATGCTGATTGCCTATGATGTTCCGCTGCACATACTCGATAAACAACCATTTCGAGAGTTCTGGAATAAATACAATTCCCAGGTGAAGTTACCAAGTCGCACAACGTTATGTAACCCTGAACCTGAACCCTCTTAAACCGACAGTTCCACTGTTACTAGCTAGCAAAAGACTAAGTCAGTGTACTAGCGAAACAATTACCAGGGTGGTGCTGGAGACGTTAGAAAAACTTGAACTGTCAAAAAAGTCAAGTGTTGATGTTTGTGACTGATGGCGCCGTGACAATGCGTTCGGTAGGCCGTTCTTTGCAAGAACAAGGTTGTACGTTTATACATGTTACGTGTAAAGTGCATGCTTTACATCTTGTGGCAGAAACTATTCGAAAAGGTTTTCCAGAGGTGGATGCATTAATAGCAAGTACAAAAAAAGTGTTTCTTAAATCTCCTAAACGTCTCCGTGCATTTCATAGCAAGTGTCCCGGTATTCCTGAACTACCACAGTCGATTCTTACACGTTGGGGAACATAGTTGCAGGTAGCTTCTTATTATGCTGAATATCTCTAACAAATAAAAGCTGTGATACTACAATTCAATCCAGATGGGGCTGCAGCTATTAAGGAGAGCCAGACAAAATTCGAAGATATTTCCGTTGAAACAGCTTTAAAAAAATATTGCGAAGAACTATAAACCAATACATGAAAGCATAAAAAAAATTAGAAAACAGTGCGTGGTCGTTAGCGGAGTCACTGCAAATAGTGGACGAAGTAAATCTACTGCTACACGCTATAGGTGACGCAACCAATGAGCGCGTTAAAGAAAAGTTCGCAAGTGTGTTAAATAAAGACACCGGTTTTACCAAATTAAGACACATGTGATGCTGCAGCCCCAGATCCGTTAAGTGCGTTCAAAGACTATTTTACGTATGCATGTAATACATCAGTAGATGTCGAACGGTCGTTTTCAAAATATAAGAATATATTTTCACAAAAGCGAACATCACTCATGGAGACAACCATAGAAACATACCGAATGCTGCAAAATTGCTACACATCTTCTCTAGTTTGTGATAAGCAAGCTAGTTCATCAAGCTATTTAAGAGGGTAAGCTTTACATACATTGTTATAAATAAAGCTGGCCGAGGTGGCTGGAGTACAGCCACGGTCTTGCGCTGGCGTCACACGTGCCGATTTAGAAGTGATTTACGCTGCAGTCTTATTTGAAAGGTTAATGCGTGAGGTTGTACCTATAAATTATACATAATTCAAATGCGCCAAAGGGTAAAAAACGACCGTACGCGGACACAGTGTATAAATTTATCGGTGAATTTCCGAATTTATTCTATGACGGATGCAGAATAATTTGTAAAGTTTGCAATCAAGACATGTGCTGGCACAAAACAGATTGTCGTCGTCATATCAATACCGTGCAACATCAAAATAAAAAAAATGGCATGCCTTTGACAACTCAATTTATGTTTCATTTATTGTTTATGTTAATACCCTGTAATATTCCGCTACACATACTGGATAAACAACCACTTCGGGAGTTTTGGAATAAATACAATCCCCAGGTGAACTTACCAAGTCGTACATCGTTACGTAGATATATGCCAGCTGTTCGCTAAGACATTGTAAATAGGATTAAATGTGGATTAAAAAATGCACGGCTCTTGTTATGTATTGACGAGACGACAGAATGTAAAAAAAATTCTATTTTAAATATTATAGTACGTGTACTGGACCCTCTTAAACCAACATTTCCACTTTTACTAGTAAAAGACTAACTGCGTGTACTGGCGAAATAATTACGCGTGTGGTGTTGGAGACATTCGAAAATTTGAACTTTCAACAAGTCACGTATTGATGTTTGTGACTGATGGTGCCGCGACAATGCGCGTGGTAGGCCGTTCTCTTCAAAGAGACAATTGTAGGTTTTTACATGTTACGTGTAAAGTGCATGCGTTACATCTTGTGGCAGAAACGATTCGAAAATGTTTTCCAGAGGTAGATGCATTAATAGCAAATACAAAAAAAGTATTTCTCAAATCTCCTAAACGGCTTCGAGCATTTCACAGACAGTGCCCTGGTATCCCTGAACCACCAGAGCTGATTCTTACACGTTGGGGAACGTGGTTGAAAGCGGCTTTTTATTATGCTGAATATTTTCAACAAATAAAAGCTGTGATACTACAGTTCAACTCTAACGAGGCTGCAGCTATTAGGGAAAGCCAGACAAACTTTCAAGACGTTTCCCTTGAAACAAATTTAAAAGCTATTAATAACAATTATAGAGGACTACACGACGCAATAGAAAAATTGCAAAATAGTTCATTGTCGTTAGTGGAATCGCTGCAAATAGTGGATGACGTAAATACACAGCTACAGGCTATAAATGACGCAAAAAATAATCGCGTTAGTGAAAAATTCGAGAGTGTATTACAGAAAGATCCTGATTTTAGCAAATTAAGACAAATTCGTGATGGTGCACCTACAAATTCGTTAAGTGAGTTCACAGATTGTTTTACTTATGCCTGTATTACATCCGTAGATGTCGAACGGTCATTTTCAAAATACAAACATATTTTTTCACCAAAGCGAACATCGCTGACGGAGACAGCTGAAGAGACATACCTGATGCTATTATACTATAGATCTTCCCCACTTTGTGATGTCGACAACCAAACTGCTTCATAAATCAGCTTAAAAGGGTGAGTTTTATACAAATTTTTATAAAATGTAACATTATTGTTAAAATTTATTTCCATTTATTGTACTTATTCAAGTATTATGATATGATGTAAACATATGAGTCATATGACGGCGCTGTCGGCCAGGTGACCTCGGCCAGCTTTAGTTATAAATTATAACAGTTTATTGTTTCTCGTATTAGTTAATTTCGCGTACGCCACTGTCTCACGGAACATTTTTGACAGCCCTACTAATGAGCAATAATTAGTCGATAGTAATTTAATTTGAAATGAGAACCTCTCATTGTAACATTATATTTGGTGAAAATGAGTTTCAGGTGGATGTTGTCAATATTTGTAGTAACTATATTTAGCCTAGGTGGTACTGCAGAGGAGATATTGGCAGGAACAATTTTTCGGCAACATTTTGTCAATATGGAGGAGCTAACGAAAACGCTGCAAGGTGGCAAACTTAATGTATTGTTCAGGATATCAAACTGTAGTAATCGGTCAAGTTTCAAAATTTCACCACCTGCAAGGCAAGCTCATTTTTAGGCCTTCATTACTAGCAAATATAAAAACGTAACATTTATCTTTCATTATAGCTGATATATATCAGCTACTTCGTGATTTTTGCGAGTTACCTAATAATTTACTTTAACATTAATAATTCCAACTTCCAACTAAAAAAAACACTATTTTCAAATACAAGTTTCTACCTATCAGTCAATCAACTAAAACCTGGCGCCAACCAGTCAGAATTAATACATTTCTGGTCATCAGTGGCTTTAATCTAGTCACTGTAGAACTAATTAAAATTTCATCTGAAAAAATGACAATTTTTTTTTGTTTAACGTGGCGGTAGAGGATCTGTAAAAATAATTTGTTGTTGATTACAGTTCTCTATATTATTTTTACTGTTAGAAGACTTAAAAAAATTACTTATTTAAAAAAAAATTCAGCTTATTGCAGTTCCCCTGAAAAAGCATATAATTATGTGTTATTTATTGTTAAGAAGGATATACATATTTCTTATAGTTGTAATGATGTTCATTATATTTTTCGAAACGAATTATGGTTGCTTTAGGAAACCACACTGACGGTAAAAACGCTCATGTGGTTTCCAAGTAACATATTTCTTATAAGCGAACGAATTTAATTTTCGATGGTCATTAACACTTGTACTTGTGAAAATACAGATTGTACAAGTATGTTGATTGAATGTTTTAAAAATTACATCATTTAAATCTATACTCTCCTCTGCAACATACTGATGCATGTTGTAAAATTATTTATTACTTGTAGAACATTTACGGAATTGGTATCAATTTAAAAACTTTTATACAGGGTGGGGAAAAAGTGCGTCCGACTTCGATATATCGGTCACAGTCACAATTATCGATTTTAAGAAGAAATTGTTAGTATTAGTTATGAAACATCTGTGTGATGACACACAGCCATTTTCACTTCCTAAAAGTATACAGGGTGGCCAAAAATAATTTTTAAATTTACAACTATTTGAACTGAATTTTATCAACACCCTATATATTTTTGGACGATGTGATGTAGAATTGAAAAACGAATATTTTTGTATGTACATACCTATGGCTATCTGTAACCATTTTCAATTTATTGAACAAAAACTGCAAAATTCAGTAATTAAATTAAAAATATATTTGTTTTGTAATTCAAGAGAAGATATTATAAAAAAATACTCCACATGCTGTGACAAAGAGAGTTATTCTCTTTGGCTGTGATTTTGATTGACACATATTTTTATACGTCTTTGGTATGAGGTTTCTACTGTTCATAAAATTGCCGGAGTGATACTTCTAAAAGCATTTATTATCCTTTCCTTCAAATTTTGGATTTTTATTGCTGTGGTGTTTTCATGATCATTATGTAACATGCGTATTATATCTTTTCTTGAATTATTTGAAAAAACACCTTAATTTTTATTTTTTTGTTGAATTTTGCAGTTATGGTTCAATAAATTGGACATGGTCACAAATAGCCACAGGAATGTACGCACAAAAAATGTTCGTTTTTCAATTCTACATCATATCATCCAAAAAATATACAAGGTGCTCCATTTGAAAGAATTGATCAAATTCTTTTCTTCAATAAAAAACAGAAAAACTTATTTCCTATTTTTATTACTAGAGGACTTCCAGCCAAGTATATGAACAATTTGTCCTACGTTTCGTCCGAGTTTTCGGACTTTTTCAAGGTTAAAAGCTAAAAATAATTAAAAATAATGGTTTTACATAAGTCGTAAATTAGATTAGTGACAGAATGCATATCTAAAAAAGTGTTTTCTTACCTAATATAAATTTCCTATTTTAATTTCACTGTATGGGTGGGTTTAATTTTGTTTTTCATCATTTTTTTTTTATTCGATGGGTATGTGATGTACGTGTAGTTCGACGAGTTAGGCAGAGAATGGTCAGTATTTGGTGTGGTCGTTGATGTGTTTCTTTTTAAGAGTAGGTAATTATAACAGCTGAAGTATATTTATGGTCCGAGTGACAGAGTTATTGTAAACATTCACATGATATTGGATAGGAGTTGAGAAGAGGTTTTGCAGTTAGCACATATACAGGATGTTTAAAAATTGTTACTATTGAATAAGATTGCGATATATGCTACTTAGATTTTCTATATCTGTTTGATAATTTACTGTTTTTTTGTTGTTTTGTATTTCGGCTATTTCCAAAAACATGCGTTTTTTGGTATTTCTTTCTTTATGCAGTATGGTTGTATCCGGAAAGTTAAAACTGTGTGAATTATTTATGGCGTGTTCTGTTAATGCTGTGCTACATGAATAATTAGGAGTTGTTATGGAATTTCTAATTGACAATTTATGTTGATTTATACGTTTATTTAAATATTGTTGGGTTTGTCCAATGTAACACCTATCGCAATCTGAGCAATCAATTTTATAAATAACATGGGTTTGATTTAATTTCTCTATTGGATCTTTTAGTTTTGAATATAATTTATTTTTTATGCTATTATCATTTCTGTATGCTAATTGTATGTTATATTTACCTAATTCTTTCTGAACTTTTTCTGATACTTGTGGTATGTATGGTGCCGATATGTATATTTTGTTTTTATTTGGATTGTTTTGATTTCTGTCCTGGTTGGTGTTGTTAAATACGGGTCCAAAGCAGTTAGGTTGTAAATCTATGTCAACTTGATTTTTATTGCTTTTGTTATTTATTATATGTATTCTCTTTTGGATATACTTATTCATAAAAGGTGGCGGGTAGAAGTTATTTAAAAGAATGTTTTTGATTTTAATTATGTTTTCTTTGTGAAACAATTTATCTGATAGTAAAATGGCCCTGTCCACGAGGCTGTTTATAACGCTAATTTTGTATTTATTACTGGTTTTTGATTGGAAGTTGGTATATCGTCCCGAACTGATACTTTTTTGATACCAATTGGTTTTAATTCTACTGGTAGATCTAATTAAAGTCAGGTCTAAGAAGTTTATTTTATTTTCATTTTCTGTTTCTAATGTGTATTTTATTTTCCTGTGTTGTTCATTGAATTTCTGTAATATGTACTGTATTTCATTTTTATTAACGCATAGTAGACAATCGTCTACGTATCGTTTATAAAATGCAATTTTATTTGAAAGTGTCGGTATTAGTTGGTTTTCTAGATATTCCAGAGTTAAATTTGCACATACAGCTGAAAGTGGTTGGCCCATAGCTAGTCCTTCTGTTTGTTTATAAAAGGTTTTATTGAATGAGAAGTATGTTGAATTTAATATAAATTTTATGGTAGAGATAAATTCTTTTTCCTCTATGCTTGTAAATTGTTTGATATCATTCCATTTATTTTGTATGGCTTCTATTGTTAAGTCTATTGGTATATTTGTATATAGTGATGTAATATCAAGAGAGATTAATATATAGTTTTCCGGGATGTTGATTTCATCAACAAATTTTTTTAACTCCCAGGAGTCTTTCAAGCTATAAATAGTTTTCCCTACTACATTTGTTAAGCTATTTGATAGAAATTTTGAAAGTTCGTAGTTCGGTGCTTGTACGCAGCTACATATTGGTCTCATTGGTATATTAGGCTTGTGTACTTTTGGTAAACCATATAATTTTGGTGAGATTCCATTATGTGATATTAATCTGTTATATATTTTTTTTATCAATAAAGCCTTTTTTACAGAGATCCTTAACTATTGTATTATTTTCTTGTTGGGTAATTCGCGTTTTATCCTTACATTTTTCATACGTGCTGTTATCACTTAATAAATCATTCATCTTATTTAGATATTGAGTTTGTGTCATGATGATTGTTTTATTAGTTTTATCGGCAGTTGTTATGATTAATTCTGGATTGTTTTTTAAAAAACTCCTAGTTTTATTTAAATTACTGTTTAAACTGCTATGTTTCTGATTAGGGTGTAATTTGTTTTTATAATTAGTTAAAATATTACAGGTACTGGCTCTGATGTTATTTCTTTCAGATGTATGTACATTTTCCAATGCATTCTCTATACTAGATACCATTTTAGTTATTTGTAATTTCTTGTTATTTTTATTTGCGGTATCTATATTAAATTTCGGGTCAATACTAAGAAATTCCATGACATTGTCGGGGATATTAATATTGGAAATATTTTCAATCCAGTTTTTGTTATATGTGTTAATTTGATTATTACCACATATACCATTGTTGCCTATTTTTGTAGGATTACTATTTGTACATTGGTAATTGTTGTTAGTTTGTGTGTGAGATGATAGGTTTCTAATTTTTTTAACGTGTGTTGAATATATTGAATTTTTAAGTTTATTATTTTGATATAGTCTTGTTTGTAAAAACAATATAATGGTTTGCTGAGGTAATACTTTTTCAATTTCAGTTTTTAATTTTTTAATTTTAGAATGTAAAATGTTGAGTTCGGTGTATGCATCATTTATACATAAAGAAAGAATTTTTACTTGAAAATTTAGATATTGTATGTTAAAGGAATGCTTTGGACCCGTATTTAACAACACCAACCAGGACAGAAATCAAAACAATCCAAATAAAACAAAATATACATATCGGCACCATACATACCACAAGTATCAGAAAAAGTTCAGAAAGAATTAGGTAAATATAACATACAATTAGCATACAGAAATGATAATAGCATAAAAAATAAATTATATTCAAAACTAAAAGATCCAATAGAGAAATTAAATCAAACCCATGTTATTTATAAAATTGATTGCTCAGATTGCGATAGGTGTTACATTGGACAAACCCAACAATATTTAAATAAACGTATAAATCAACATAAATTGTCAATTAGAAATTCCATAACAACTCCTAATTATTCATGTAGCACAGCATTAACAGAACACGCCATAAATAATTCACACAGTTTTAACTTTCCGGATACAACCATACTGCATAAAGAAAGAAATACCAAAAAACGCATGTTTTTGGAAATGGCCGAAATACAAAACAACAAAAAAACAGTAAATTATCAAACAGATATAGAAAATCTAAGTAGCATATATCGCAATCTTATTCAATAGTAACAATTTTTTAAACATCCTGTATATGTGCTAACTGCAAAACCTCTTCTCAACTCCTATCCAATATCATGTGAATGTTTACAATAACTCTGTCACTCGGACCATAAATATACTTCAGCTGTTATAATTACCTACTCTTAAAAAGAAACACATCAACGACCACACCAAATACTGACCATTCTCTGCCTAACTCGTCGAACTACACGTACATCACATACCCATCGAATAAAAAAAAATGATGAAAAACAAAATTAAACCCACCCATACAGTGAAATTAAAATAGGAAATTTATATTAGGTAAGAAAACACTTTTTTTAGATATGCATTCTGTCACTAATCTAATTTACGACTTATGTAAAACCATTATTTTTAATTATTTTTAGCTTTTAACCTTGAAAAAGTCCGAAAACTCGGACGAAACGTAGGACAAATTGTTCATATACTTGGCTGGAAGTCCTCTAGTAATAAAAATAGGAAATAAGTTTTTCTGTTTTTTATTGAAGAAATAATTTCTACCTTAACAGCCAACAACTTGTGTAAAATATCATCTTTGATCAAATTCAGTTCAAAAAGTTGTAAATTTAAAAATCCTTTTTGGCCACCCTGTATATTTTTAAGAAGTGAAAATGGCTGAGTGTCATCACACAGATGATAATTGGTAGTAACATATTTTTTCTTAAAATCGATAGTTGTGATTGTAGTGAAGTGATATTTTTAATATACACGTGTAAATGGTATAATTTCAAAAAAAAAAAAAATCATTACATCCAAGTGGTTGGGAGAAAGTCAATAATAATACAGGAGTAAAAGAAGGCCATAGAGAGGTTTCAAAAAATGTTCTGATATACATGGCATTTCATTTAAAAAAATATTACTTGACCCTGTAGAATCGTTTTGGGCTCACCCCTGTATATTTTAAAACATTTCTGGGTATAGACTTTTTTGTCTAGATTAATAATGTTTTTAAATAAAGTTTCTAGCTATCATAGAAATAGAGATATCGAAGTTGGACGCACTATTGCTCCACCCTGTATATTGAGGGATATTTAAACAATCCAGAATACATTTTCTTTCAGAAGGCTCTTAAGAAAAAAATCAGAAACGTCAGGTCAGAATTATTCGCATATTTTAGAGTTAGGGTGAGCTGTGGCTCTGTTCCATCGCAGTCCTGACTATCTGAATATTTACAACGGTCCTCGCGGTTTTTCGAGGACCCGGCTATTTGAGGTTTACAGACAGCCATTTTAGCATAACTACTCATTTCATGCAAAAATAGTTTTCCGACGCAACTTTTGTCCTTCTACATAGCAAAAATCGACTTAAATTGAATACATTGTGCCTCCAAGGCACTGACAATGAAATCTACATATTATTGGATAATATGTAAATTATAACGCGTTGATAATATAAAAAAAACCGCTGGCAATTACTTAGAGATCAGAACTTCCTCATCGTAGTAAAACTCGACGTGTGGTGTAGTTTATAATAAAAGTAATTTTTGACGTTTCACATCTTTTGGCGTTTCAAATTTTTTCAAAATTTTTCTGTCTAAAATTTTGTGTATCGTCATAATTCGTCGAGATTCGTCCAATAAAAAGTTTCAAAATTTTTTCACGAATACATAACTTCCTCACTTTGAGGGGTGAGGAAGTATTATTTCGTTCATTCAAATATTATATCAATTTCAAATGCTCCAACCTCTATTTAATAGTTATTTTTAATCTCCTATTAAGGAAAGTAGATCATTTTTAATAGTTTTTAATGCAGATATTATCCTAGTTTAAATTTTGATCCTTCTTCTCCACTTCTTCATAGTAACCTAGAGTTATTACTTATTAAAGATATTAATCGTTTTTAATATATTTGCATAACTAGTCTGGAAACCGTCATTTTACTGGATGAGTTGGCAGATTCCAGTACAAGCCGCAGGCGTTTCTGAAAGCCTACGGATTTTCCGGAAGGATGCAGAAAAACAGCTTTACTTAAATTTTTTTATTAAAATCTAACGAAAACTGATATTAACATTTAAATTATTACAAATACTGATAGCAGATGATACATTATATTGTGTGGGTACAGTTATGGCATTAGAAAAAAGATGGTAGTGTAATCTCTACGTCAAGTAGTCTTTTTCAGTAACTTGAATATCATGGGCTCCAAATGTACCACTTTCAGTCATGATTTTATTTTCATTCCGGAAGCGGGTATGCTATGTAGTTTTTTATGTCAAAGAAGGACCGTGCTGCCTTTACGGCCTTTATCTTCGCAGTGCATACGGGCCCTAAATTATTTCAATGAAATATGAATTTCTAATTGTCTACTCCAATATTGCCAACTACCCAAAGTTACTACAATTCGATCAACAGTTTTATATTTCATAGTTTTCGTGTTAGTATAAATTAACAGATATTTATATAAAGGTAGGTTATATTTTGATAAGCGTGTTTCAACCAATATAACATTATTAAAGTGAATGTATTGTTACGTGTTTGCTATCCACACAAACACCTCTACTCGTAGATTCGTTGATTGAAAGTCCAGGTAACACTTATTCACTACTTTATTTACTAATTAACAATTAACAACAATAGATTAATCACTGTCCTAATTATAATCACAACTGAACACTTATAAGTCTCTTTCGTATTCCTTCTTTACTCGTTCACGTTCGACTTAAGATTAAGTCTCGGCCCACCGTGCGTCTTATTTATACATCCATTCATCCAGTCTAGAGCAGTCCAGAATATTCCCGGCCGATCGTGTACAATTCCAGCCTAATCTAACCAGTCTGCACAGTCCAGTGGCGTAACACTGCCCCTCCTTAAGCCTGAACGTCCCGATCAGGCAATTCATTATTCCCTGCATACTTGGCTAGTCTCTCTATGTGCACCACCTTCATCTTGGATTTTGGACTTTGCTGAATTCTATATACAACGTCGTTTAGTCTGGTGACCACAGTGTAAGGACCTTCCCAGGGCGGGTGAAGCTTCGGAGACCTGCCTTTCTTTTCGTTGTGGGTTATATAGCCAAACCAAATCTCCAACCTGGAACCCTCCTGAATTCGCCTTAAGATCATAACGAGCCTTCATACGGTCCTTTGTTATTGTAATTCGCTCAAAAAGAATCCTGGCGTTAGATTGCTTATTTCTTATTTGTGGCACCATTCTTGCCGCGCAAACTTCACATTGGCGGCACCAAGCCTCCACATCTTGACGACTGTTTACCCAGTAGAAACGTTGTCTTACTTTTGTCAGGGTTTTGTTGATGCCAAAATGTCCGCCAGACGTTCCATTATGCACTTGCTGAAGTACATCTGCTACGTGACACCTGGGGATTAACAATTTCCAAGTAACTTTCCTCCCATCTGGACTTTCCCACGCTCTCTTCAGCAGTCCATCCTCTACGATAAGGGAGTCCCATTGTGCCCATAAAGCCTTCAGCCCCACTGATTTATTTGAAATGTCCTTCCAATCGGGTCGGGTCCCTCTTTCTTTCCATTTCAGAACAGGACCAGTCTCGTTATCGTTTAACTGCGCTTCCCTTAACGACTCTTTTGTCCAATAATCCGGAACATCAATCTTAACGGTCTTCATTATTTGTACATTTTGTTGTTCTTCCTTACGGTGGCAAGGCTTGCAGTCTTTCTGACACGGTCTTTTGGAAAGACCATCTGCTATATTCCGCGAAGTACCAGCTCGCCAGTTTTCCTGCGGCTTCTCCATTACTGTGACTCTCTCAGGGATGCGCTGACGACAGTTACTCTGAATATGGCCCACTCTTGCCACACTTATAACAGCGCATGCGTCCTCCACTCTGTCTCCCACTACTTTGCTGTTGGGTTTGTCTCGTATCTTGAATGTTGAGCTCATGACAGTTCCTCTTAATATGGCCCAATTTGCCACACCTATAACAACGGATGCCTCCATTCGGCCTCCCACTACTTTGTTGTTGGTTTTCCGTCTGCTGGGAGTTCGATTTTGTCAGTAGTTGGGTCATCATCTTGTATAGATCAGATATCAGGTTTTGTGTTGTGTTGTCTGGCTTGTCTTCCTCCACACTCACAGCTCGTACTCTCTGATTTGGTTGTGTGGTATCCTCATAGGCAGCCTCAATCTCCAGTGCATGTACTAAAGCCTCACTAATAAGCTTATGCCTGGCCAACTTAAGAATTCGCCTAACTTCCTGGTCCCTTACTCCATCAATAAATGTACCAACTGCTAACTGTTGTTGAAATTCCATTGGTGCTTCAGGATAGGCTAGATGGGCTAATCTTTCTACCGCAGCTTCGAACTCCTGGAGGCTTTCTCCACCTCGTTGTCTGCGTGATTTGAGCTGAGCCTGATATACTTGGGCGAGATGTTGGTCGCCATATCTTAATTCTAACGCTGCCTCCAAAATGTCAAAGTTTTGTTGCTGTGCGGCAGGAATTGTTTGGAGCAGGTCTAATGCTTGGCCCCTTAGTGCTAATACCAATGCTGTTGCTTTTTCCTCATCGTTCCAGTTATTTGAACGTGCAGCTGCCTCAAATTGTCTCTTATAAGTTGACCATGAACTTTGACCGTCGAAGGAAGGTGGTTGTAACCTAGTACCAGACGACAGTACTAATTGGCCACCCTTCTCTCTTAATTGTTGTTTGAGTCGGGCTACTTCTTCCTTAACTTCAGTTATTTCTCCTTGAAATTTTCCTCTAAATTCACTTACTTCTTCTTTAACTTCATTAACTTGTCCTTCGACTTCACAGACTTTCCCTGCGACTTCCGTGACTTTTTCGATAACATCTCCTTTAAATTTTTCAGTGAGGGAGAAAATGGCTGCCTGCTGTTCATCTAGGCTTCTTTTGAAGTCTTCTCTTTCCTCGAGTCGCCACTTTTCTTGATCCTCAAACATTTTTCTTAATTCTTCCTGCCGTTTTCTTTCTTGTTCGTCGTTTTCGGCTTGACGTCTTCTCTCTTGATCTTCCATAATTTTTCTCTGTTCGTCTTTCTCTTCTTGTCGTATTCTCTCTTGTTCTTCTTTTTCTTCCCGCCGTTTTCTCTCTTGTTCTTCTTTGTCTTCCTGCCGTCTTCTTTCTTGATCTTCCATAATCTTCATTTGTTCTTCTTTTTCTTCCCGCCGTCTTCTCTCTTGTTCTTCTTTGTCTTCCTGCCGTCTTCTTTCTTGATCGTTCATTCGTTCCAACAATGCTGCTAGCAAGTCCTGTGTTTGCTTCTCCGCCATACTTCTTGTTGTTGGCATTAACTCACGACACGTAAATCAGTTCAAAATAAAGTTTATTACACTATAAAATCCGTAAAATATTGATATCACGTCTATTTTAATAATTGAATGTTCCAGAAAAATCGCGAAACAGCACTAGAAAGTCTTATTTAGTGTCTATACTTCTTTTGTGTTGATAAAATTCACTTATCTCCACTAATTGTCCAATGGAATGTTCGAGAATTTTCACGAAATATCACTAATAAGTCTTGTTTTGAGTCTATAACACGTTCCCGTTAACACAATTCACGTATCTTCTGTAGTTTCCAAATCGAATGTTCTAGAATTGTCACTAAAAGTCACTTATAGTCTCGTTTTCGAGTCTACAACACGTTCCCGTCGACACAATTCACGTATCTCCTGTAGTTTCCAAATAGAATGTTCTGGAATTTTCCCGAAATTGCACTAGTAGTCCTTTTTCTCAGTCTACAACACGTTATTACTAGCGGCACTCGCGTATTTGCAATTATTTCTAAATCGAATGTTCTAGAAACTTCTCGAAAATCCACTTTAAAGTCACTATTCAGTCCAGAAATAGTCCTCCAAACACTGTCCAGTAGCTTAATTCTCCGTGTTACCACTAATTTCTGAAAAGAACACTGTAGAACCTTTTCGAATACTCCAGAAATTTCTCTTCCAATCCACTTCCGACACCAAATTGTTACGTGTTTGCTATCCACACAAACACCTCTACTCGTAGATTCGTTGATTGAAAGTCCAGGTAACACTTATTCACTACTTTATTTACTAATTAACAATTAACAACAATAGATTAATCACTGTCCTAATTATAATCACAACTGAACACTTATAAGTCTCTTTCGTATTCCTTCTTTACTCGTTCACGTTCGACTTAAGATTAAGACTCGGCCCACCGTGCGTCTTATTTATACATCCATTCATCCAGTCTAGAGCAGTCCAGAATATTCCCGGCCGATCGTGTACAATTCCAGCCTAATCTAACCAGTCTGCACAGTCCAGTGGCGTAACAGTATTATAACGCTTAAAGATATTTGCAGAAGTCCTATTGATCTTAATAAACTAAAAAAATTGTGAATAATTACTGCAGTGGGAAAATGTGACATTTTGGTAATTTGCACCTTGCAACCAAATATTTTGAAAGGTATAGCCAAGTGGAGATTTTTTACTGAAAATTCGGGTTCAGAAAGAAAAAATGAGTATGTTAAAAAAAAAAGCGAAAAATCGGACGTTCTTTAATGTACGAGTACATCATTACCAATTTATTGATTTCTGAAAATTTGCCTCTAAGTTTATAGCTTTCCGACTTTCGTTTAAAAAATACTATTAATTTGGACATTTTTGAAATCTCTGGATTATTCTTCCACAAGAGTGGCTTTCAATATTGAATATCGCTTCACATTGCCGAAGATTTTATAACTTTTTCCTCCTCAACACAATAAGCAAGTAGAACTTTTTCTATTATTGTATGAATATTTTTCTCTTTACATCAGTATTTAAATCCTGTGTAAGGAATTAGCTATGTATCTGCCTCTTGAATTTTCAGGTAACAAACTCTATGTTGCAATGTTTGCTGTTTATTCAATATCTGGTGGACTGCATGAAATTTTCATCGTCTATTTTAATGAGAAATTGAGTGAACTATTCCAATACAAGGAGAAAACCTGGTTTGCTTGTAGTAAAAATAGCTACTAATTATAATTTTTTTGAATTCGTTTGTATCTACAGTAACGACATGCATAAGTACTATAATAAATTGAATGTTACTTATGCAAGCATTCAAGTTAACATTTAAAGAATTTTTAAATGTCAACATTATTTGAATTATTTGAATTTTTTTATTTCATAGAAAAATAGCGCTTACACCACGAGCGGAAAGCACCTTGCCATCCTCGCACGGTTGCAATCCTCGACTGAATCTTGTGGTGGTCAGTGAGTGGTTGTAAACATTGTAAATTTAAATTTGCTTAGATAAAATTTGAGAGATTGTCATTATGTATACTGTGGATAAAATGATTTGGATATACAATTATTTAATAATTCTTCATTACTTTTATTTTCTCATCAATCTATACTGATGGAGATAGTATTGTCGTAGTCAACAAATCAAATTTCAGATTATGATGTAGAAGGACGTTTTGAGACCCGAACATAGAAAATGTATCTAAAACGGTATACCGTCTGTGTATCTGTCAGTCTGTATGTCTGTGAGTCTGTATGCTTGTGTGTCTGTATGTCGCTGGTTATCGTTGTACTATCATTATCTCAAAGATGTCTCAACGTATAAATCTGGAACATTACATATACTATCTGGGTGGCCCAGAGAAGAACTTTATTGAATATCAGTGAAATTGTTGCACCAGGGAGGGCACGTCTATAGAGGGCGGGCCAAAAAAATTGCGTCAAACTAAAAAAATATTTGAAATAAAAATTTTTCAGAATGAGGAAATATATCGAAAAGAACTCTTGAAAATTTCTCGCTATTGAGAAAAACGGTATGAAAGTAATTTCATTCAATTAAAAAAAGTAGTCTGTCTCGACAGTACTTTCTCATCATATCCAATCTTAAATAAGTGGGAAATAAATTATTTTATTTAATTTACTTCATCTGTTTCGTTTGTCTCATTTATCTTGTTTATATCGTTTTTATTGTTTGTCTCGTTATATCGTTTATTTCGTTTATCTTATTTATCTTAATTTCCTACTTATCCCATTTATCATATTTATCATGTTTATCTCGGTTGTCTCATGTATATGTATCTTTCATCTTTTTATTGTTTATTTGTTTTATTTATTTCCTCTGTCTTTTTTATTTTATTTGTCTTATTTGTTTTATTTGTTTCATTTGTCTCACTTGTCTCATTTGTCTCATATTGTTATTTGTCATGTTTATTTAATTTGCCTCATTTGTTTCATTTACCTTATTTGCCTTATTTGTCTCATATGACTAATTTGTCCCATTTATCTCATTTGACTCACTTGTCTCATTTGCCTCATTTCTCATTTCATTTTTCCCATTATCACATTTCATTTATCTCATTTATCTCTTTTGACTTTTTGTCTTATTTGCATTGTTAATTTTGTTTATCGTGTTTGTCTTGTTTATTTTATTTATCTCATTTATCTTATTATCTTATCATCTTATTATCTCTTTATCTTATTATCTTATTATCTTATTTATCTTATTATCTTATTTATCTTATTATCTTATTATCTTATTATCTATTATCTTATTATCTTATATCTATTATCTTATTATCTATTATCTTATTATCTTATTATCTTATTATCTATTATCTTATTATCTTATTATCTTATTATCTTATTTATATTATTTATCTTATTTATCTTATTTTTTGTATTTGTCCTGTTTGTCTTATTTGGCTTGTTTGTCTTATTTGTCTTCTTATGTTACTTATATTATTGATCTTTTTTATCTTATTTACCGTATTTCTCTTATTTGTTTAATTTATTTTATTTATTTCATTTTTTTTATTTTACATAAATAAGTAAAATAAAATAAGGTGACATTTTTAATTAAAATAATTTATTTCATTCATGCCAAACTAAATATGAGTATGAGGAAGTACTATCAACGTACATGGCCGAGACCGATTTTTTAAATAGGATAACATCATATTGAGTAAACAGGATGAATTTAAAAGTAAGAAGCCTTTTATGGCTGACCTACTATCTAAAAGTAAGAATCGTGAATCGTTTGTCGATTTTGCGATCAATTTTAAACTTTGACGAATGAATAATATATCCTAAAGTATTGTTTGAAGTAAGTTATAGTTTCTCGTGTAGAAAGTTGAAAGTAGTATGTCTCGGTGTGTGTGTGGGGAAGATTTTAGTGGATGCTTTAGTGTGGAATATGCAGCCGACGTCCGCCTTGGATTATTTAAGACGACAGCGCTATGCCCCGCAGATTCCTGGCAAATCTCATCCGCAAACGTTCTTTCTCATTCTTCCTGCCGTTGTATTTACCTTTCTCTCGACTCGTGCGAGCTTCAGTGGCGGGTTGATTGGAGAACTATTTCATTTTAATTGTGTCGCACACAAAAAGCTTCTACAAGAACATACGTAGTATATGGCTTCGTTTTACAATTTCTGCTAACTAAAACTTTATAGGGAATAATTAAATATTCAGTTAACTTTGTAGATCCCGAACTTGGTTCTACATAATTGTATTTAATGATCTTCATTTATGACTGATTACACTTAATATTCTCCAGTCTCAGAAGTTACGTCTCCCATCACTATATCTTTGCCCTTAAATATGTTACCTATGTTATGCAAACGTGTGAAATAAATATATTTTTTAAATAAGTGATGAGTACCTTTGGCTATACTTTTGTACTGAAGATATTTATCTCCAATTATATTGTCAGATTTGAAAAATATGTATGTTTTATATTATTAGTCGTTTTATTGTAGACATACGCATAAATTACGGTTAAAAGGTAACAAAGACTACTGCCCTTATCTTATTGTCGACAAATCATTCCGTCTTTGCACCTTTATACAGTAATATATTTCTTTTTATTGTTGGGACTTACTTTACCAGTTCTATCAACAACAATAGGGAACTTGCACATTTTTTTTTACTTCATAAAAATGCTCTACAATACTAAAAATAAGATATGCAAAATATGACGCCTTAATTCCCAATAATAAATTTGTTATAAATTATTAAAGTTTCGCGCGCGAGCGAACTGTTTCAAACAGGTTCAAAAGCGCGGGAGTAGTCGTGACATCACACCTTACCACGACGGAGATCCCAGCACTCGACTGCTTGATTTCAGCCGTAAAAATACCAGCATCGCCATAAATTTTAAGTGTATAGGTACTTAAAATGGAAACAAAAACTCCTTATTTTAAATATTGCATTGTACCGTTGTGTAAGAATACTACAGTAAAAGTGCCAGATAAAATATTTATAATGTTGCCAGAAGATAAGATTCGTCGACCAAAATGGCTAAAAGCGTGTAGAAGAAATGAAAAAGACATTTCACACAGCAGTAGGTCTCTACATGTGTGTGAAGATCATTTTAATGTAACTACATTATTAAATACTATATGTCTATCTACTAGTTTTTCGCAGGCGGGCAATAAAATATTCCGAATTCCGAATTATTGAATTTTAATTAGGGTAGGATTAAAGAAAGAATGTGTATACAATGTTAGAAAATAAGATTAGTAGATAAAATGTAATTTAGTGATACTAAGTAAAGGTAATTTCCTGGTGCGAAAGTAAACAGCTATTTATTATTATACTCTTCGCAAATACGATTACGAAGAGTATATTGCATTTGATCGGGACATTTCTTAAATCGTTAATATCGCTCGCAGAGAAAAAATCATTTCGTTCGTCATCGAATTCTGAACAACTTTCAAAATGTCCGTCTGTTCATCTGTCCGTCCGTCTATCTGTCCGTCACGTTTCTTGTAAGCACGATAACTAAAGAAAAAAAAGTCCGTTCGAATTGAAATTTGGGCTATAAGTTAGTGTTAGCTAGAGGAAGAAATCCATTGTTTTTGAAAAAAATCAAATGGTAAATAAAAAAGTTATAGGACATTTTATTTAAAAATATGAATCTACAGAGGGTTGCAATTTTCAATGTGCTACTAAAATTGAAGTAATTTTCTAAAAACACCAAAATGCTGTAAAATATACTGCCACAAATTTCGCCTACGCAGTCGGCATCATTGGGAGATGAAAAAAAATTGAAAATTAAATATGTGATCAATATATTAGGTATGGTAAGACTGAATCTTAGTTTATACTATAAAATATATGGCCACGCGTTTCGCCAATACAGTCGGCACCATCGGGGAGAAAATTAAATATGTAGTCAATACATTAAGTATTGTAAGAATGAAGTTTATAAGACAAACACAAGATTCTTTTCAAAAAAACTGCGAAGAGTATCCTACAGAATGTGCAACAATTATATAAAAGTTCAATAACACTACTGTCTGCGAAGAGTAAAATGTTTACCTCTAGTATATATAGTATATTGCAAATACCTTTCCCTTGTCCTTTAATTTATTCTATTCAAATCTTACATTTATCTATTATGTGAATGATAACACGACACAATCACTTATTTCCCTTGCCCCAAAACACGGTACGAAAATACCTACGATAGGTAATTATACATTTGCGCAACATTTCCTTTGCAGCAAATGTCTTCTATAGAGACACTTTACGCGTGTGTACAAAAAAAAAACACGAAAAATATAGAAGTGGCTGTTGTAAAGAATTACCCTAAATTCTTTCAAACATAAGACTAAGTGTGCTAAAAATGCTTAGTTGCGACTAAGCATTTTGTAGTTATTTCTTTTTTATTCCGTGATCAAGTCATAACTATTTTATGTTTATAAATTATTACTAAAAGCTAAAAAAATACATACTTCTCTGCCTTGACCCCGCGGACCTCTCCAAGGGAAAAACTTTCACTATTTTGTATAAAAGATGCCACCATAAACATATCCACTTTAGGCAAATTATCAGATTGGCCCTTTGAAAAACCTTGATCAGTCATTTTAAAATATCTGTACAACTACAATAAGCGGTACTATAAAACACAATTATATATTTATATCAGAACAGTCACTAACAAATCAACCACAGTCTTATAACACCGGTAAACACCTGATTGTATTGCTTCCCGGCGCGACGACTACCGAATGTGGTATGGTGTGACGTCACAGTCAATAGTAGCTCGTTTCGGGCCACTTCAATTTTATCGCTGTTTAGATCCTTTATACTGATCGCGTGGAATTAGAAAACTTATTTTTTTGTGAAGTACACGTTTTATTACAACGTTACGCTATGTTTTTTAGTATTATTTTTATTTTTAAAATTATAGGCAAGTTCCCTATTAGGTAATATTCTCGTGGTCTTCTACATTCATTTTGGAATCACGTTTCTTTTATCTATTCTTCGCATCATACTAAATCCTCTCAATTCTTTATCAAGTTCATATCATGCATATGATGTTTCGTCATTTGGATTATGTCTGAAAATTTATTTATTAATAAATAAAGTAGACGAAATAACTTCAAAATATAAATGTAATACTTAAATGTATAGCGAAATTTTATTGCTTAAATAATTTGATTTGGTTATGTGAAGAGAATGAGTTAGAGTTCAGTCACAAGATGAGATCGTATTTAAGTTTAGATTTTATTTTGAATGAAGTGATATTAGTTCAAATTGCATAAACCTTTAATAAAGGCAAGTCAATGAACAGACCCAACCATTTACCTTTGGCTTGCGTAATTTATCAGATTGAGTCAAAAGTTATAGACATGATTTTTGCGAATAACTGTTGTACTTCGAAAGGTATATTTTTTGTATAATTTGTTTTCTTCTAATTTTCAAAAATATATTCTGCTTCGATTTCTTTTTATCAAAGACAGCAACAACTTCCTCATACTTAATAATAATAATAATAATAAACGTCTTTATTAGGGCGAGGTCGCTTATAAGGCTCTTCCATTAACCCTACATAAATATGACTTTATATATAGAATAAAAAATAATAATAAAATAATAATATATAAATATATATAATAAAAAATATATATATATATGACTATATCTTGAGTGTTTTCATATGTTTAAATTCTATAATGTGTACTCCCATTTAAAAAAATTAATTTAAGTAAAGTTGTTCGAACTCCATAATAAATTGTATGGTCCCTTCTCTCTTTCCTAACAAAACACTAAGATTTTTAGGGGATTACTTTGCTGATTTGAGGTTAAGGAAAAAATTTAAAAACATCATATATATTGGCCCCACAATGTGCGCGCCAATTTATATAACGTTCTCTTTCTAAAAAAATAAATTAATTATTTAGTGAGAGAACAAGTCGTATAAACCTAGGCACCAGCTTACAAGGCATTGGGGATTGCTGTGACCATTTAGCACTGAGATTAAGAGTCTCGTGCTCTACCGACTAAGAATTATTATGATAAAAATAAATTGAACGAGATAGGTAGGTAGTCATTAAAAAATATTAAATCAAAGATCATATTTTTATCAACTAGAAGAACAGAGCAAGAACGAAAACTAAATGCTCCTTAATAACACTAGTCGCGCCATCTCTACAAGTTTACAGACTTCTGCGCTATTGTCAATATCAGTTGTTTGTAAAATTCAATGATTTTATAGTCACAAAATATAAATAATATAAACGTTTCAAATAAAAACTTGTAGATTTTAACAAGGAAACGTAAGGTATGTGATAATTATTATTTAAAAATATAATACCCGAATTTTTCTTTTTCTTAATAACTTAACTTTTCTTGGAGTGGATTGGAACCTTTGATGTGAAGATAACACTGACGTAGTTTTCCATGAAACACCAAAACGCTTTATACTGAACTCGACGCGCATTAAGCCAACCAAGGCATCATCTGGAGATGTTTTAATCATCTCCAGATGATTCCAACTTGGTTGGCGAAACTTTTGTAAAATGTTGTTACAACTACCTAAATACTTTTTTAATCCATATAGGTACTTACATAAATATATATATGTATTATGTTTCTTAGAGAATGTTCATTTTTATCAGATTCATTCATTCATTAATTTAATTAATTAGAAATTTTTGCATAGGCCGCCACTGGCTGAACTCAGGCCTCAAGCCAAACGAACCAACAACAAAGTTTCAGGGATTTTAGAAGAGCTTGCGATAAAAGTTTAGCTGGACAGTAGTGCAGTGTATTGACCAAACAGAACAGAGCCCGTCTGGAATAAAACACCGGGATATATCACCAACTCTTCGGGATGAATTCCACATAGAAAAAGGAAAAAATAAAACATTAATGTATCGACAAACACTAACTCTTTTCTCTTGTTGATAAAGTTCCCTTTATATATATCGTATAACTTACATGCCAGAATTCGTTCTACTGGGGAAAACTGAGAAAGATATAGGTGCTAACAACGAAATAAATAAGGTAATTTAGTACTGAATATGGGGGAACGTTGATGGTTTTCAATTTGAATTACCTATTATACACATAATAAGATTTCAGCGTTTTTTATACAATTCGTATTATCATTATAATGTTGATTTGATGGGAAGCCAAGTATATATAAAAGGCCAGTTTTTGATTTGTATTAAACTTTCCTCATATTCTGCGACTGAAATATAAATTAACATATAACATATATAGACATTTTCACAAATATACGAATTATTAAAAAAAAATTATAAACATAAATTAAAAAATAAAGCTAAACATAAGTCTGATTGTTATTTTTCAAGTTTAATTATTAATTAATATTACATAACATTGTAAGGCCACTTCTAATTACAATGAAGAATTTTCTAATAGTCGAATAATGTCCAATATCACTGTATGTATAATTGTTGCGAATCACATGTATGGTTGCTACTACTTCAGTATTTTTAAACAGTTTTGGGCCTTGGAGATGGCTTTTGATTCACTAGAATTTAACCATACAATGAAATTCTTTATTCGTTGAAAATACTCATTGTAGTAACCAACTGCTGCTTGCCGTTCTCCCCAATGTGTTAAAATAGTTGCGGTCTGGATAATCTAACTTGAAACTTGTAATCCGTGTAGAGGCCTCCACGAATATTTTTTAGGTATTTGCAAGTAATGCATCTACTTCGGGATAATTTCGTCAAATTTCTGCGGCCACCAAATGATGCGTATGAACAAGGTCAGTTACGTGCATTAAATTTGGGTATACATTTTTCGCAATTGTCCAACTTTAACAATATATTATGCTGATCAGTGACTAATATTCAAAACTATGAACTATCTACACTCATTATGTCTCGTTCTCGTACAATTTTAGCATTGATACATTGTAACCTTTTACAAGCAAGTAAATAAGTTGACTTGGGCCCACCAGGGTCTAAAACGAGTGCTAAAATATGACTTCCGTTTGGATCTGTTGTCTCGTCTACTGTTATCTAAATTTATTTATTTTCTAATACACTTTTCATTTTGGTTTTTATTTAGCATAATATATGATTTAGTTTACGATCAGGTGTTGTTCTTGATGGTAAATCCCAATTTGGCACATATTTTTTTCATAGTGCTTTAACTGTTCTTTCTGATATTTGTAGTGGAATATTACATACACAACAAATAAATATAAAGTAGCATAAAAACGTTGCATACAAAAACTCAGTTTTTTTTTATTTCGTAAGTGTGTTGCAGATATCATATGTATTTTCTAGTTGGAAGGGTCTATTGATACCAGCGTTATATTTCATACCTGACAAGAGATTGATGTGCCATTACACTTTAGATCTTGATATTTGTCTATATGCTTAAAAATGTAAGACGCAAATCTTAAATCGGCATGCCCGGCGCCCTGACACTGTTTGTTCTTTTCATCAGATTAGACGGTCGCAACGAAATACTTGCTTACTGTAGACTGGAATATGGCTCGCAGAGATTTCAATTAAATATGTCTGCTGCATAATCGTATATAGCATTTGATTTTTCCTGCTCTTACTTATTCTTTTTTCCTCCCCCCCCAATTTTGTTTTAAATTTTTTGTCGAAAAAAAAAACGGGACATTATCAAAAATATTATAGGATATCTCCTATTACTTAAGTATAAGAAAGTAATAAAAGCAACCAAATTTCTAATAAAACCGTACCTAAAAAATGTACGACATGATATATCATATGATGACGGTATGTGGACAGAGGTCAAGAAAATAGATTATTTTGAAATTACAAAATAATTTAGTTTTACAACCCCATTTTATGTTCATGAAATTTGACAGATAAAACAAACAAAACCTCATGTTTCCATGTGCCGGCACATGGGAACATGAAGACACTAATTGGTCTTGTACTGTAGTTTCCAGCATTATTTTAGTTCTTGTTCCTGATCTATCCCATCCTATATTTAATTCCTTAGCTACGATACGCTGATGAGGGGCAATAACTCCGAAACACGTGTCCGTAGCTGCATAATTGTTATTTTGGGGATATGGCACTAAACCTTCTTTGTTTTATTTTGAATCCCAATAAATCTATCTTGTTTTTAATTTATACCAAAAAAAGTACCAATTTTTAGCATACTGTCATTACACTAAACTTTAATTGCTCATTTTTCGAAAACTGTTTACTCTTATTTTTTATGGAAAACTTTGTAGTGGTAAGAGGGATTTTCCTTTTTATTTGTGATATTTTTTTCAAATCTTCAGATTATTTACAAAAATGTGCCTCCGTGTCTGTTCAGTTATCTTTGGAGATAAAACGAAAATCCTTCTTAGAACATTAATTTATAATCAGATAAACAATTATTTCGAAAAAAACATTTAAACAATTTGAACTGTTAATTAAGTACCGCCTTTCAAAGAAATAAATAACGAAATAAATATTTATATTATTAGCTATTGCGATTGATTGATTGATTCTTTGATATTTTCTAAATAATTATTTTATAAAAAAGTGAGACATTTTTTAATATCACTTAACAAATTTTCAAAAAGTTATTCAAATTTTTATTTTACAAGACACATAATAAGTACAGCATTTTTTAAATTTCCTCTGCTCCGCCGATTTTAAAACATTCACAATTAAAGTAAGGGCTCAATATACTTGAATCGTCTATTAATCTCATGATATTTGATCACAGTTTATATGTTATTCATTGTTTTTGGTCAAATACTTGTAATAATAAGATTGCCAAAAGTTTAAAAATTCTCTTTCAATATATTTAGTTAAGAGCACTTTGAAGTTTCATTTTGTGCAGGAAATTTCCCGTCTGCCTCCAACCGGCTAGATTTTCCTTTTTTTGTTCATCTTTCGTGAACATCAATCTTATTTATGTGGCAACAAAACAAGAGAATGGCGGTAGACCAAAGCCATTCTCTTAGTGGTGGACCAACGGGGGTAGAAACACCTGCAAATAATATCCTTCCTGCCTGCCTTAGCCATTCTTAACAATATATTCAAAGTTCCATTAAAGAAATCCAGTTAGGGTTTTATAAGTTTTTCTCCTTCATTCCGCACTTTTCCTTTAGGCTTCATTTATTTTCACTATTGTCATAATGACCTGTATAGACCACTAAAACTAAATAGTATTGGAGTCAGGCTATCGATTTCTTTTATAGCTTTTCTTTCAACTTCTAATGCCTATTACAAATGGAATCGTTATGTTTTATGTTACTTTATTCTCTAGGTTGAATACTGTAGAGATTTTTTAAAATATAGCTTATAAGTTATTTTATTACTTAGGAATGTTAGAGCAGAATTCAATTTTTGGGATATTCTCTGCACCAAATCTATGATTTCTGTATATAAGTAGACTAATTTTCGTAATTTATTTATTGGTGAATTATATGATAGTTGATTTATTTGTTAAACTAAGCAATAAACAAATTTATGGATTCTGACATAAAAGATATGGTGAAATAAAAAATGTTAATTTCTTGAATGTTTATTGATCTGCTATTACAACTTAGTGAGAATGGTTCAATTAAAATTTAGTCGACATTTTGCTTTGTTTATTAGCATCCACAGGACTGAAAGAAAAATTTTAGACAATGTTGAGCAATCATAAAAATACGGTTTTTTTAAAATAAATATACACTAAAGACAAATTATGTTGATATACTAAAAGTACATACATATGTACACATAAATATATAAACATATATACAGGGTGTCCGGAAAAGGAGGCCAATCCGTAACCATAGATTCCTTGAGCAAAAATAATGAGACTTTCATTATGTCATTTTTTATTTTAGACCCCCTGTTCGATATACAGGGTGTCAAAGTTTGAAGTTTAAAAATAATTTTTTTTAAATAGCCCAAGTATTTTGTAAGATATTTGATTAAAATTTGGTACAGTGATTCAACTTAAAAAGTCACATCTTTTCAAGAAAAAAAATTAATTGTCAAATCAAAATAGAGGGGTTCCAGTACACACTGACCCAGCCAGTTATTTAGTACCTGCACCAATGACTCCCAAACTATCTTTTTAAAGTTAACCATCCATTTTGGATTATTTTATGTCTCTTAACAAATTTCGAGAAAATGCTTCGTTTTAGAGACGTTGAAAAATATTGCGCGGCTTACGGTAATCTCATAATTTTCAAATATCTCTAAATCAAGTCAACCGCTTCCATAAACAAATGGCAATACCCTGGATACGATAGAATTGTTTGTTTACTGCCAAAGTAAATCCTTATTTTTTACAAGTTATAAGTTTTTTAAAAGCTAGAAGTATTCTTCTAAGTAAGAAAAACTAACATGGTTCGTAGACAAGGAATTGTACCGTTTTCTGAAATGACAGATATGATTTTAATCATGGGTAACATTTAAATATTTCAGTAAACTGTAAACATTCATTTTTATTTTTCGATTAGGAAAAATGTGACGTCAATGCTAGTTTTGTTGCTAGATGCTGTGCCGAAAAATTTCCTAATCGATATCATCACTAAAGAAAATATTTTTCAAATATGGTTAACCATCAAGGGAGGCTGGAAATTTGAGGGAAGGACGCAGTTCGGCGACTCCGTGCAATTCAATCTGAACAGGAAGAGGAAATTTTAAGACTTGTTGAGTAAACACTGAAAGTCGGTGTTGGCTAAGCAGGTAGAAAACATAGGGAAAACTAAGGTACACACTATTTTACGGAGTCAGCAGCTGTACCCATTTCATCTCCAAAAAGTACACGCTCTTTTGCCTCAAGACTTCGAAACAAGTCTTGTATTATGTAGATGGTTATGTGAAATAATTAACTGAGATTTACGTTTTATCAGAAAAAAAGGAGGACAGTAGCTGTGCGTGAGCAGCGAGATCCTAACTGTGTGTATTCTCTATCGTGTTTAATCTATGAACTTCGGAACGTGTAGACGACCGAGGATCAAAATAAATAGTAACAACTATGTCGATATAATCACAGAGAACGCTAGAAATCAGTATGTATGAATTTGTGCTGACGATGTCATGGATTTTAAGGGGCACGATATCATTAATTGCGTATTTTATTCAAAGTACACCTCCACAGTTGAGGAAATAGTGGTAAATGCTTTGTGTAATATGGGTGTTAAAAATGAATTTTGGAATGGCATTTCAGGAATCAATTCTGCTTGGTGTAAACTATGATGTACCAAAAATGGGCTTATTCTGTGTTATACAGGGTGTTCTATAAGTCAACTTATAAAAATCGTCACTGATAAATTACGTTTATTTTTCAATATTTGAAAAAATGCCTTTAAAAAAACTTATTTAGGATGCAATCTGCGCCTACTTATCAAATTTTAGGAATGTAAATTTATTCTGTTGGTACTGACAGTTTTTTCAACATTATTCAGTTTTTTGTTGAAAATACCGTAAGACTAAAAAAAAAGATTCATAATAGTAATTTATTTTAGAAAATTATTTGTGATTTCGAGTACTCTCAACTTGCAATATAATTTTTTAAAATGTCAAAATAAAATACAATTTTATTGCAAAAGGGGCATTTATATTTCTGAAATTTAGTAAGGAGGCACAAATTGTATTCTAAACAATTTATTTTAATGGATTTTTTTCACATCTTGAAAAGTGAAGGTAACTTATTAGTGACGATTTCTATAGATTCATCTTGTATAACACCGGTCAATACATTTTTAATATATCTTAGCTTTACCTCAAGCAGAACCGAATCCCCAAGTGCTATTCCAAAATTCGTCAATATGTTGTCGATTGGAGGGGTTTTCAAAACCTTAGGGGCCCCCCCCCCCCCAAGCCCCGGGGACCCCCCCCCCCCCCCCCCCCCCCCCCCCCCCCCCCCAAAAACCCCCGCCCCCCTTTTTTTTTGAGGGGGGTTTGTGGAGGTTTTTTTTTTTTAAAAAAAAACTTGCGCGGCACCAACCCCCCCCCCCTCCCCCCCCCCCCCCCCCTAAATGTTTCCAAAACCTACGCCTTTTGTTACATCTATACTGGGATACAATATATGTGTAAAGATACTCGAGGTATGTATTCCTCAAATGTCATCGGCTTTTACCCCATGTGACGCTCCTGCAACCACAGACATTGTCCGGTGTCTACTCATTGTCGATTTGTCTAATTTAGGCTAGGTTATGTATACGGTGTTTTCATGTTTCCACACTGCATAGGGAACCAGCTTCGTTCGAATTCGTAGAGGAGTAGAGAGGAGAGCATGGATTGCATCTTTCCTGATTTCTGCATATGGCAGGCCGAAATACGGTGGCAAATTTACCATAGCGTAACCGTGTCGTATAAGGAGGACATGTTTGGGGTGATATAGTACTATATTACAGAATAAAATATTAACCCGCCTTCCTACGTCGTGTAGTTTTAAAACAATAGTAACAGTGTGAAGCAGACGTGGCGGTTGCTACAGTATCCTATATACTGTGTGTAAAACGACTAATGTGGCCAACTGTTAACAAAGATCGATTGAACAAGCGAGATGGACGTAACAGTGTGAGTGTATTGCCGGAAGATTGGTACTGTCCCTTGTTAGTTGGGTGTATCTTATTCCATCTTATTTCATCCTAGTTCGCAGTCATCGCTCGTATTCTTTTTCTAACTGGCCACACTGAGCGCTATACACATCGTATTATCTTAAAAGAAGAATAATTTACAATTTACTATTTCAAATCGCTGACATGTCAGCTGAAAAAAAAATAATAACTTGACTCTACATTAACGGTAGGTACACTTGCTTGTTTCATATTGATGACGACTAACAGCCCCAGAAACCAGTAAGCAAATGGTGTACTCGTAGTGTAGTGTACCTCATCTTTGCTTGGAGTAATGATTTTTTTCTTGTTGATTAGAGCCTGGTAAATATTAAAAAAATGTTTTAAACAATATAATTAACACCAATACCATTATGAGGGCCATCTTTCTAAAAAAAAAAATGTTTGTAACTTAATAACTAAAAAATACAGGGAAAATGTCCTAGTAGAAAATGATCTCCATGATGTTATCTTAATTATATTTGCATACATTCTTTTGACACAGTTTACATTTTAGCGAAGAATGCGTCCATGCAAATGTAATTAAACCGATACTAATATTAGTTGTTAACCTTAAAGCAGGCGAACTAGCTATTTCTGATTGTTAATGTAAAAAATTATACTTTTCTAAAGTATAAAAATACGTATATCAACTTTATTACTTTCTTGTATTTTCATATAATATTGTCAGTATTTATCTTTATATGCCTGAAAATATATTTCCAGCAGGGGTTTTTATATGTTCTTTTGTAGATACAATAAACAAATCGATATCTAGGAAGTTATATGACCACATTAATTTTCGTTCTAGGAATGTTGGCAGTAAATATTTTAGTTCGGCGCCTGAATATTTATATGAACAAAGCAAATAGGTTGGTGTGCTTTAGTTTTCAGATATATAATCTCTTAAGTCAACAATGTATTGTTATGAGCATGGTTTCTATCTATAGGTGCAGATGTTCACACGCTTGGATTAAAATAGAAATTAAAATACATTTTAATGCATATTGAATTGCTGGCTTTATTGTTATCTCCCCTTCTATTTACTAATAGAAATAGAAAATAACGCTTTGGTTTTAGAGAGAATGTGAGAAAGTTTTCTTATATGAATTAGTTCTATTGCTTAGACTAGACTTCGTCTTTGTGTATATAATCTTTGGTCTTTGAAATAGAAACAATCTGTTATTATTTTTATTATTATTAATTAGAAATATCTACTACTATTTTATACAAATGTACTTGAAACTCTTAGCTCGCTAATATTCTATGAAATATCCGTTTCAAGCTTTAATAAAAAATACTAGTATTGACTTTCAGTTTTTATAATTAAACTGCTTTATCTTTGAAGATTATTCTATTAGACAGGTTCATATTTTCAAATATGGTCTTATAAATCAAATCTCAGACATTTTTGATGAAATTCTGGAAACATAGAATTTGAGGTGTCGAATATGAATATTACTGTTGCCAGACTTGATTTTGAGTTTTTTGGCCTAAAAATGAAGAAAAAAATGGCACCTCTATAAAATTGAAGAAATCTCTGGAATAATTCAAGATAGAGACGTAATTTGACCTAATGCGACTGACGCTTGTTCATTAAATGATAAAAGTGTACTAATGAGCTCATCCAAGTACAAGGGCAATGCGTAAGTGCCGTTCTTGTTGAATTCTGGAAAGCAGTGGCTGTGTATACGCGAGTTGTATTGCGAGCTTGTTTTTTTTTGTAGTGAAATATAAAATACAATCTCATTTAAGTACATGATAGAGACAAATACTAAAAGAAAGTAAACACACTGCATCCATTCTAATGCTAACACCGTTGTAGTATGAGCACGTTAGCATGTGACAGAGACATCCTGATATTACTACTAGTCTTATTCCTTAAAATGCAATGTAATGCATTGTAGTTAAAAGCAAACAACACATAATAGAGGAAATACATTCATATTCACGGCATGAGAAAGTACCTGGCTTTCAGTAACACTGTATTTGAGTCGCTCGTTTTATATCATGCCATCACAGGATGCGAGTCTATCTCATGTATTTCCGGGATGAGCAGAAAATCTCCTTGAAAAATATTTTTATCCAATCATCACCTCTTACAGAATCTTGGCGTGAGTGACCTTATAGAAAAAGATGGAGAGAAATTCATATGCAAGTTGTATATAGAGCATCTCATGCAGAAAGTTGAGATGAATCAATTCATCACAATTAAATTTTTGTGTAAGGGGAAATCTTTAAAAACACTTCCACCAAAAATTGATGCACCGTTATTTTACATAAAACACATCTTAATATGGAGATAGTCGTGTATTCCACAACACTGAGATAGAAGATTTGCAATGAGCAATTCATTTCGATTTTGATATCATTACCTCCGGTACCACAACCCTGCAAAGCACTAGTTTTTTGTTGCTGTAAAGAAGATTGTGTATCACGAACCTGCTCCTGCAGAAAAGGAAATAATAGAAATATGCAAATAGAGAATATCGGTAAAAACAAAGCAGAATAAAATCGAATATTTTTGTAACAGCCTGCAGATATTTAAATTTGGATATTTTTAGTATCACATAATAATTATTTCAAAAATTGTCTTAGTTATCTTTTCAATTTTATACGTACCGTGAAATTATGATGTTCAAAACGCCTTTACCTACTTTGATGAAAATTTTCTCAGGATTATGGCTGTGACTTGTGACTGAATAGAAAAACCTACCAAAGAATATGTTAAACAGTTAGGAATTACATTAGATAATCATTTGAATTTTAAACAACACGTTTGAAATGAATTAAAAACATACTCTATGAAATTAAAAACATTATATGCATTTAAATGTCTACTCCCCGAAAATGTTAAATATAGGTTAATAGATTTCCTAATTTTTCCCATAATCGAGTATTGTTTGCCAATGTACTATAACTTTTTAGACACTGACTGCAAACATAAATTGCAAATGACTCAAAATGCATGTATACAAGATAAAAAGTTTTATAATGAATAACCATAAACATATGAAAATTGCATACAGATACCAATATTTATTTGGAGTATTCCATATGAAAATATTTACCTACAAAAGTTCCAAATATTTATATGAGCTATTAATTTCTAAGAGAAATATACCCAACATAAACTTGAGAAATAATGTCGCATTTAGCATATACCACGACAAATAATTTGAAAGTTGAATACACGCAGATGAAAATCACCAACTTAGTGATATATCTTAAATTACAATTCATTGTTATTTTAATTGTACACTTTTATGATTAAATGTGATTGTGTTTAATTTATTTATCTCAACAAATATTTTTCATTGCGAAAGTCATTTATAAAATTATTTTTTCTTATACAGGGTGTCCCTACCAAAAGTAGGCACCCTGAATAGCTTTGAAGATAAAATTTTTTTGAAAAATTAGTGAAACACGTCGACCTTGTTTCCAAGGGGGACATATTTTAATGTCATACTTGTATACCTATCATCATCCCTCTACCCTACACGGCCACCCCCTCAAAAAAATTCAAATGGCAAGGGGGGTCGAGTGATACATCTTTTGAAAGGTCTTTAAATTCTCTACATAACTGTGTATTTTTTTTAAACTTTTATCGATTTTTCCTGAGAAATAATTGTTTCAATATTTTAGGTTCGGGAAATAAAAATAAAAGAAGCAGTTTAAATTATCGTATGTATTGTTCAAAATGATCCCCACCGACTTCCATACAGTAGTATAATCTGTCTTGAAATTCTGTACGAACACTTCTGAGCAAATCTGGAGTCAATAAACGGCTTTCTCGAACAATTATTTCACGTAACTCTTCCAGAGATGCGGATTTTGTTGCAAATACCTTCGATTTCAAATGTCCCCACAGAAAGAAATCCAAGGGAGTTAAATCGGGTGACCTAGCGGGCCACTCCACAGGATCTCTTCTTCCAATCCATCGCTCAGGAAACCGATTATCCAAAAATTGACGGACTGCTATAGCAAAATGTGGGGGTACCCCATCCTGTTGAAAAAACTGTTCACCTTCTAAAAGATTATCGTCTTCTTCGAGGATTTGGGTAATCATTGGGTCGATGTTAATTTCTAACAGATCGAGGTACCTTTCGCCATTTAAATTGTCAGGAATAAAAGACGACCCGACAATGTGATCCCCTAAGATGCCAGCCCAAACATTTAACTTCTGAGGCCTTTGGGTATGAGTTTCCATGAACAAATGTGGATTGGTTTCACTCCAATACCTACAATTGTGCCTGTTTGCCTCCCCATTTAACTGAAATGTCGATTTATCAGAAAAACACTTATTGTACAGTAGATTGGCATTACCGTTTAATTGTTCATTAAAAATCTCACAGAATTTAAGCCGACAATCGGGATCATCTTCGTTTAATTCGTGTACCAATTTAAATTTATATTGATGAAATTTGTGGGCCTTTACAATTCGATAAACACTGCTTCGTGATACACCGGAAACCTCAGCTACTTTCCTGATCGATTGAGTATTATCCATCTGCAAATGACCCAGAACTGCCACTTCGACTGCTTCATTCCTAATCGATCGCTGAGGTTCATGCTTTTTGTTTTCTACAGAACCAGTTTCCATAAATTTTGAAAATAATTGTAAAACATACTGAGAACCAACCCTTCTATCTGGGTGATTTCTGTTGAATATGTGCTCCGTAGCTCTAGCACAATTATCGTTATTAAAATAAATGCTGACAATTTCTATTCTCTCCTGAAGGGTATAAACCATTTTGAGAACTCACTGGTAAAATGTATCTCGATTTAAAATTGGTTGTGAACGAATTAATGTTCAAGGACTATCAAATACTTATGAGTCTTTTATTATTCTAAAACTAAACCGACAAGGAAAGTGTGTTTTGTCGAAAAAACTCGTGTTGATTTGAGAGCACTAAAAAATGCAGTTTTTTGTATAAATTTCAATACACAGTGCCGTGTATTTTAGATTTTTTAAACGATTTTGATTGTGTGTAATCATCAAAAATAAAATTATTTTCCTTAAGAACGAATCGATAAAAGTTAAAAAAATACACAGTTATGTAGGGAATCGAAAGACCTTTCAAAAGATGTATCACTCGATCCCCCCTTGCTATTTGAATTTTTTGAAGGGGTGGTCGTGTAGGGTAGAGGGATGATGATAGGTATATAAGTATTACATTTAAATATGTCCACCTTGAAAACAAGGTCGACGTGTTTCACCAATTTTTCAAAAAAATTTTTATCTCCAAAGTTATTCAGTATACCTATTTTTGGTTGGGACACCCTGTATTGTAATGGAAATAACTCCAAGCAATTTTTATGGAAAATAAATTTTCAAAACTGGAATTATCGAGAGAAATTAAAAAAATAATTTTGTTAAATATGCGGACTTTTAAATAAATATGTATTTACACACAGTTGGGGAAACACACTTATTCACAATTTATATAAATATAACAGCAGTTTATAGAAGGGAAACGTATGGAAACATTTTTTTCTACAAGAAAAGACAGCTTATATCAAACTTATTTGTTACATAATAAACTTCTCCTCTTTGATCCCTTTACCACCGTCAAAGAAACCGACGTTTTTTATATTGCAAATAAGTTTGAAATAAACTTTACATGTTTATTTTGACAAATTGTGAAGAAACTTACCCGTTTAAGACTGCTGTATATACAGGGTGTCCACCTAGTAAGTATTCGTTCCATAATTTTGAAGCTATTTTAGATAGAAAATAAAAGGACAAACAAAAGTTGTTCAGCATTCACCACTGCATATTCTAAAACCATATATAGTCATACAGGGTATCTTGATTTGGCTGGGTAGCAGTCACCTTTGTTAAGTTAAATGAAACACCCTATATATTATTGCATATTTGGTTAGTGGACGTCAAGAGCTTTTCTGCCATAACATCTACTTTCTTTGAACGGTTCAGGAATTATTTCAAATTATATAGAATTTTTGACGGATGGACACCTTGACAAGAACAGTTGTATTATTCTACTTTGAAATGCTTTCAAATGTTTCGATGAGGTAGTGAATTATGATAGAAAAGGGCTGTCAAACCATGTATCCAGTTTTTGATTTTTTCCACAGGATGTATATAATTATATGTCAAACTTAAAGATTTATAAACATTAATAACTTTATTATTTCAAAAACACCTCGTACATTAATTCATATATGATTAGAGAATTACAAAAGCTTTCCGACGACCTACCATACTTGATATTTATTTTCAATAGTTTTGAGGATATAATCATTTATGTCCTAATTTTGAAAAACAAGAAATAAAAGTTCCCTATTTTTGATAAATTTTATGTAAATTTTAAATAACCAATAAATAAAGAGATTAACAGTTTGACCATTTTAAACTTTTTTATAAAATAACTCGTTTATGAATAAATAGTAAATGAGCAACCTAGGTGTCTACCGATACCCGTATACAAGTACTTGTCTTAAGACATGAACGCACGTTCATGTACGTGGGTTCATATTACTTACACACACACTTAATTTTATTCAAGCAGCAACAAAAGACATGTTCAACAGACATGTACGTGTGTCTGTAGGCATCTTAGGAAGTAGCGAAAAACAGGAATAACAAAATAAAATCGAGTTTTTAAGAAGTTTACAGTACTGAATTGTTAAGTTAATTTTTGGATTAAAGTCTGGTAACAATTATATCCTGAATTAAACATTCTTTAACTAGTAAACAAGTGTTTTTTTCATATCTAACCTGTCATTGTACCACGCAACGGCACGATTATTCTTAAGAGAGTTAGTGACCACATTTCAGTAATCATCGTTTCTAACGAGTAAGGCATAATCTAATTGGAAGTAATTCAAGAGTACGGATGTCAATAGTAGTTATATATCGATTGGGGCGAGCATTTGTCATAGTGTGGTGGGTGCCGTAGCTGGTCCTGACCGCCGGTCAGCAGCCCCCGGGGTTCGCAGGGGGCGGCGGGGGCAGCTGCAAGGGGAAACTCTGATCAATACCCAGGTCTACCGCCGTAGTGCCAACAAAGCAACTATAACGGATCCTGGACTATTGTTCATCATGAGATAAAATGGGAAAATGGATTTTCTCTGCGCTCTCTCTCTTCTTGTTTCGCAATTTTATGAGCTCCTTTCGCGCGGCCACGGTCCTTCATGTACTATAAAAACTAATGGAAACACGTTCTCTGATTAACTACGTGATTATTCTCATTAGCAAAATGTTGAGCCCTCGTCAAACTTATCTAACAAGTTTATTACTCTTCTTAGTTTTTTTATAACTATTATGTCTGGATTGTAATGCAACAATTTGATAAGGTTTTCTATATTGTGCCATTTGTAGATGTTCCGGTCGTTTGAACAAGTTTTGTTTACGATACTCATTGTTAATGTTAAATAAAGCTGATGTATTTTAAAAAAATTAAAAATTATTATTCCCTTAAGTCATATGAATAAAAATGTATAAGGAGAAGTTCTTTATACATAAAAGAATACATAATTTTCCTAGGTCGATTGTAGTACGTACACATATACAAGACTAATAAGAGTAAATAATATTATTAATTAATAACAGTAATAATAATATATCTGCAAGATGAATTGATACATAAATATGTTCAAAAGAATATTGTAATATAAAAAATCGGTCTCGGTTTGGAGCATCTCGACAGTAGTGGAAATAAATAATTTTCATTAAAAAATCATTTATACACTGAAGAGGTATCTCCAATATTTTTCTAGTTTTATTTTCCATATGTTCTACTATACTTAGGTTAAAATCATCAGTACACGGTTTTATTATTGTAACAACAATTTTTTAAAATCTCTTTGAAGCTGTGCTATAATATAGGCTGTCTATTTTATGACAGCCACCCCAGATATCTCGCTTAATATCCATGGTGGAAGAAAAATTTTTCAATATAATTTACTCCAATAAATTTTAGTACCGTGGCCTATTTTGTGAGATATGATCAATAAACTTAAAAAATAGAAATACTTCAAACGTTTATATCTTCCTTATTTGAAAATATATGAAAAAAAAGATAAAAGTATTAGTATAGTATAGTATTATAAATAACAAAGCTGTGTGATTCAGTTGTTTCCAAATCTTATTGATTTTGGTATGCTCTCTTGTTTCATCAAAAATTATGAACCTAAGAATGAATATTAAAAATGATAACATTTTGGTTTAGCAGTTGTGTTACCTTTACAATCAGAATAATCTTTTATCCTGAATTTTTCTCCTATCTCTTAAAATAAAAGAATTGTAAGTGAATAAATATGTAACTGTAATTTTTTTTGTAAATCAAGAGATCATACCAGAAACAATAAGATTTGAAAACAATTGAACATAGCTGTGTTCTCTATAACATTGCCATTATCTTTCATCTCTTTATTTTTTTTCATATGTTTTTAAACAAGTAACATACAAGCTTTTGAAGTATTTCTATATACGTTTTTTTAAAAAATGGAATAAATTTATTGAAAAATCTTCGTCCACCATGGATATTAAGTGTGATATCTGATAGACAGCCTGTATAGGACAGTGAGTATATAATATACTATTCATATACCTATTTAGCATCATGTTATAAAACATTTCACATGCAACCCTATATCACAATTTTGACACCATGTAGTGGTTTTTTGATGACAAGCTCCACATTTTGTTTGCATATCTTGAGGGATTACCCATGCAATAGTCTTACTGGTCGTAACGTAATTCGGTATTTTGACATTGCAAGGAAAGTCATTTTTGCCTAATTGATTTCTTTTTATTTTGTATAAGTAAAACATTAGCAATACTTCGTCTAAACGAAAATTATTGGTCCATTGTTCCCCCCTAATGTTTATTGATCTGTCAGGCATTATGGCAGCAATCCACACGGGGGAAAATATAATTTTTTACGCGGTCCGGTATAAATTAGTTGTTTCTGTAAGTACTTTACTTTAAAATATTTACTTATATCTATATTTTCTTTGACAGCCTAAGTCGATTTTATCATGGAATATTTTGATCACAGGGTTAACGACTTTAAAAATTTGGATTCTTCACCTGATGGCGCCAACTGGCCAAAGCTTCGTACTATTTTTCATACAGACGTCTGGACTTCTCAAGAAGAAGCTGTAAGCTAAAGGCTTTTGCTGATTCTTTCACTTCTTCTGGAATATCTGAAAAATCACTTTGATCACTTTCGCTGCTCATAGTTAAAAAAATCGTACAAAATATCTCCTCAAACAGGTTTTTTGAAATTCTTTTATTGGGAAAATAATGGCGACTAAAATATTTTGGTTTATTTCTTTAATATTTTGGCTTACTTGTGAAATCATATAATGGCATTTGATAAATCGACAGCAAATGAAAATTTTAAGTTTTATTATGTTTCTAATTTAATATAATTGGTAGTAGAAAAAATCATGTTATAAAGCTGAATATAACAAAAAAGACTTTTATATTCTTGTTGTATGCTGCGGGTGTTTTTTTGTAAATACTCATAACCAAGGAAAGAGGTACTTTCAAAAACAAATATTCATAAAACTTAACAGCAATATCTAATAAATCATTATTTTCTATGAGCACCAATTTTATATTGAGTTTATAATAAGGTTTTGTTTTTAATATTACATCGCCAAACCCGGCCGAATCAAGTCCCTTGTATGACTCGTAGTTTTTCATCTGGAATTTGGTTCTAGTAATTAGGAAAATATTGATTATCTTTCAGTTGAAATTTCACACTCATGTAAGTGTATAATTTGATACATCTGTCTTAGATAAATAGTTTTTTACACGATCGGGTTTTCTTGTAAACTTACCAACTATGTTTTTACAACAACAAGCTATGTTGACCGCCCCAGGGCAGTAAGTTTTAAAAAAATGTCCTAGGGCGGTAAGTAAAAAATGGCACATAACCTATATTCTGTATAACTTTCATGATACAAATACACTGATATGCCAATGCGCATGGAGGCGTGGCTTTCGATCCTAAACGTGACGTCAGTAACGAGAAAATACCAAAGTTTCGTAATCGCCTTAAAACGTTCAACATTTAATTAATAATAATTTAAAATAATATAGGAAATGTAATAAATAAATTTTTAATTTAAATGTGTTGTACAAATATCAAAATATTTCAACTGAACTTGCTTGCGAACATAACCTCGGAATTTATACGTTTAGCGGAAGAGTTCTTTTAGACATTTTAGATGCGATTTTCACAAGATATTGTGCTGTAGTGAGGAAAATTGAAGATTTTCAAACGCTTGCTGCCTGCATAATGTGATAGAAAATGATATGAATTTTCCTGGTACCGTAAAATGGGGTCAATAGTTTTTAAAAATCAGTGTTGAATTTAGAAAACACAATTACACACACTAATATAACAAATAGACTAAATTACTTATCTTGTCAGTGATATTAAAAGGTCATATTTTTAAAAAGATTGAAAATTGCGAATATGTATCTTTTATTCTTTTTTGGTTGTGTCTTTATTGGCTCTCCGGTTGGGGCCAATGGAGACAGGAATTTATTTATCACTATAAATTCCATTTGACCAAAGCAACGGCAAATAGAGACATTATCATTTAAAAAATATATAAAATCCCAGAGGAAATTTGTAGAAACAAAAAAATGTTAAACAACGCTTTTTATTTATTAAAACATAAAGATGAAAATATAAAAACATTTTAGTAATATTTAAAAGTTTAATTTTAGATTTTTCTATCTCTTCTTTCAAAAAAAGTTTGATTTTTGATGTGAAGATTTGTAAGTCTGTACAGGACGAAACAATATATTCTATATTTGCTTTGAGCCACCCTCTTTCGCACCAGCATTATCTCTATTAACCACGAAAAAGCTCTGAAAATTGTGACGTACTTCGCTACTCTACACCAGAGCAGAAGTGTCACTTTGACGCCCAACACTACGGCGGTGCTCACGGTACGGATATCTCGGGCGCTAATTTCTGTTTAGAGTGCAGAAACACCACTTTACTCTATCGGCGGGACGATAGAGGCCGGGCAACTACAGTGAAGAAACGGATAAGCCATGGGTCGGGAATAGGTAACTTACACACTACAGTTAATGAACAGACTCTCATTCAATATATTTATATTTATTCTACACACTAATTATTATTTACACTGTATATACATCTTAGTAACTACAACTTATACTACAACGATCTTAACTACGGGCGAGCGGGGTCAGTAAGCGAGCGTACAAGCGGTGCGACACGGTAATACGGAGATTAAGCGGTGAAAAAGGTAACCAGCAATACTTAAACGGCCATAAGCAGACGGCGGACGGATACCAGGAGGGGAAGCAAGCGCCAATACAAGCACACTATAACTATTTATAGCGGTTATTTACTATCGCTTGGCTGATGGCTGGTTCCGGACATATGATATGTCGAATCGAGTACCTCCAAGTCACCCTGCCGAATATGACGTGCTCAGGTGGCCTGGAGGGCACGCGGTATAACGCGGTTACGCTTGGGGGGGGGGAAGGAGTGGCAAGCCTAACAGTGGCAGATTTAAAACGACTACGGTAAGGTCAAACTCCAAGCTACCCTGCAGAATTTTTACGTGCTCAGGTAGCCCGGCGGACCCGCGGTTACGGACTATATCTCCAAGTCACCCTGCAGAATTTTTACGTGCTCAGGTGGCATAGAGGACACGCGATGGCAAATGATAGTACCTCCAAATCACCCTGCAGAATTTTTACGTGCTCAGGTGGCCTGGAGGGCACGCGGTGTAACGCGGTTCTGATTCCAACCTTCGGCCGCTCTCCCGTTCTATGGAAGGATATGAGGCGGATACGTCTTAGCGCTCGCGGTTCACAAACTCTAAATAAGGTCCGAAAAGTACTCACCAGCCAAGTAATACCGATTATTTACCAAACCTTTATCAAACCTTGCTACCTACTTCCGCGGTCGGGGTCGGCACGTCTAGTCGGTACGGGCGGCAGCAACGGACTGTCCTGGATGCTCTGAAAAATCCTCAAGCTACTAAACTCTGCCAGAAGCAGTAGTAGGATAAGACGCGGTAGTCATGTGCGGAATATAGCAATACGTCACCCGAATTCAATTTAAAACAAACTTATACCTTTATACTCACAACAAGATTACTTACTATGCTGGTCGGTGTGGTTCTACAGTCAGCAGCTAAACGGCAACTGACTTGTTTGAAAAATCCTCAAGCTACTAAACTCTGCCAAAAGCAGAAGTAGGAGAACGCGGTAGTCATGCGCGAAATATTGCAACTACGTCACCTTTATCCGACTTAGAAAAATCCGCAATTAAATTTATATACCTATGTACCTCTATACTCACAAGATTACTTACTGTGCTGTTCGGCGTGGTTCTTCGGTTGGCAGTCAGACGGGAACTAACTTGTCTGAAAAATTCTCATGCTACTAAACACTGCCAAAAGCAGAAGTAGGATGCGACGCAATAGTCATGCGCGGTATGTTACAACTACGTCACTTGTTTACTGACTTAGAATAATTCCGCATGAAATTTAAATACCTATATATCTTTATACTCACGAGTTTACTTACTGTCCTAGTCAGCGTGGTGCTTCGGTTGGCGGTCAGACGGGAACTGATTTGATTGTTTCCAGTCTCGGAGACCTTTACGGTAGGACGGACACAGGAGTGCCGGGGGCAATATGCGCGCTTCGCGTTTCGCGATTCACGTACTGCCCGCAACTTGGCATATTTGGAATGTTTACACAAACAGATCAATACTACCTATCTATAATTAACAATTAAACTATTATTAATGAACAGCTGACAATACCACTATTAAGGGCACAGTACTACAATGTTTAAAATATCTTTTGAAACAGACAAATAGCACCTAGTTACCTAATTTAATTCTATAAAATAATCACTTCGTTACAAAATTAGTTTATTTCTTGTAAAATTTATTTCGGAATCCATACAAATTTTTCATTTTGTTTTGTATCACAAAAGAAACTATTTTAACTTTTGTTGTAAAAGTTGTTTGTTTGTTTGAAAAAATTGAAACAGAATATAAATTAAAGTTTTTCTAACTACTCTTTTCAATGACTTGAGCAAAACTAAATCGTTCTCAGTAATAAAACAAATGAATAGTATTGGCTGTTAGAGACCTAAGAATAGATACTATTTATGAAAGAAAAATAATGTGTTTATTGTCCCGACCACTATTATCAACACTTTTGACTCTTTCCTGAATTCTGCCTTTCCTTACACTAGTCTCTATTGACTCCATTTTAAGGAAGTAAAAGTTTATTGTTTCATGCACTTATGATATTACTGTTGTACTTAAAAACAATAGGTACACACTTCATAAATGACGAAAAAGAAAGTAAAATAAAATGGTTTCGAGCGATCATGAAAAACTCGACGCGCGCAAAAAAATTAATAAGCATTTTGGAGGTTAAGTGCTTTGTACCAGTCTCTAATAATATTGACATGTATAAACATTATTATCGACCGGTAAAATGCACTTAACGCTTGCTTTTATCCTAAGGGACTGTGCCTGCATTCTTTCTTCACAACTTAAAATCTTGTTTAATCTGTGTCTGAAAACTTGTACCTATCCTGAAATCTGGAAATATTCCAAAATTTTTCCCGTATATGAAAAAAGGTGACAGACTTGTTATCACAGATTTTCGTCCAATCTCCATACTGTGTAATTTTTTAAAGCTCTTGAATTTTTACTGCATAGTAATATTTACCGCAACATTAGTACCAGACTCTCACCTTACCAACATGGTTTCATGAAAGGTCGATCCACCACAGCCAACCTAGTGTGTATCATGAAATTAATTGCTGAATCAATAGATAAGCAGGCTCAAACTGACGTTATCTACACAGATTTCTCCAAGGCATTCGACAGACTCGATCATGGGATACTAATTAATAAGCTTAAAATGTTTGGTCTTTCTGACGCACTACAAATGCTCTTTGCATCTTATTTATCTAATAGAAAGCAATATGTAGTTTTCAATGGGTTTAGGTCTGTCAAGTACCTTGCAACATCAGGAGTTCCGCAGGGATCTGTACTTGGGCCATTGTTATTTAACATATTCATCAATGACATAGTTGATCACTTGGATGTCAATTGTCTTCTTTATGTGAATGACTTCAAAATTTTTGGTTTAGTTCGAAGTATTGGCGACTGAACTAATACAATACAACTTAGATAAAATTTCGAACTGGTGTCAGTTAAACAACTTACCCTCAATCCTCTAAAATGCAATGTAATATCCTACACGTTAAAATCGGTTTCTCTGGCTTTTGAATATAAACAAAATAACGTAATTTTAGAGCGCCCTAATAACTTTTGTGATCTTGGTGTAACTTTTGATAGTAAACTCATGTTCGTAAATCATATTGAAACCATTGTATCTGAGGTATACAAAACTTATGGCTTTATAGTCCGTTGTAGTCGTGACTTTGCGGATACGAATACCGTAAAAATACTATATAATTGTTTCGTTAGATCCAAACTTGAATACGCTGCGATTGTGTGGTATCCACACTATAATGTACATACTGAAAATCTGGAATCCGTTCAGCGTAGATTACTCAAATTACTTAGCTTCAAATCTGACGGAGTATACCCGCTTATTGGTTTTCCACAACAAGAATTGCTGTCAAAACATTACTGAACAATTAAATTTCCTAGAACATCCTTACGTGAAAACAAAACTTTTATCTCTCCACCACGCGCACAAATATACTTCACCATTCTTCCATATATACACTGTGCAATAATAACAATATTGGTAATAAATTGAATATATTTTTTGTCGCCTTAATGACATTCGATCTATTTATTTGAAATAAGCGACTTGTTCTTCAGGTTACATTTTTTTTTATTCTTTTTTTGTCGCTATGTGCTTTAATTCAACATTTTACTTTGCTGTTTCTTTTTGCTTTCACGCATACATACTTTTAATTATATATATTCTTTCTTTTCACTAGTTTTCTTATCTTTCTGTTTTTTAGTTGAATTTTTACCTGTAGAACAGCGTATAAATAAATAAAAAAATAAATAAAATAAAAATAACTATAAGAAATTAAAGAATTATTGGTTAGGAAATAACGTAAGATATAAAATTTCTTATATTAAATTAATATAAGGAAAAGTTATTTAGGTTTAATGAAAAGACATAATGAAAACAGCTCTTAGTTAAATTATCTATTTTATTATCTCATGAATGTAATGAATATATCAATATATAAACAGGAGTCGCATCGTATACAGAAGTGCTGCAATTTTACAAATATTTCCAGAATCCAATTATAAATTTTCCATTCTGGCAACAAAAGCAATATAATGAATAATATATTTCCGACATCTGTGGCTGCCTGCAAAAGGCAGAAGTATTAAGGGCACATTGGCCTTTTATTTCAGGAATTTACTACAGCTTACCGAACTCAGTTCTTACTGCACGTCTAGTGTTATAATAAATACGAGGGATAAAGGATAAGTTTACTACTTAGTGCTTTAAAATTAAACGAAAGTTACAAATCGAAAAACAGAAAAATTATTTTTTTAACTGATGTGATTTGAAAATTGGTAAAAATAATGGAACTAAAAATAATTTAATTACATACAGTGTGGAAATTAAGTAACGCATAAATTCAGTAATTCCGTTGATGTTAATTTTTTGGAAAAAATCTCGAAGAGGTATAGCGATTTCAACTTCAGCAAATATTTTCAGTCTATTTTCAGTTTCTTATGTAATTTATTTTTAAGTTATGACGTCATCGACTATTTTTTTAAATGGCAACCTATATTTTTTATTATTGATTTTGGTAGTAGTTTTTATTCCGGTTCCGACCATATAAAATTTTCAATATGTCATTATTTGAAAAAATCGAGAAAAACAGTCTTAAAGTTCAAATAATAAAAATTCATTAAATTGGGAAAATTTATCTAGTTGCCTAAGTTTGACGGAAAGTTATCGACGGCACATTCGTTTTTATTTTGAAATTATACAAATAGTTGAAAAATCGAACTAGAAATTTATTATCTGCTCAATTCAAAGTTAGTAATAACGATAACTTCGTGAGGCAAACATTGGTATTAAAAGAAACTAAATTGATTAACCAGAAAAAAACTCTAACAGTATCATCAAACACAAAAATAAGCCCAGAAATAACAGTTGTTAAATTACATTTACACTAAATGTTCAAATTGACGACCCTGTACCATTTGACAATACCCAAGATGATTATAAAATTCATTTCTCACATTCTGAATAGTTTGAGGCGATATTAACCTAATCTCATGTTGAATTCTTTGCCTGAGATCGTCTAAATTATTAGGTCGATTGTTGTACACTTTACTTTTTAAGTACCACCATAAAAAGAAGTCAAATGGCGTTAGATCAGGAGACCTAGGAGACCATTCTATCTGACCTCTACTCCCTATCCATCTTGCTGGGAGAACTTGGTCCAAGTATCGTCGCACAATAATTGGGTAATGAGGCGGAGCGCCATCTTGTTGTAACCAAATGGTATTATTTTGTAGGTCAGGGTTATTTGCATTAGGGAATAATGCAGCTAATGCAAGCATCAATTCCAACTGTAAAAATTGCAGGTATCTATTTCCAGTCAAATTATTTTCAAAAAAAGAATGGACCTATAATTCTGTCACCAATAATTTCTGCCCAAATATTAACTTTCTGAGGATATTGGGTATGACTTTCCTGCATCCAATGGGGATTGTCCCTAGCCCAATATCTACAATTCTGTCTATTGACATGGCCATTTAAACAAAATGTTGCTTCATCCGAAAATAAAAAACGCTGGGAAAACATTGGATCGCGGTTGCAAATTTCCATCATTTGTTCACAAAACTCTTGCCTACGATCAAAGTTATCTTCTGCCAACTCATGAACCAAGTGCACCTTATATGGGTAAATAAATTTTTCTCCATGTAAAAACAAAAGTAATTCTAATTCACTTAATTCTCAAATATACAGAGTGGGGCAATAGTTCGTCGGACTTCGATATCTCGAGTTCTATGATAGCTAGAAATTAAAAAAAATACAAGTAAACTAGATAAAAAAAGTTAATAACCGGACATTTTTTTTCGAATATACAGGGCAAGCCAAGACGGAATTACAGGATCAAGTGCATTCTTTTTAAATGGAATGCTATGTATATCAGTACATTTTGGAAGCCGCTTTCTAGACTCTATTCATTCCTATATTATTATTGACTATCTCCCAACCACTTGGATGTAATGAATTTTTTTGTTGAAATAATGCCATCTGCAGATGCATATTGAAAAAAATCACCAAAGTCACAATTATGGGTTTTAAGAAAAACTTATGTTAACACTAGTTACGAGACATCTAATTAAAGTTTCTGAAATATATTTATCTCCTAAAAATGTACAGGGTGGCCAAAAATTATTTTTCAATTAAGAACCCTTTAAATTTAATTTTAACTCTTTAAATTTAATTTTTTCAATTGTTTCAAATGGAACACCCTGTATATTTTTCAACGATATGATGTAGAAATGAAAAACGAACATTTTTTGTAAGTACTTCCCTATGGCTAATTGCAACCATTTTCGTTTTATTGAGCAATAAGTACAAAATTCAAGAATAAACTTAAAAAATAGAGGTTTTTTCAAATAATTCATTAGAAAAAATTATAAGTGCTCCACATGTTGCCCATTTTAACTGACACACGTCTCTGTACGCTTTTGAAATAAGGCCATTTAGTGGGACCATTTCTTCTAATCCATTGAAGTGGGCAAATAGTATTTAACTGGCCCGTTACTGTAATAGTTTTATATACATTTTTTTGCTGTTTTCGTGATTTGACAAGCAATAAAACCTCAGTTTAGTATAAATTGTCTTGTACAAACGAACATTTATCGCACTTATGGGTCATCAGTTATCATTTATGTTAAATTTATAATATTTCAAGTTTTACAAAATGAATTTTAATAAAGCGGAACTTGTAGACATGACGTTTGTTTTGAGCGAGTCAGACAAAAATTGTTTGCTTGCCAATAGAATTTATAAGCAAAGATATCCTGAAAAAAGGATTCCTGATGTTAGCGGCTTCCACAACCTTCTCGATAGATTTGTGGAAACTGGAAATGTTGAATATAAAAAAGTGAAAGAATAAAACGTGCTGTGAACAAAGAAAATGAGTTTTCTGTTGTGCTGGCAACGGTTGAGAATCACCATATTAGTCAGGGAGAAGATGTCACCTTCTTCAGTAATTTTTTATTCACTGATGAGGCAACTTTTCATAAAACTGGATTTGTTAATAGGCACAATTTCCATTATTATGCTTCGGAAAATCCTCACTTCTTTAGGCAAGTTGATAACCAGCACAGATGGTCTATAAACGTTTGGGGAGGAATTATTGGAGAACATTTCTTTGATGGTACATTGACTGGAGCTATTTATCTTCATTTTCTAGAAAACTATCTGCCACAATTATTGGTGAATCTTCCTGAAAGGACATTATTTAAATGCAGTTAGAGACCACTTAAATAATACCTACCCACTTCAATGGATTGGAAGAAATGGACCCACTAAATGGCTTACAAAAATGGATTTCTTTTCATGGGGATAGGTGAAGGAAATTGTTTATAAAGACACACCAACAACAGTACAAAATATGAAGGAAAGGATAATAACTTCTTTTATATCTATCACAGCGGCAATTTTAGGAACAGTAGAAACTTCATTTTAAAAACACATAGAGACGTGTGTCAGTCAAAATGGGCAACATGTGGAACACTTATTATTATTTTTTCTAATGAATTATTTGAAGAAACCTCTATTTTATGTTTATTCTTGAATTTTGTACTTATTGCGTAATAAAACGAAAATGGTTGCAATTAGCCATAGGGAAGTACTTACAAAAACTGTTCATTTTTCATTTGTACATCACATCGTCGAAAAATATACGGGGTGTTCCATTTGAAAAAATTGAGAAAATCAAATTAAAAAAAGTCTCAATTGAAAAATAATTTTTGCCACACTGTACATTTTTAGGAAGTAAAAATGATTTAATTAAAATCATTAATTAGATGTCTCGTAACTAGTGTTCACATAAGCTTTTCTTAAAAACCATAATTGTTACTTTGGTGATTTTTCAATATAAATGTGCAGATGGTATTATTTCAACAAAAAAAATTCATTCCATCCAAGTGGTTGGGAGTCAATAATATTATAGGAAAGAATAAGGTCTAGAGAGAGGCTTCGAAAAATGTACTGATATACATAGCATTCCATTAAAAAAAAACACTTAATATAATATAATATAATAATAATAATATAATAACACCACATGAAATTACAACCCCCTTTATCCCTGAAGGTCTGAAATGACTTTGTGTGGGAGAGGGCTACACATTTAGAGACAATGGAGACACACCCAATATCCGAGTATACTACGATTAATCTCTCTCACAGAAAAATCCCAGTTCCTCGACCGGGAATCGAACCCGGGACCCCGAGGTTTCGAGGCAAGTACGTTACCTGTAGACCATGGAGCCATACTTGAACCTGTAAATTTGTCTTGGCTCTCCCTATTTATTCGAAATTAATTTCCGGTTATAGACTTTTTATCTAGTTTACTTGTTTTTTTTTTAATTTCTAGCTATCGTAGAACTCGAGATATCGAAGTCCGACGTGCTATTGTCCCACTCTGTATAATGGTTCTGCCTTTCTTTAGTTGCCTTAAGTAATAAAAAAAGTATCTTATATTTATTATAGTTTGGAAACCTGTGACTTAGTACCTCCTTAATTCCTAAATATACTACATAGTGGTTCTGCCTTTCTTCACTTGTAATAAAAAAGAGTATCTTATATTAATTATCAGGACCAATTTTCGTTGAAAACTCTGACTGGAATAATTTAACAGACTCACTGATGTAGTTTTCTACAAAACACCAAAACACTACACACTGCACACTACGCGTGTTTTGTCGACCAAGTTGACTTTAACTTTTTGTTATAACAAATGTTTTTGTAATACACGTCTCTACCACGTTCTAAGACAGCTCATTCATAAATTATTATATTTCAACTAGACTTACCGTAAAAATTATACAGGCATGTCTTAGGTTTCACATCACACTAGACAATAATTTTTTTTATATAGAATAAAATATAATAGAATAGAATATTTTTTGACCATTTAAGATACAAGGTATATATGGTAAGTCAAAATTTACAAAATAAAAATAAAAAATAGTAGAGGAAAAATAAAATGTTCTGCTCATAACATCTACATGTGTACATACACATACGTATGTACATATCATCATACAATTAGTATATAAGTATATTACAATTATACATAAAAGAATAAGTCTGGACAGTTAACATAAAACAACAAAAAAAAAATCTTATCTAAAAAATCTTTTATAGAATAAAATGAATCAGATAGAAGCATTTACTCTGTATTACATTTTATTGTATTGTTCTATATATATATATATATATATATATGTATGTATATGTATATATGTATATGTATATATATATGTATATATATATATATATATATATATATATATATATATATATATATATATATATATATATATATATATATATATATATATATATATATATATATATATATATATATATATATATATATATATATATATATATATATATATATATATATATACATATACAAGGCACGTCATTTAGAAACATATTGACAGACAAACAACTAATAATGGACACGTTAAACAAAATTCATCAATAACATAAAACATAAAAACATGCATAGTAGGTTTTAGCATTAACTACTTCAGAAATTTATGTCTATGTGAACGAATTATGTATAAATTCACCCTCGTAAACCGAAACTTAAGAGGAAACCATATTAAATGACGTAGAGTCCGTTAAATATAGAACCAAGTGATATTCTGCAGCATCCGTAACTGACCGGTGGTCAGTTTCTCCTATTTAACGACTCCCCTTCGAGTTATTGCTTAATCTCTTGGCTTACAGTCTAATAACATAGGAGAATTGAACACGGAATATGTCATTAACAAATATTCCCCATTTAGATATTCGCTACTAATATTACTAACATTTATGTGTATTATTACCAAAACTTTGACATTTACTGTGATTAATTGTTATAATACATGTTGTTGAAATGTGTAATGGTCGTTGGCTATGTCTGAACTTGATGGATCTAATGCCAAGAGAAAAATGGTGTATCGAGTTTATATATCATTAAATTAGATGAAAATGTGCCTCTTCAATAGAAGTGCAATTTCAGTTAACTTTGTAACAATGAAAAGTCAAGATAATAGAAAACTAAAAAATGTTCTTGAACAGTACTTAACATATTGTTACTATTCTAACCAGTCTGCACAGTCCAGTGGCGTAACAATATTGTACAGTTGTGCAGTTTCGCACCGTATTTTGTTTTAAATCATAGTTAGATATTGCTTGAATTTAAGAATGAAAAACGTATACCTTTTCGTGACGATTTTTTCTTAAATAATCTGTTTTCTAATCGGTATATTTGTAAATCTAGATATCAAAATTCATAGAACGAGTAACAAACTGACAATTCTTTACTTCATATTACACGGAATGAAGATCCTTTAATAATGACTTATACATACGTAAATAACGTAAAATTTATGACAGTATTAAATAATAAACATAGGTATTACAAAAAATAACTCTTGCTATTGAATAAACGCATCTATTATGTACAGGGTAACTCTCATAAAAGGTCCACCCCACTTATTTTGTTAATTCTAAACATATTTTCTAGTTTTATGATTCTGTCTGATGGAATCTTTTATATAGATTTTGAATTTTGGTTCAAATTTAAAATTGAACCAAAAATGTGTTTTTTAAATGGAACACCTTATATATTTTTCGATAATTCGATAGAGCTTATCGAGGTGATTTCATAAATATTCGCTTCACAAATAACGAAGATACATAAGAATAAATAATTTTGACATACTTATTTGTTTTTCAACTATTCCTTAAACATCCTTTAAAAAAGAATAGGATGTTTGATATTATGAAAAATAAGTTATTAAATTATGTGAATGCGATAATTTATCAAATAAGAAATCAAAAATTATCGGTCTGTATTCACAAAAACACGAGATTGATTTATTATTTCAATTTTAAAATTGCAATTTTTTTAATCTGTGAACGACATGTCACAAAACGATAATGATGGTTTTAAATGTGACGTCACTCTTGTAGTAAGCAAAACCTATGGTTATCATATCGTGACTGTATTTTGAATATGTGGAATGATTTCGTGTTGTTTTTACAAGTCTATAATAATTAATCATGGAGGGCCGTTTTTTAAAAGAGGACAGTAGAATTTACATTATAATTCTTTGCGACTAATCCCGATTTCTGTTCTGCCGAATTTAGGAACATTGAAAAATCTGTGTAAGTATATAATATTGGTTTCCTTCTAATTTTAAAGCTAACTAGATACTAGATTTATAAGAGTGTATATAATATAGATAATTAGATTATTATTCATTAGACAATCCTCAACATAACCACAAAATTACAAACATGACAGATATGTGAAAGACTTCACTTGTTTGCATTAGTTGTAAAGTTCAAAGCTAGTGAAAGTATAAGATAAATTAGTACTTACATCAAAGTCATCCTCACAAAAATACAGTATACTTTTATTTGATAATAATTTTGGGTCTCTTCTGGCAAGTTCTAATCAAGTCTTTCTCACTTTAATGGCAGTTTTATAAACAACTTTTTGTGGTGTCTGTACACATGTACTCTTGCAATGCGGTACCAAACACCACGTGTAATGATGGGAACTCATTATTTTAAACGATAAATTAAAAAAAAACGGTATCAAGCATTTCTTGCGCTGTTTGTTTACTACAAGAATAACGTCACAGTAGATAGTGACTTGGCAGCCCGTGTTTTCGCGCCAATTCATATATTTGAAATTTTAAATGCTATTTTATTCTATAAAGCGATTTCATTTAAGCGAAATAAAAATCCCAGTGGACTAATATTACGATATGAACATTTTAAGACAATTTTAAAATAAGAGTCAAATACGCTATTACAAAATAATAAATTTTAAACAAGTTTCAGTTTATAAAAAATATTCTATGTATTCTTTTTCGATACACATTCAACATCTTTTAAAAAATGTTACGGGAACACTTTCAAATTTTTTTTTTCATTAATTAATATTACTGCCTCTTTTATTTTTACTTTTAGATGCTCAAACAGTATATATATTATTCTTACAATTTTTTTCCTTTAATACGTCCCAGAAAAATAAGTCTAGTGGGTTTAGGTCAGGTATTCTCGGAGGCTAATAAATGACTCCATTACCACCAATCCATAATTCGCATTTGTTATTAAGAAAATTTAACTGACATTGATATTTTTGTCTTCTGGAATGGAGTCCCATCCTGTTGCTAGATAACATTTTCTTGATATGAAAGAGGAATATTATCCAGATATTCGTCAAAATCGTTCTCAAGTAAATTTAAATGCCTCACACAATTTAGAACACCATTAACAAAAATCTGAATAATTTTACCTCTAAAATACCAACAACACATATTGACAGTATTTCTCCCTTCCCCATAGCATGTAAATTTTCTGTAGATCAGACATGTGTTTTTCTATTATATATGCCTGAAGTTGAGAAGGAGGACTCTTCAATTCATAAAATCTTTTCAGAAAAGTTTCGTCAAGATCGTGTCTTCTTAAAAGTTCTGCACAAAATACGCCTGTGTTATTTAGATCATTTTGCTGAATTTTTTGAACTGGAAGAATATGGTATAGTTTCAATTTATCTCTCTTTTGTTCAATACTAGTTTGTGAAATCTCGAAATGATCGGCTGCACTGTAAGTTGAACGCCTAGGATTTTCTTGGAAAAAAAGTATAATGTTAAAATCCGTTTCGTCATTTGTAACGATTTTTACTTTATTTCTCTTTTGGTTTTTTAAATCAATTTTATTTCTAAAATTTTCATAAACTCGTTTTATGAATTTTCTTCCATGTTCTCGTTTGGTTTGAGATAGATTTTTTTCGCATAATGGAAAAACTTGTAATATATCTCGACGTTATCCTAATGAATAATGCATCGCAGTAATGAAATGATATTATTTTAACACACACAAAACATAAGGATTGATTATGACACAACAATTACATTACATTAACCTTGAGAAGTAGCACAACCTACTTAATCTTAAAATCCTATGCAATTTTGACAGTTTTAATGTCATCCGAAAAAAACATATAACAATGATCTTAATTTTTCTTTGTCATAAGTTGCGTTGACTGTTTAAAATTTATAATTTTATAATTCTTTTTAAAGATTGTTAAAAGAAGTTAATAGATTTAGTTAAAAACCAAATAGTGGAATTATTTATAAATTTTACCATGCTTATAACATATTTGTTATTTGTGAAGCAAATAGGTTATAGTTATATATTTATAAAATCAACTCGATGAGGTCTATCGAATTATCGAAAAATACCTAGGGTGTTCCATTAAAAAAAGTACACATATTTTCGACCACATTGTATAATTTCGATTAAATTTATAAGTTGAGCTCAGATTCAGAGTACGTAAAATATGTCATAAGACAGAATCATAAAACTTGAGTATATGTTTAGAATTAAGGAAATAAATGGGGTGGACCTTTTTTTGAGACACCGTATACATTACATCATGCAGAATTTTTTCAAAAATAAAAAGCGTATTCTTTAAGGCAATATAATGTAATACATTGGATTGATTCTGCGGTTGGCTCCTTGATAAACATTTTCAAATAAACTCTACACGTGTTTCGGATTTTTAGGCCTTGTCCAGAGTACAGGGAATACTGAACAGTAAAATTTGTGTTTATTGCTTATATAACCACATCTCGCACCCACTATAAAATTATTGTAAAATATGCTGTTATAAGTTGGACATTACTTTATACTTTAAATCTAAATTATTTTATCTAAGATATTGTGACCAGTAAAAATTTGTTGTTCATTCGTTAAATTTTTATTATTTTTAACAGCCTTACTTATATTTCATTGTTCCAATAGATCAAGTTTCTATCCTTTCTTTTCCGAATGGAGCAATTTAACATTGTTGAAAATAAATTTCTTGTGTTTCTCGAATCGATTTTTTACATTTCATCCAGTTTATCCAATGTATATAGCATCGCAGTCACTATATTTTAACTTATGTACTCCTGTTTTTTGTAACTTTTCATTTTTGTCTTTATTATTAATTAACATTTTACCTTAATTATTTTTATTTACTGAAATTGTTGGAATGTTGGAATGTAGAACAATTTCAGTAAATAAAAATAATTTACACAAATTTTACTGTTCAGTATTCCCATTACTTTTGATAAAGGCCTAAAAAAGCCGAAACACGTGTAGAGTTTCTAATAAAAAAAATTTAACTTTAACTATATATTTAAAATATAATTATTTCTAATAGTTGACAATTTTTAATATCTCAGATGTGCAATAAATTTACAAGTGGGTTTAAAATTTAGTTACAAACGACTTTTCTTCATTAGGCTTTTCCAAATTTTAAGAAATAATTCCATTTTCGGGAATTTTTTGAAAGGAGTATTTAATTTCGGTTATACCGAAAGACACGTGACAATTTTTTAGTTTGAAAACAAGCAGAGGCAATTGCTACACACAGTTTTTTGTAAATCAAATGATAAAAAAAATCTCAGTAAATAAAAATAATTTACACAAATTTTACTGTTCAGTATTCCCTGTACTTTCGAAAAAGGCCTAAAAAGCCAAAAAGAGCGTGTAGAGTTTCTAATAAAAAAAAGTTGAAACTTTAAAGAGGAAATATCCTTGATATATTTAAAATATAATTATTTCTAATAGATGACATTTTTAATATCTCAGATGTGCAATAAATTTATATGTGGGTTTCAAATTTAATTACCAACAACTTTTCTTCATTAGGCTTTTCCAAATTTTAAGAAATAATTCCATTTTCGGGAATTTTTGAAAAGAGTATTTAATTTCGGTTATATCGAAAGACCGTGATAATTCTTTAGTTTGAAAACAAGCAGAGCAATTGCTATACAGTTTTTTTTGTAAATCAGATGATAAAAAAAACTCAGCAAATAAAAATAATTTACACAAATTTTACTATTCAGTATTCACTGTGCTTTTGACAAATGCCTAAAACGCCGAAACACGTGTAGAGTTTCTAATAAAAAAAATTTAAACTTTAAAAAGGAAATATCTCTGATATATTTAAAATATAATTATTTCTAATAGTTGACATGTTTTAATATCTCAGATGTGCAATAAATGTGGGTTTAAAATGTAGTTACAAACAACTTTTCTTCATTAGGCTTTTCCAAATTTTAAGAAATAATTCCATTTTCGGGAATATTTGAAAAGAGTATTTAATTTCGGTTATACCGAAAGACACGTGACAATTTTTTAGTTTGAAAACAAGCAGAGGCAATTGCTACACATAGTTTTTTGTAAATCAAATGATCAAAGAAAATCTCAGTAAATAAAAAATAATTTACACAAATTTTGCTGTTCAGTAGTGTTCAGTATTCCCTGTACTTTTGAGAAAGGCCTAAAAAGTCGAACACGTGTAGAGTTTCTAATAAAAAAAATTTTAAACTTTAAAAGGAAATATCCTTGATATATTTAAAATATAATTATTTCTAATAGATGACATTTTTTAATATCTCAGATGTGCAATAAATTTATATGTGGATTTAAAATGTAGTTACAAACAATTTTTCTTCATTAGGCTTTTCCAAATTTTAAGAAATAATTCCATTTTCGGGAATATTTGAAAAGAGTATTTAATTTCGGTTATACCGAAAGGCACGTGACAATTTTTTAGTTTGAAAATTAGCAGAGACAATTACTATAAACAGTTTTTTTGTAAATCAGATGCTAAAAAAAAATCCCTCTCACATATGTACCATGTACATTTACGGATACCCTTTTATTGAGAATTTTCTCTATGACATGCTTACAGATTATTCTACATATCCGTCCACTACAAAATTTCTCTACCATACACCAAAACCTGTTTATATCATTTATTTATGACTAATTAGTAATTTAATTTCCTATTAATTTGCCATTGCTTGCGAAAAGGTTTCCCCTGTGCATATTATACGAAAATGTATTAGCAAAAAAAAATTAAAAAGTTAATCTGTGAATGACATTTATTGACTGGAAGTTATTAAATTTTCAACTTATTGTTCCATTTGCATATTGATTAGTTTTCCAAGGCAAAGAGACAACGGCTTTTCTTTTGTATAAGAATCCTGAGCATCTTGGAATTAAAATATTTACATCTCATCTCTGTTGATTACATTTCCAATTCTGAAATTAATTTTCTCCGAGTAAAATGCAAAATCACAAGCAATCTCAAGTTCTAAAAACGAAATTATTTCTCCCTATTCACTTTGTCTCCTGGCCGTAGTCGAATCCAAATACTCAATCATTTGTGGAAATGACGTATTTTAATGTTACAAAGTTTTAATTCTCTGCAAGAGGGTGGATGACATTGGAAATATCTTCACATTTCCATTTAAATGTATTCGTGGTCCGCTTTGGTCTGGCAGAGTGGAATTACTCGGGTTTTTATATCTCCGCCGAGAACAGTATCAAAAAGTTAATTTGTGGTAAAATCTGAGGAACTGCCTGCTATTTACTCTCTAATGATGGAAATGTGCACTTCTTAACTTTACTTTCCTTTACATTTTATATTTATTGGTGTTCTTTTAAATTAAACATAAACTTCTCAGTGGTCGATGTTAAGATTTGTGAAGTTTGTTGTCTTCACACCTACATTATTTTAAACAGTTTCTACGAAAACAGTGTCGTACAGGGTGGACAAATTTCGATGTTTATATAGGGTAACTGTAAGAGATACAAAAAAATGAAAGACGCATTCTCGATCTCTTTTTTTGAGACAAATTCACTGGCGAAAACAAAATTTGCTATCTTCTTTTGTTTTCGAGTTATAAACGAAAGTGCAATTTTTCGACTATTAGCACATGTCAATACCTTGTAGCCTAAGAGCCAGTGGCCGGCAGACTGTAAGTATTTTACTAAAGATGAAATTTCCTCAGTGACTCTCCTATACCTACCATACATGAGATGGGGAGTCACTAAGCCCAACGAGGGTAGCTATGACGTCACTCAGGTAAGACAGGTATAAAAGTCAGACCAAGTTCAAAAGTATTTTACCAAAGCTGCCGTTTGGATATATTAAGGAATATAACTATTGCTATTGAAAAATGTAATGGCGACGATTTGGCCGGTTGTAACCTCATGGCAGACGTTTTTGAAAATTTGAAAAAAAATTCAAAAGTATTTTAACAAATTTGATCTTTATGTATGTTATTTGTAATAGTATTAAAAGCTTATTTTTAAGATGACAGACGTTTTCGCCGGTTGTAACATCCCGGCAGACGACAAAATCTTACCTATAGTGCGAGCATACGTTCGAGCATCAGTATGTATATGTTGTAATTTACACGAAGAAGCAGATAGCATTTATCATGCATGCAGTATTACAGACTCATCAAATACTGTTATTAGAGGCTCTGATACGGATATACTAATAATAATGCTTGGTAACACAGTTCATTTGAAAAATCCTTCTTCTCATGTCTGGATGCTTACTGGGACAGGAAACCATGAAAGGTTTATTGATATCAAAAAAAATCCATGAACAGCACGGTGAATTATTAGCTAAAAGCTTGGTTAGTTTTCATGCTTTCACTGGGTGTGATTACAATCCTGCATTTTTTAATAAAGGGAAAAAAATACCTTTTACCTTGTTAAAAAAAGGTAATGAATTCCAAAAAGCTTTTGCAAGTTTGGGTAGCGATGATTTAACACCGGATATATGACAAGAGCTATTTAATGTACTTCAAAAATTTACTTGCCACATGTACAATACTAAAAAATCTAAGGATGTGGATGATAGTAGGTTCCAACTTTTTGTCAGTAGCTACAAAGCTAGTGACATAAATGAGAACTTTAATAAGAAAGTACAACATTTTGATGCTAGTTCGATACCACCATGCAAAACTGACCTATACCAAAAATTTTTAAGAGCTCACTACATTTCTAGTATCTGAAAAATGCGTCCCAAAAAGACCCTACTGTGTTGAACCCACTGGAATATGGTTGGGTAGAGTAAGACACCTCATACGTGTTTAAGTGGTTTGAGGGAGATCAACTTCCATGTTTTGTTAGTTAGTTAGTTATTTTATCCAGGATATTCCAGGTAATTTTATTACGATAAATTTTATTTTAAATTTGCTTGGTTCAGTTTACAAATTCAAACTTTATTTTAACAGATAGTGATTCAGTAGATGATGAGTCATACGAAGCTAGAAATGACTCCGAAGGTGAAGCTGACGAATAACAGAAAATAACCGATATAAATTTGAAAAAAATATCAATTTGAATAGAGTAAACAATTATTATTATTATCCATTACTGAATTTGTATTTTCTTTTGAACAAAAAAAATTACCAATAAAAACTTTAATTATATTTTTATTATTATCACTATATTTTTATAATTATTATTATTATTTTATAAACGGCCCATCTTCCCCACCCATTACTATAAAGCAGTAAGTATCATTTCTTTTTATATTATTCATAGTATATCCATTTGCATGCAAATATTATAGAAGTAAAAGTGATTACAATAGGTACATATACTCGCACTGTTGGTAAGATTTTGCCATCTGCGGGGATGTTACAACCGGCGCAAACGTCTGCCGTCTTAAAAATAAGCTTTTAGTACTATTACAAATAACATATATAAAAATCAGATTTGTTAAAATACTTTTTAATTTTTTTTTTCAAATTTTCAAAAACGTCTACCATGAGGTTACAACCGGCCAAATCGTCTGCCATTGCATTTTTCAATAGCAATAGTTATATTCTTTAATATATCCAAACGACAGCTTTGATAAAATATTTTTGAACTTGGTCTGATTTTTATACCTGTCTTACCTGAGTAACGTCATAGCTACCCTCGTTGGGCTTAGTGACTCCCTATCTCATGTATGGTAGGTATAGGAGAGTCACTGCGGAAAATTTTATCTTTGGTAAAATACTTACAGTCTGCCGGCCACTGGCTCTTAGACTATTGGTTGTTTGTAAAGTTATGAAAAAACATCTTTTACATTTTTGAGGCACTTTTTTCTGTATAATACAGTTGCGTCGAAAAAATTTAAAAAGAAAGGTGCAATTTCGAGTTATGGCATAAAGTTGTATTTTTTTAAGTCATAGTTGGCTATGGTTTAGATAAAAAAAAATTTTTTCCCTCTTTCAAATTATATGTCATATGTAGGGTCGCTTTTGATGTGTAAGTATTTAATAGCGAAAATAATCTTTTAGTAGATTACTTTTTGCGTTTTTTTATATTTATTCTAAGTAGGCGTGTGTCATCTATGACAGTGTTCATGCGTTTGTCAGTAAATTACATATTAATAATTTTGTTTCCGTCATAATTACACCCCATTTAACCTTAAAAGTGAAGATGTCTTACGAAAATACGAGAAATACGAAATGCTAGAATGCTTTACTCAAAGTAATAACAATTGTGATAATGCATCCTAAATATATTTCAATCGCTATCCAGAAAGAAGACAACCTAATAAAGCTATTTTTAAGAGATTAAAAGAAAAGCTAATTAATTGTGGGTTCTTTAACAAGCCAAGACCAAAAAATTACAACATTGAAGATGCTGAAGAAACTTCTATAAGTAACTGTAATTGGATTGGCGGTTGCAAATCTCTCAGTTTTAAGGCGTCAAATTGAAACTGGAATGTCAAGACGTCGAGTTTTGGTTATTTTGAAGACACACAAATTCAGGCTTTTTACAATAAGGAAACAACATTATTTGCAACCAACTGATTTTCAGCGACGATTGGAGTTTTGCATATTATATCATCAAAAAATGTCAACAATATTCCTTCTTTTCTAGAAATGTAGTTTGGACAGATGAAGCCTATATTAGCAGTGCAGGAATTTTCAACAGGCATATCGAGCACTATTGATCTGATATGAACCCTCACCGTTCCGTTGACGTGCGACCTCAGGGACGCTTTGGTTTTAGTGTTTGGTGTGCTCTACGTGGCAATCGTGTTTTAACATATCACATATATCAAGAAAATCTTAATGGCCAACGGTACTACGAAATCTTAAACTAGAAAATTATTGAGGAATTTATGGACAATCTACCTTTAATTCTAACATATCACATTTTTCGTAATTTTCATAAGATATCTTCACTTTTACGATTAAATGGGATGTAATAGTAGCAGGACTTCACCAATCGATAGGGGACCTCATTCTAAGGTAAAAGTTCGGTTTAACATGTGTCGAAATTTTCATCGTTATCGAGTTTAAAAAGAAAACAAAATTTTTGAGCAGTTACTAAGAAATTACACAAGCTCTTGATTTGAAATTTGGTACGTGTATTTTGCTTCAATAGTGCTATCTTTTTGTCAATAAGACATGTTTGTCTCAACATCCAGTAGCGTAGAAACTCGGATCCGAAACCACTTTTCTGCCTAGAGCTTATACACCAATGGACTTTTCACTAAATTAATTTTTTTTTAATTGCCTGTACAAATTAAATGAAAAAGTAGTGTTTTGTTAAACGAACTTGCGAACTCGCCCAGTACAAAGCACATGATTTCTATTAATTTTGTATTTGAATTTGGACATCAAATCCTTTATTTATGATATACCTGCAATTAATTAATGCATACTATTATCATGGAAAACTCAGTTTTAATGACACTGAAGATGATACAATAAACGTATCAAAACGTCGTTTTTTAAAAGTTTTTTTTTAAACGACCTTGTTTTGAAATGAAAAAATAGAGGGCTGATTGTCTGTATATTCTCGAAATCGATTTTTAGAAAATTTTAAAAAATATATTACGCCATCCGAAAAACGGTATGCATATAAAAACGAACTTTTGATTAATCGATTTTTCTTGAAAATTGACATCGAAAATGTACAATGAGCCTTTTCTTTATCTAGTGAATAATTAGGTAAAACTCTCTACCCTATAATCTCCATCCAAATTGGCGTTCAGCAGGAACAATATATAGGGTTAAGACGTTATATTCATGGGAAACATTCAACAAACAATTAAAAATTAATTACCAACTGCTGATTACTACTCTAGGGGGTTATTTTGTGATTTAAGGACTTTTGTTTTTTTAAGTTTCTAAGCATGCTCTTGTTATATGGTGTATAAATGTAGCATGTTTTCTCGCTTTCTTAGACATGCCCGAAAATTGTACATAGTGAATATATTTTTGCAAATTATGCAAGTAAAAATACATATATAGAGTATAACCTAAGTAAGTTAAGATATTCCAGGATGGTATTCCTTAGCTAATCTTAAGAAAAAAGGTTTGCATGACTAGGTGAACAAAAATTTTTATTTTGGAGATACGGGGTGTTGAAATTTCCAAAAATTATAAAAAATATTGTCATTTTAAAGTCGGCCCGTTGTAATGCACCCTATCGAGCGGAGATAGAGGGTGAACGTACGGCACGCGCTGAGAACTACGTATTTCAACAGGTTTCCAGTATATTACTTCGTCTTGTCGATAGGCACAGTAATCGGTGGCCTGTAAGTGCGTTTACTGTGTTCCAGATTACAGATTCTCCTATTAGTTTTACTGTGCTTTTATTACTTATTTATATGCTTTATTTATTATTTGTTTGTTTTTTAAAATAATATATAATGGATGTGGCAAAGAAAAATGCAGGTCGCGTTTGTAGTTACAAAATCTATAAAAATAAAAGTTACGTTAGAACACTGGAACACTTTTTTCTTTTCCTCGTGATTCTGGAAGGTAAGTAACTTTATTTGTGCAAAACAGATATAAATTTGTTATTTACACTAATCTTAATTATTGATAAATTAAAAAGGTTACCCGATAATAAAAAATATTATTCTTATGTATGCAAATCATATCTTTGCATTCTCTGGGTCTTTTTATGATATAACAAAAAAAATCACAACTTGTTTTTAGTAAGAATATTAAGAAGAATGAAAAACGAAATATGTATTAAATTTAATTATTATCAAGGACATCGATATTTTGTTTTTATACGAAGAAGAAACTAATATTTTTTCAACGATTTTTATTTATTTTAATCTATTTCACTCCAAATCATGTCATGTGAGTAGAAGCGCTGTACCGGCAGTTTTTATGAAATATTAAGAAAATATGCTTTAAGGAAAAAATACACTCTTAAATTTATTAACGGAAATTTTAAAACTGACAGACAGAACACAAAATTAATAATTTGGATATATCATTAAAGCACTAGTTTTTTTATACCTAGCTATTTTATTTTGCAACATAAAAGATGTTTAATAATTAGGGCTCTCAAAAATGTTCCGTGGGACAGTGGCGGACGCGAAATTAACTAATACGAGAAACACTAAACTATTACAATTTATAACAATGTATGTAAAACTTACCCTCTTAACTAGCTTGATGAACTAACTTGCTTATCACAAACTGGAGATGTGTAGCCATTTTGCAGCATCAGGTATGTTTCTATGGTTGTCTCCATGAGTGATGTTCGCTTTGGTGAAAATATATTCTTATATTTTAAAAACGACCGTTCGACATCTACTGATGTAATACACGCATACGTAAAATAGTCTTTGAACGCACTTAACGGATCTGGGGCTGCACCATCACATATTTGGTAAAACCGGTGTCTTTATTTAACACACTTGCGAGTTTTTCATTAACGCGCTCATTTGTTGCGTCACCTATAGAGTGTAGCAGTAGATTTACCTCAACCACTATTTGCAGTGACTCCGCTAACGACAACGCACTGTTTTCTAATTTTCTTATGCTTTCATGTAATGGTTTATAGTTCTTCGCAATATTTTTTAAAGCTGTTTCAATGGAAATATCCTCGAATTTTGTCTGGCTTTCCTTAATAGCTTCAGCCTCATCTGGATTGAATTGTAGTATCACAGCTTTTATTTGTTGGAAATATTCAGCATAATAAAAAGCTGCCTGCAACCATGTTCCCCAACGTGTAAGAATCGGCTGTGGTGGTTCAGGAATACCGGGAAACTTGCTATGAAATGCACGAAGACGTTTAAGAGATTTAAGAAACGTTTTTTTTGTACTTGCTATTAATGCATCCACCTCTGGAAAATCTTTTCGAATAGTTTCTGCCACAAGATGTAAAGCATGCACTTTGCACGTAACATGTATAAACGTACAACCTTGTTCTTGCAAAGAACGGCCTACCAAACGCATTGTCACGGCGCCATCAGTCACACTTGACTTTTTGACAGTTCAAATTTTTCTACCGTCTCCAGCACCACCCTGGTAATTGTTTCGCTAGTACACTGACTTAGTCTTTTGCTAGCTAGTAACAGTGGAACTCTCGGTTTAAGAAGGTCCAGTACTCGTACTATAACATTTAAAACAGAATTTTTTTTACAATCTGTTGTCTCATCAACAGATAACCACAGCCGTGTATTTTTTAATTCACATTTCATCTTATTTACCATGTCTACGTGTACAGTTGGTAGATAGTTACATAACGTTGTGCGACTTGGTAACCACCTGGGCATTGTATTTATTCCAGAACTCTCGAAATGGTTGTTTATCGAGTATGTGCAGCGGAACATCAGAGGCAATCAGCATTAATAGTAAATCAAACATAAACTGTGTTGTCGAAGGCACGCCATTTTTTTTATCTTTATGGTGTACACTATTTACGTGAAGTCCACAATCATACTTATCCCAGCACATCAAATCTTTCTCTCACACTTTACAAATTATATTAGCACCATCATAGAATAAATCCGGGAATTCACCTATGAATTTATTCACTTTGTCAGCAAATGGCCGTTTTATACCCCTGCGTACGTCTGCCATGCTTTATTATTAAATTAATATCAACAATACAATACAACAAATAAAATAAAAACACAAAAACAATATGCAATACGCCCAAGTGACTTAACGTATACACAACTCGAAAGCTAATAATAGACTGGACTGGAGAAAGAGTTTCGCGGTCAAGGTGAATGCCGGCGACAGTAAGTACATCTGTACTCTCCGACCATAATGCACAGAAACGATTTGCAACTTTATTAATAATAAAACATTTCGCCTATTTTGTATTTTGTTCTGTTTATCTAGATTTTTTTATTTTAAACATGTAAAGTGACAAAATATAAAATATATACACCTGGCTGCACAAACAATAGAGTATATTATAGAAGTTTCATTAATGACGCAAGTGTACGTTGACAACCATAAACAACTGATAATGGACATGATATAAGAGGTAGGTCTTTTGTGTGTTATGACGTGCCTGTTACCGAGGCCACTCAATTCCTAAAAATTGACCGGCTCTAATAATTATTAGTGCAGCTATTTAAACCAAATTTGACACCCAGTACACTTAGATAGGATACCTTAAGATGTGATTGCATTATGCTCTACAATTAACCAGTGGCGGAGATAATCAGTACGACAAATTTGATAAACGAAGTAGTAATAATTACGTTATTTATTGAGTAGGTAATAAATTGTTTGCTTAACGTACTATAGTAAGTTTTATTATTATTATTTATCAATTGTGTAGTGATGCTTGTAATATTTTTACGATTATTTTTGAGCTAAAAACATTAATTGTTATTTTTGCAATAACGGAGGAATAAATTGAAAAATGTTGTGAAACTTTGAGAAATAGCAAAAAAAATTAGAGATACAGTTATTGTCTATAATTAAATGACTTGTATTAAGAGTCCTTTAACAAATTTAAATCAACTTCCAAGTTATAGACGAAACAAACTTAAATATATGTTACATATACATACTGGACAATGGACATAGAGTTTAAGATTTACAAAGTTTTCGCTAATTTCCTGTAGAGCGCAACACCCCCGGTGATTTTTATTAAGTATAAAATTTTTTTAGAAAATTTGAACAAGACACCTATTAACATTTTTATGTGTAACTTTTACAGTCTATATTTAAAGAGTTGTTTTATGGCGTGAGCATGATTATTGCAAATATATTCTTAACGGACACAATATTAAACAACTAAGTTGAAAAATTTTTTAATTTTTTTTATGTCCATGTAACCATCTATTCTACATCTAGTTTAAATTTTGTGTGCTCACGTTTTCAAGTGCCATTTAATCTAAGATCAGTCTAAATTTGGAAGTTCTAGTGTAACTATAATGGCAAATATGATTTTTTAAAAACACCACTATTTTAAGTGCCATGTAAATAGTTCTTAAGATGTAATCGCTTTTAGTTTCCTATAGGGCGTTACTAATTTTCTCCATTAAATTTATGTGTACGATTCATTTTTAATACCGCAAATTTTATCAGTTATTAGATTTCGATTAAATGAGATTATTTTGTGTTATAAACTTTTTTTTGTAGTAGCTTTTTTTAAATTTTCTTCTAAACTATGTTAAATATTTATTCCATATTTGGTACAATGTAGTGATATATTGGGCTGTACTGATTTTATAAAAAACTGTTAAAATGTTTCTACCAGAGGCATCCGATAGGATGATAAAGAGTTATCCTGTTTTAACACTAAATATGAGATTTTTTTCAAAACTACCTAGTTCCTCTTATAAAAAACTTGTCTTTTTTCTTCAGAATTCGTCAAGGAGTTCGAAAAAAATTAAAATTTTCTAAAATTTCCTGTGGTGTAAAATTTATTTTTTTAAAAGCGGTGCAGTTGCTCTTCTCGGACACCTCTAGTTGAATCATTTTAATAGTTTTTTATTAAAGCAATGCAGCCCAATAAACTAAATAATCTATCTGATACCAAATATGACATAAATATCTCAGATGGTTTAGAGGAAAAAATAATCCGCTTAAAAGAAATGGTGGAATTTTGAGTCTGGTGGTACATTTAAGTAGATTTTATAATTATATACTTTGTCAATAAAGATTATTGTTAAAATATTTAAAATGTAAGTATTTATTACAATCCAAATCCAAAAATTAGTATTTTTCCGAAAGAATTAATTAATTAACTTAATATAAGCATGTTAGTGGTGAAATACAAAATTGTTTTTACTTTGTAATACTTTAATATTAACAGGTAATGATACTGACATTTCCATATGAAAAGCTCGAATGGACACGCAACTGTCCAACGAACTTCCAAAGCTTTGATCGGTTTGATGTAGGCTGATATGAATATTGCATATTTATAGAAATGAACGAATAATCCACTTAATCATGTCAATCATTTGGTTAATTTAGTTCGCATGCGATTTAGGTTTTGTAAGGGGAAGTAGAAAAATATAAATCTATAAATTGATTTCCCATTTTAGTCGTGTTATTTCATTAATGCAGTTTGTTCTTTTAATTATAATATAGGATGGGGCAATAATGCGCCCGACTTCGATATGTCGAGTTCTATGATAGCTAGAAACTTCATTTAAAAACATGAATAAACTACACAAAAAAAATCTATAAAATAAATAAAATTATTTTATATATATTATTTTTGATTATACAGGGTGAGCAAAGACGGTTCTACAGGGTTAACTTTTTAAATGGAATGCCATGTATATCAGAACATTTTTTTGAAACCTCTTTGTGGCCTCCGTCTACTCCTGTATTATTTTGACTCTCTCCCAACCACTTGGATGTAATAATTTTTTTTTGTTGAAATTATGCAATTTCACGTGTATATTAAGAAAATCAGTACAGTCACAGTTATCGGTTTTAAGAAAAAAATATTATTACCAGTTATGAGAAATCTGTGTGATGACACTCAGCCATTTTCACTTCCTAAAAGTATACAGGGTGGCCAATTTTTTTTTTAATTTACAACTATTTGAACTGAATATTTTCATTTTTTTTAAATGTAATACTCTGTATGTTTTTGCACAATATGATGTTGAATTGATAAACGAACATTTTTTGTGCGTACACTCCTATAGCAATATGTAACCGTTTTCGATTTATTGAACTGCAAAATTCAGCAATAAGGATTAAAAGATTTTTTTTTTGTAATTCAAGAGAAGATATAAAAAATGCTCCACATGTTGCCCATTTAGATTGACACACATTTCTATGCGTCTTTGGAATGAAGTTTCTACTGTTCATAAAATTGCCGGAGTAATACTTCTAAAAGCATTTATTATCCTTTCCTTCAAATCTTGTATTGTTGTTGGTGTGATATTTTTATGGGGATTATGTAACACTCTTATTATAATACCTTTCCTTGAATTATTTGAAAAAGAAAACCTCATTTTTAATTTTTATTGCTGAATTTGGCAGTTATTGTTCATTAAATTGAAAAAGGCGGCAAATAATCATAGGAACTTGCATACAAAAAATGTTCATTTTTCAATCCTTCATCACATCGTCCAAAAATAAACAGGGTGTTCTATTTGAAAAAAATTGAGAAAATTCAGTTCAAAAAGTTGTAAATTTAAAAATCTTTCTTGGCCACCCTGTATACTTTTAGGAAGTGAAAATGGCTGAGTGTCATTACACAGATGTCTTATAACTGTTACTAATATATATTTTCTTAAAATCGATAGTTGTGATTGTATATTTTTAATATACACGTGTAAATGGTATAATTTCAGTAAAAAAAATTATTACATTCAAGTGGTTGGGAGAGAGTCAATAATAATACAGGAGTGGAAGGAGATAACAAGAGGTTTAAAAAAATGTTCTGATATATATAACATTTCATTTAAAAAAATGTTACTTGACCTTGTAGAATCGAATTCGAAAACAATTTCTAGTCTTGTCTAGTTTATTTACGTTTTTAAATAAAGTTTCTATCATAGGACTCGAGATATCAAAGTCGAACGCACTATTGCCAGTATTGCCCCACCCTATATATTGAAATAAATGGAAACTATTCTGATAAAACTAAAGTAGATAATAAATCCTTTAAAATTTACCGAATAAATACTTACTTGATATAACATACATTCTTTTAGTTTTAATAGTTTTTTAACTTCTGTGGCCTTGAAATTCTAATCTTGATATTTTTTAGATATGAACATATTTAAATTGCTCATTTGAAATAAAAACATGACCAATGCTGTTGATTATTATTGCCTGTCATATCGTGTAAGTTAAAAAAGGACGAGGGTCTCGGTTAGGTGTGCTTTAAACAATATTTTTCATTATAATATCTAATTTAAAATTAAAAGACTAAATCATTTTCTATAAATATTTGGTGGGGCAAAATTAAGATAGTTTTTCGTTGTCTCATTTCGAAATCACTCGGGATAAGCAGGGTGTTAATTAAGTGCGTGGACAAACTTTAAGCGGTAATTCCTTGTATGATTTTTTGACAAAAAATTCATACAAAGATATGTCCCAAATATGTAGGTTTTCGAGATAGAGGGTGATAATTTTTTTTATTTATTTATTTTTTTAATTATTCGTATACAGTTTTAAAGATAACTAAATCAAAATCATCACGTATAATATTTTTAACAGTACCCATGAAATAACGTTATTAGTTTTTGAAACAATCTGCAGGGTCTTAGTTTTTTTGGGGTCATCCCCCTTTAAGCTCCCTGAATTTTCTTTACTACCGACTAAGATTGAGAATATAATCTAATTAACTATTCCTACATAACTTTGGTTCTTTTAATATTAATACCAGTAAAGATAACGCTATGTTCATCTGTGTAGCTGAATCCGTTAGATACCTCGGTATAACAGTTGATAGGCATCTTCGACGGAACCTTCAAATAAACAACATAGTGAATAAACAAAGAATATTACCCTTTAAATTCAAATACCTTAAACAATTCCTAGAATTAACTAAACTTAATAACAGTAATATTCCTTGATACAGTCTCAGCTTTCATATGGCATCATTGGCTGCAGAAGGGTTAATAACAATTAATTACTGAAAAAATTTAGAAATAATTAAAAAGTGGTTCCTCAAAATCACGTATAATAAAAACATTACTTACTCAACCAATGATCTATTTAACCTACCAAAAAATTGGATATTAGGCAACTGCTTTGTCAAAAAACCTTAGTAAATCTTTTTAAAAATAAACACGGTATAAAATATAACGAGCACGTCTATAACACATGCAATAAATTAACAAAAAAATAAAAGCTAACAAAATGATTAGACAAAGAAACTATACTTACATGGGCCCAAAAATGTATGATTTACTCCCACCCTTAATAAAAACCATAACTTCTTTAAAAAGATATAATCATGAAATTAAATTATGGCTCCACAGAAATAGATTATTATGCATCAGATTATTGATTCAAAAAATACTTACCAATATTAACTTATTTTGCTACGGCAATTTGTCTTAATCTTAATCTAAGAGCTAAATGCGGGGTTTCTACTGTTACCTTGAAATCTTAGACCAAGTTGGGATGAGCTAACTTGGAACAATGTCTAAAATAACCTAACTCTAAGCTATGCATCTTACGTGTGTATGTATGTATAATGTAAGTGTATTATATGTACGTACATTTTAATAATTATGTACGTATAGGTATAGGTGTACCTACGTGTATGTGTACACTATAAACCATGTATAATATCTATTCACTTATGCAATGGTTGATTTACTTGTACTTTATCTATTAAATAACAACTGAATCTGCCCAATAACACTTCCGTGGGTTTTGCGTTTATTTTACCATATTCACCATTCACATTTGTTTTGTAATTATTATTTTTTGGTTAATAAACTTATATTACTATTATTATTACTACTATTCTTAAACTTTTCGTTCTCCTGATATTTTTGTCAACTTATACGGTTTGGAAGTTATCAACAAATAAAATTATGTTTTGCTTTAAGGATGATTTATTCAAATATATAGCAGTACATAGTAGTCAAATAATAAGAATGATAATTCTCATAAAATAACAAAATAGTGAACAGTATTAATCCATTTATTTAATAACGTAAACAAAACGACAGTTATTAAAACTTGGTAGAAAGGTGCTCTTTTGTAGTTTTTTAATAGTGCACGTAACAGATTTATTAATTTTCTTTTGGTTAAAATGGTTCATTTCATAAACTTTAAATGGCAAACATGCAGTTTGCGTATGGAATGGCACTCGCGTGGTAAGAAGAATGTTTCAAGAAAGATATCCACAACGTCGTGTGTCTAACAAACCTTTATTAATATTCACTCCCGACTTTGTGAAACGGGTAGTTTTAAGAGGTCTACTGCCCTCGTAGGAAGACCCAGAATAGTAAGGACAGTTCAGATAGAGGAAGCTGTCCTTAATGGAATTGAAGAAAATTTTGAAGCTAGTACACAAAAAATTGAAGCTATGTATTAGTATGACAAATTTTAATAGAACAGCAACTTTATCGCTATCACATATAACGTGTACAAGCTCTTTTGCCGAGGGATTTTCTCCAGAAAGTAGCTTTTTGCACTTAGATACAAAATAAATTAGTGATAAATCCAAGTTTTTTTATCTCAGGTGTTGTTTACCGCTGAGGTATGTCTTTTCCGTAACGCAATAATAAATTTTCACTACAATCACATGTGGCCGAAGATAACCCACACGCTATAATTGAAAACAGAAGAACAATCTTCAGTATATGTTTGGGTTGGAATTGTTAGGGATTTTCTTATTGAGCCTCATTTTCTGCCTCCCAGACTTAATGATAACCAATATTGACAATTTATAAGAGTATGACTTAACCGATCTCTTAGAAGATGCCCCAAGAAGGGAAACACGTCGAATTTGGTTTATGCATAATGGTGCTAATCCACACTTCAGCTTCAGATCAAAATTATACCGATCGATCGATCGGGCGTGCCGGACCACAAACTTGCCACCCAAGTCGCCCGATATTAATCCATTAGATTTCTTTCTTTGGGGACATCTAAAATTATTAGTTTACAGAATTCCAGTTGAGAATGAAGAAGATCTAAGAAACCGAATACAAGAGATACAAGAGATACACTTGAAATTTTTGACCGGGTCTGCCATTCACATAAATGCTTTCATTGAAATCGAGAGTGGCCACTTCCAGCAGTGACTCTAAAATAAGTGTAGTACTTTTGTTAATTTTTTTTTTTAGATTGAGGTAATTTTAGTTTTAAATAGGACCCTGGAGATTATTTCAAAAGCATAATTTTATTTGTTGCCAAATAACTTCTTAATCGTACAAGATAATGAAAAACATCCACAGAGCGAAAAGTCTAAAAACAAAATGGAAAATTAGATTTGGTTCTCAAACTTAGTCTCAGTATCGTCGAAAAAAAAATTCGGGGGCTTAAAGTGTGGGTGACCCAAAAAAATTTAGAACCCTGTAGATTGTTTCAAAAGTTAATAACGTTGTTTCAGTGGTACTGTTAAAAGCATTACACGAAAACCTAAATGTTTAGGAGATATATTTATATGAACTTTTTGTCCTAACATCATACAAGAAATTATTGCTTACAGTTTGTTCACGTGCTTAATTAAACCCTGTAAAGATAATCATCTTTCACTGAGTTTTAAAGATAAAAACAACAATAATAAAAAATAAATGAAAATTGTTATTTTATACAAATAATTAATTTTAAAATAATAATAGAAGGTTTAATACCAAACTTCTTGTCATAATAAAATAATAGATCTCGTTCTGTTTCTATTAAATTAATCATTTTAATAAAAATAAAGATCAAAAGATTGTCTATTAAAAAGGCCCTATACATTTTTTTGGTATGAGATTAGTAGGGAATAATTTGCAGTCAATTTATAACAAAAAAACTCACTTGTATTCTTTTGTATGAAGTACTGTCTTTCCATAAATTGGTTTGCAATGTCACATTCTTTGATTATAACAACAAAGCTTATGTTTGAAAAATATAAAACGTCCCCCTTCAGAGCCACAAATTTATTTTTAAACATTACTTCGAACTTACGGCAGTATTAAAAAACATTAATAAGGTCGGAAAATCCTAAAATAGACTATCATTTGTAATAAAAATTTAAAAAGACAAATTTAGTAATACGCCTCTTTAACTACTCTCCAAATTTCACTTCAATATTCCTAAACTTCTCAAGATCTAAGAAAAATAAGAAAATTTCAGTTAAATTTGAACACCCTGTATATCAAAAATGGTGCATATTAGTGCACATATTTGTAGAGAATTATTTACTTATTTTGTCACGTAGTATCGCCTGCCGAATGTGCACCCTATCTTTTTATTACACCCACATGTGCTAAATTATCATTGGCGCATTCGCCAAAAAATAGCAAAGAAAAATTAATAATATTTATTATCTGTTAAAACAAATTAGGTATCCTATTCTTGGTAAACATTTAAAATATAGAATGAAATGAAATATAATAACGCTAAAAACTTTTTGCTAATTCTAACTTTTACAAAACTTATCACAGATAAACATGTCTTTTTAAACAAATCGCTGAAACTTAGATTATAAAAAAGATAATATGCACATTATGTTCAGTACAATTGACTCAATAATGTTGGTTATAATTCTGACTATTATGTTTAATAGAACCAAAAATAAATAAAATAAAATTATTAACCAGTTGAACAATCACCTCAAAACTTTAAAACATCCACCGACAAGGTAGCCTCTAGAAAGTCTCTAAAGTAGCTTTGAACTGTAATAAATCATATTTTTAATGTTATTATATTTCATTTCATTCTATATTATTTATTATGCTAGTTTTAAAAGAATGTAGCACAACTTTACTACGCCAGACAGATATTGCAACATGATAATGATATTGATACCAATATCCATCCTATGCATGTACAGAATGTCCAATAGAAAACTGACATTCTTTAAAGTGTAATAACTTACGAACTAAATAAAACTGGTAGTTGACTTTTTTAGAACAAATAATATTTTATATATAACTAATTTCATTTTTTTAGGTTTCAATTTATATAATATTTTAAAAAGTCAGTTATGGTTATTTTGCATTACATTATTTACTTACATTTTTAATTATTAGGTGTTGGTTTTAAACCATGTTACATCTTTGGTGTTATTGTATTGCTTGTTTTAACGCAACTGATTACTGAATTATTTTAACATGGTGTTTTGGCTCTTAAAGTTTTATTTATGTTACAGAGAGAACGTTGGATTTGTATATAATTTACTATAGGTGTTTTACTTAAATAGTGAGGATATGAAGATATTTTATTTCAAGAATTATTATTTTGTATCGGCAAGATATAACAATTGAATTCATGTTATATAATGTACCCCAATCATTTAATTAAGTTAAAATAGGTTTCGCTTAAATTTTCTATCAGTGCGATTGCTTATTCCGTTGGAATGTCTTATTTGCAGCATTTCATATATGTTTCTTTGGTTATAGTTTGGTTCTTTTTCTAATATTTGTACGTTTTTAAAATTAAATCGGTAGTTTTATTCTATGACGTGTTTGGCGAGTGCTGTCGTGTTTTGGTTTTGAGTTTTTATGCTATATTTGTGCGTGTATACTCTCTGATGCAGATACTGTTTCGATTGACCTATATGAGTACCGTTATAGTCATTGCAGCCTATCTTGTAATTAGTGTAAGTTTCATTTTCGGTTGATAGCCTAGGTTTAACATTTGTGAAATTTTTTTCTGAAATCACTCAAGAATGTCTACTTTTTTCTGCGCAATTTCAAATCCCAAAATCCGCTACTCTAGTATTTTAGTCCGTTGTTAAGCAACCATCATAAAAAGAGTACGAGAAAGTTACTTTTCCGCCTTAAGTCGGGAAAGTAGCTCCCGTACAGGATTTTATATACAAGGTGGGGCAATAGTGCATCCGAATTCGATATGTCGAGTCCTATGGTAGCTAGAAACTTGATTTAAAAACATAAAGAAACCAGACAAAAAAGTCTATAACCGGAAATTATTTTTGAATATACAGGGTGAGCCAAGACGAGCCTACAGGGTCAACTAAAAATTTTTTAAATGAGATGCCCTGTTTATCAGGAAATTTTTTGAAACCTCTTTGTGGCCTACTTCAACTCCTGTATTATTTTTGACTCTCTCCCAACCAATTGGAAGTAATTTTTTTTTTGTTGAAATTATGCCATTTCACGTGTATATTAAAAAATCAGTACAGCCACAATTATCGATTTTATGTATCGATAGTACCAGTAATGAGACATCTGTTTATGACACTCAGCCATTTTCAATTCTTAAAAGTATACAGGGTGGCCAAAATAATTTTTAAATTTTCAACTATTTGAACTGAATTTTGTCAATTTTTTTAAATGGAACACCCTGTATATTTTTGGACGATGTGAGGCAGAACTGAAAAACGAACATTTTTTTTTTTGTAATTTAAGAGAAGATATTGTAAAAAGTGCTCCACATATTGCCCATTTTGATTGACACATATTTCTATGCGTCTTTGGAATGAAGTTTCTACTGTTCATAAAATTGCCGGAGTGATACTTCTAAACGCATTTATTATCTTTTCCCTAAAATTTTGGATTGTTGTTGGTGTGATGTTTTTGTGGGCATCATGTAACATATTTATTATAATACCTTCTCTTGAATTATTTGAAAAAAACCGTCATTTTTAATTTTTATTGCTGAATTTTGCAGTTATTGTTCAATAAATTGAAAATGGTCACAAATAGTCATATATATGTATGTACAAAAAATGTTCGTTTTTCAATTATACATCACATCGTCCAAACATATACAGGGTGTTTCATTTGAAGAAATTGAGGAAATTCAATTAAAAAAAGTTGTAACTTTAGAAATATTTTTTGGTCATCTCGGTGGTCATCACACAGATGTTTCATAACTGGTACTAACATATTTTTTCTTAAAATCGATAATTGTAATTATTGTAGTGATATTTTTTATATGTATATACACGTGTAAATGGTATAATTTCAACAAAAAAAATCATTACATCCAAGTGGTTGGCAGAAAGTTAATAATAATACAGAAGTGAATGGAGGCCACAAAGAGGTTTCAAAAAATGTTCTGATATAATTGGCATTTCATTAAAAAAATAAATTTTACTTGACCCTGTAGAATCGTCTTGGCTCACCCTGTATATTCGAAAACAATTTCCAGTTATAGACTTTTTTGTCTCGTTTACCTATCTCTTTAATTCAAATGTCTAGCTATCATAGAACTCGAGATGTCGAAGTTGGACACACTATTGCACCACCCTGTATATTATATTTTAGACAGTAAATAAATACACGCAGACAAATCAACTCATATTAAAATTGCATTTTTTTGGTAAAAAATAATATTCTATATGTGACTAATGTGATTTTAAATTTAAAGTCACATTTTTTGCGATTGTTCTAACTCTGGTAGTGTCCCAAACATTACATCATCTTCACTGTCCATTTTAAATATCTTTTAATATATTTTTAGCACTTACAAGTATTAAAGAGAAATAAGCACTGAATCTGACGTTTATCACAACAATAATTAAACAGTGATTGTCAAAGAAATGATTTTACAAGCAATTTGATTCTAATGAAAAAAATGTTATATATAATAAAAATTCCTTAATTTATAATAATATTGATTGCGATTTCAGAAAAAATAATATGTGTACCTCGTAGTAAAATCACATTTCCGGACTTCAGTGTAATTTACATCGTCATCCGAAAATGTATTGCTTTTACACTAGGTACACAATGTACAATTATTGTGGTATTGTATGGTTTATGGGCAATTTTTATATTGTGTTGTTTAAATATGTTTGCAATTTTTTCAGATACTGTTGGTGGCATGGAGACATATTTATTATTACTACTATTTGGTATGTGGGTTATTTTATATTATGTTTTGTGTATTTTTTTTTATTATTGGGTCATAAAAATGTTTGGAGTAGGAATTTGTTCCTAGAAATTTTCTAATTTTTTTCGAGTTATTTGGTCTATATTTTGGATGTGAAAGTTGAATGGCACAATCTATAGTTACTTCTAAGAAGTTTATGCTGTTGTTTTGTTCTATTTTCTTAGTGAATTGTAACCTTTTGTCTTTTGTTAAGTAAATACAGTCATCTACATATCTGTAGAATTTTGGTTTATAATTTTGTGATTTTAATACAATATTTTTCATTTCTTCCATTACTAAATTTACTATAGTGGCAGATATAGGTGACAAATTTACGAAGTCGCCATAAAGTTACGTATATCTGCCACCATAGCAAATTTAGTAATGGAAGAATTAATTATCGCTAATTACCTCTTTGGTAAACTTGGTTGGCGTACGGAACATATCTTTAAACTTAATGCACGTTCGACCTACTTGTTTATTATACAATAATATATTCACAAATTTTGATTGAGCATTTCAGATATATAGTACCTCTTTGGTGTCTACGCAAAAACTAAAAAAAATAATATAATAATTAATGTGCAGATGCGTACATTGATTACTATTGGTTAAGATTATTTTTAATTTTAATACAGTCCTGATTATTTTTTTACTTCAATTAATAATAAACAAATAGAATCCAGAATATTTGAATTAGTTTGTATACACAAATGAATAACAAAAACACTTATTCAATGGATTCTTGGGGAATAAATCTACTAATATATCCTAAATTTATCTCTTACCTGTATTATTTCCGCATAAATTTGTCCCGCCTGGCTAATTTGACGCTAAACTCTGGATTTACTTAGTAAAAATGGTAGTTTTTTTGGAATTACTTCTATGAGTTAGATGTATTTTTCACGTTTTTTTTTTCAATTTTGTAATTTTTCCGTATTGGGAGTATATGAAAATACAAAACAAGTGGTTTCTGTACGTTTTGGTAAAGTTTCACACCCAGTGGTGCCTCTTTGAGATAATTGTGGCCTATTGAACTACATTAGAAAAGAGCATCCAAAAATTAAGAATAATTCCGACTATCGTGTATTTTACTAATAGAAGCCCGACTACCATCTCCAGATATTTATTTTCTTACACCGAACTGATTTTAGGGTTGGTTTCTCGTGAAACATTATTAAATATTTTAAATATATGAAGGAAATTTGCTTTTTGATGTAACATTTTTTTATTAAAAACTCTACACTTGCTTCGGCTTTTTAGGCCTTTGTCAAGAGTACGGAGAATACCGGATAGTAAAATTTGTGTTCCCTGTACTCTTGACAAAAGCCTAAAAATCTGAAACACGTGTAGAGTTTTTAATAAAGAAACATTTTTGAAATATTAAAAAGCAAATTTCCTTCATATTTAAAATATTTAATTTCACCTAATACCCTTATAAATAATTATTGAAATAGCTTAAAAAAAATTGTATACGTAGTTGTTATGTTTCTCTTTACAGGTGTTTTATCTTTTCTTTTCATTGGCACTTTAAATATATTTTTTTGATGTTCACCCGAAGAGACTAAACAACAAGGGTCTTTTGCCCTTACGATTAAGGCTAAAAATTATAGTGAAATAAATAGTTTCAATATTTCATCAATAACTGGAGAGAACCAAGTGTGATATTTAGATATTTATCTATTTAAGATATTTATTTATCAATTTATCAATTTTCTCGTCTTATAATGGTTATTACGGTAAAAAAAATGTAATTAATTAACATTTTTTTTCACATTTTTTACCGTAACAACCATTATTATCTTTAGATATAATAGATAAATGACAAAGTAGCTGTTCAAATGAGACATTTTTTTGTTTCCATTAATGAAATTTTTATTTAATGTTCTACAGGTTTGAAATTAAAAATTCAAAGACAAAATAAGCAGGTAAATTAATATATCTAGAGGGTATAACTTCTTACACTCCGCTCATGAGAGGATAAAGTAATTGAAATGAGTTTAAAAATTGAAGGGCTGGAACTGACGGCCTGAGAACACACGCTTACAAATCGACTATGTTCACCTGATACGCCATCTATTAATAAAATCATGATTCAGAGATGTGTCCCGTCTGTCTCTCCAATTTTCTGTATCTGACAGAATTAATTTACCTTTGAAATGTTTTGCTTTCATGTGGCATTCAGGTGCTCATCCTCAATTACTAGAGAGATTGCAAAAAAATCTACCCAAATTATTCGTAATTTTGTCTTATTGATTTGATTGCATTTGCGGTGGAAATTCTGATAAATGCTAATTTTGCTTTGCCACAAACGTTTGAAGAATTAAAAATTGAAAAAATTTTACTACGGCAAATGTTCACATTGGGTGAAATTTGTTACTTCTTACCATAAAGAAAATGGCACTAAAACATCTCGACAGTTTCTTGTAAACACAACTTTTATTAATATACAGAGGAAAGTCAGTTGAGATAAGAGAAACAGTGAGAGATATTTTAAAAAATGCAATTAATTTATATACTGATTATAAGTACTTTATTTGTCGGTTTGGTGATTATCCATTTTGGGTATTCTGTCTTGAAACAAGTAGGAGTTTTATTGTCTATAATTAGTGACATCCTAAAATGTTTTCTCGCACCTACTTTGGGTATTAAGCAACTGTTCTATAACTAACACTAGCCGACACAATTTTTGTAATCTAGTTTACACCACTGTTTTTATATTGTTAATACCTCTCTATTAACTCGAAAAGTATCCAACAAGTCCTAATACATACCATTTTTTTTGTGAACACAATAGAACCTATTTTATTGCAAAGTAATAAATTTTATGATGAGTCCGCAATTTTAGAAGTGCAACTTAAAGTAACGTGGAACATTTTCAGTGTCAGTCTTGTTTTGACCTTCCAGGTGTACAATTGTGTCTGTTAGAAAGTGTTTTCATTTGTCTACATAACGCTTTTGTGACAAAAAATTTCCAGTCATCTCGCCGAAGTTGGAAAACCTCACCTAACAGGTTTTGTTACATTTGTGGAGAATTCTTGGTGAACTCATATGGGAGACCATTGTCTCAAGATGTGGGAAAAGCGTATTTTCTATATTTTGGATTTTTAGTAGGAGATCATTTCCATAGACACGTGAGATATTATGTTATATTGACGTCGGTTAGTACAAAAATCGACAGAATAATTAGATATACATTTATCTCTGTATGTATAATAAAATAATAGCGACTTGTTTGTTTCCTTCTTATATTATTACTAAGGTCCGCGAATAAATAGTACATGACGTAATAACCTGATACCGCGCTGACATATACATATAAATGTATGATAAATGATTACCTTTTATGTAATTGGCGATTTTGTAATATATAAAATAACACGAGCAATAAATATTTCACTGAACACACAACACTGCGCACTAGTAATTTCTAGATTTCCAGTAAATTAGCAGCATCTGTAGTAGATGTTTAGGAGTTAAGATACAAAAAAATTCTTTAAAATGTGTCGGTTACATAGAGTACGTTCTTTACTGGTCTCCGAGTTAGCATTCATTATTTTCTTAGAACGAAAAGTAACAAGCACTATTTTGGGGATTAACTGCAGGAAACGGATATTGCCGTAGCCGTTCTGACCTATATAGCGAAGTCGAGCGCCGCGGTAAAAGTGTTAAAACTGTGCTTGTGCAAAAATATCTACTCGTGTCGCTTCCGCTGAGTGCTCGCCCAAATGCAGTACAATCGCTCAAAGCTAAGTAGATACGACGTCATTGTTGTTAAATTTTTAGTTGCTACTATGCGGTGAGTAATGATGGATCGTAGAAAGCTAATTTTATTAGCGCTGTCTACACGAAGACATCGGAAAAGGCAACAAAAATAATTTATAGTCAAAAGCAGGATCCCTTCTCGGTCTTTCAGGTTTTTATCCTTATACTGATCACATATTTTATCCCACAGACACTTCTGACTTTCTACCGCTTCAATCAATTCTATTGTTTCCAAGTAGCATTTTCTCTTTGGCGGCATACTGTGTTATTAATTACAAAGATCATCTAGCAAAACAACCTACTATGTGCCACAAGTAAACACACATGTTAACGCATGACTAGAAATATCGCTGCGAATTCCGTCGTGTGGGTCAGAGCACATTTGTTTCTATCAGCTTTCAAAAGTACCGCGATACGAAAACGCGATATTTCTGACCGCCAAACGGGGGTTTTCATGGCAACGACATGCTGCATCTCGCAGTGGGCATGCACTCATTTAATTGCTTGTGAATTTGTGAATTTTTGCCGCCGTAATTTGCCGCATGTCGTAAATCGTGCCGCAACCATTTAGTGGGCCACCAGCCTTATGAAAAACACGGATACATAACCATTGCCACCGACATTGCCAGTGCCAGTGGCGGAATTCGAACCCGCAGGACGATGGAGTAATTATCTAGTCACACCTGCCATCTCGTGCTCTAGCCAACTATTCCAACGAGTCGATCCGGACCTGGAATGTACTATTTACTCGCGTACTTTAATGATTACTTTTTTTCCAAAACTTTTGCAAAATCGCATTTAATAATATGACACTTATTCCACGCGTTTTCATATATTTTTGATTCTTCTCTTTTCCTAGTATAACTCTTGCGTTCAGAAAGCCACACGTTGAAAGGACTAGTTGATTCACTGATATAATATTTACTTCACTCACATGGGATACTATAAATAATTTTTTTGAATTTTGCACATCATTTACTGGTTAGTTTTCGATAATTTGGATCTCAACGTATTATTGGTTTCAAATACCGTCCACACAGAAAGCTTGTTTCTAATTTTACGTAAAATATCATAATTTTAAAATATCGTAGAGTCAAAACAATATCAAACAATTTAAATTCGAGGTAAAACTATATTGGTGCAATTCTTTTATAATTAATATTAAATTACAGCAGACACAATATTTTAGTTAACTAAAGAATTGAAGTTCAATAATAGTTTTTCATAGTAATAATACCCAAAATTGAATAGGTTTTTGACAGACTGAAGGGGATAATATATTTTTTATTTTTCCATTTTTCCATTTTAACACATATATGGAATTATTTGACATAACTGGTTCCCAGTTTAAGAGTTAGGATGCTTCATCTCCGAAACGTAGCGTGTTGCTTCTGCCAGAGTCACTAACGCGTGGTCGAATAACAAACATTGAATTTTGGTAGATAAGATACGACGAAGAGATCTCTCAAAGACTTTTAAAGAACGGATATTGGGAGTGAGAACAATTGAACGTCACCAAAATAAGATAAAAGAAAACAAATACGGACAGTGGGAAGGGATAGTTTTAAGTCGAATATGCAGTGGCGGGGATAAGAAATATAATAAAATGGACTTTGAAATTATGCCACAAAAAGTTTTTCAAAGGCACAATCAAATATCCTTTATAAATTTAATATTACGCGGGATTAAAATGTTTTCGAATTTAATGCATTTATTATAAGACACTATTAAGTAATTAATCTGCGGTAATTTAATTTCAAAATTCCATAGACAATGTTTTAACCAAAAACTAACTAAAATCTGTCCCATAGGGAATACATTGAACGATAAAACTTCACACGAACAAATATTTTCGGTATTGCTGCAGTTCCACACAAATACAATAAAAAAGTATTTCTTACACATGCGATACGATTCGTCGTTGCATGAAATTACATATTCTTCTGTAGCATGATCTTCACGGATTTGTGCAGCAACTAATTTGAAACGTTGTATCAGTTTCTCAACAGGGTTCACTCACTGTGCACTATTTGTTTAATATAATCCCCGCAAAGAAGTCAAGAGGATTTTAAGTCGGGAAATCTAGCAGGGCAAGATATAGGTCTCTTTCTTCCAGTGTATTGGTTGGGGTAATTTCGATCAAGAAATCTGGCAGCATCTCTGGCATAATATGGTTGAGCCCCATCGTGAATATACCACATTTGACGCTACATAATCAATATCAATACTTCAGCTATCAGGTCATTTAAAAAATTCAAGAATTCCTGTCCATTAAGTGTGTCTGGTAATAATTAAGATCCTATTAGGTTGCCGCCGACAATTGTTGCTCAATCGTTTGTCGAGAATTGTTGATATTTGCGCTCGATTATTTCCATGGTGATTTTTGTCACTCCAAATATGTATACTTTTTTCATAATTTTTTAATTGGATAGAGTATGTGGCAAATAGATGAAGCTGCGAACTAGCAAGTTGCTTATATAGATTTTGTCACTTACTGAAAGAAATTGACGAAAATATTAATCATCTTATAATTTGCTCGGAAACATGTGCGGGCCGAAATAAAAATATTAACATTCATGATAAATCAAAAAGAAAAATTCTCATAAAATTCCTTTATTACTGTGACCGGTTTCGTGAACAAATTAATTACTTCACATCATCAGACACAGGAATTTTTATAAATAAAAAACCAGGGTCGTCAAATTAAAATTAAAAAAGTTTTGCAACATAGTCAAATCTGTAAATGTAAGATATAAAATTTTGGTATCTAATTAACTTTTTGATAAAATTTCTAAAATTTTTTAACGTGCTTGTCCTTTTAAACACATACATACACTGTGTGTATGTATGTGTTTAAAAGGACAAGCACGTTAAAAAATTTTAGAAATTTTATCAAAAGTTAATTAGATACCAAAATTTTATATCTTACATTTACAGATTTGACTATGTTGCAAAACTTTTTTAATTTTAATTTGACGACCCTGGTTTTTTATTTATAAAAATTCCTGTGTCTGATGATGTGAAGTAATTAATTTGTTCACGAAACCGGTCACAGTAATAAAGGAATTTTATGAGAATTTTTCTTTTTGATTTATCATGAACAATTACTCATATGGGATCAACCTACCTACGTTAAAAATATTAACATTGTTTGTCTTTATCGACTTCTAATTTTCAGGTTATTCACCAGAAATTCCCAGGGTTGGTCGTAATTACCTAGATTCCGATAGATATTTTGGTTGGATTGAAAATAAAATCAGAAAGGGGAAAATATTTAACAAACAATTTCTAGAAAATATTTACGTTCCTGAGCAACACCAAGAATTAATAAAAGCTGCAAGCCCAACTTTTATAATTTTGAAGAGCTTTCAGGGATAATAAATTTGCTCAATAAAAAAAAAAAAAGAATCTCTGGCGAAAAAGTAAATTTCATAGATTTGAATTAAGTAAGGAGTACGGACAATATTTGTAAAAAAGAAAGCCTTGATGATATAACGGGTGTAACAGGATCATGGTACATCCCCCTTTTCTCCTTTAGTTTTGAAGACAAATGATTGAAATTTGGAATATCTTATATACATAATAAACGGCACTTTTTGACATATAAGTGATATTTTTTCACTTCTGGTTTCGTCGGAAGTGACACTAACTTTGGATTTTTAAAAAGAATATCCTGTATGTTATTGCACTTTTCAATTTTGCATAATTTTCTGAATCCAACAATACCAAATAAGTGACATTTCAAACGTCAATATTTTTTATAATATAATTTTTAGTTTTCCATTTAAGTGTGCGATGATGGTTCCGATTTATTCTAAATCACCCCGTGTAATGCTAGAAAAATCGAAATCACATCAAGAATACTAAATTACGTGATTTATCAGCAAATAAAATTCATCAAAATGGTTTTTGGGTAAAAACTCAATTTTTTCAAATGGAAGCATATTGGTACCATGGTACCATTTATTAGTAGTATCAATAAGGAATTTATTCATATGTCGTATTAACATGTGCGAAAATACAAACAAAATTACAGCTAAAAAGAAAATAAGAAAATACAATTTTGTTCTAATTACCTTATTATACATAAGGTGGCTTTGAAATACAAAAAATGAACACAGAACATTACAACAGTTGTTCAAAATGCTGTCCATTAACGTCAATGCACTTCTGAACTCGCATAGCTGTTTCTCGAGGAACGTTCGCCAATTGCTGGGCCGTTATGCTATTAATTGCGCGTCTTACTCGTAGCTTCAGGTCTTCACGGGTTGTAACGGCGGTTGCGTAGACAATATTTTTTAAATGACCCCAAACAAAAAATCAAGGAGTGTTAAATCAGGTGATCTTGGAGGCCACCTCACAGGACCATTTGTCGAAATTACGTTTTCTCCGAATCTCCATTGAAGGTAATCATCCTTGAATTATGGGGAGGAGTGCCATCTTGTTGGAAATATAATCTCTGTCGTAAATGGAAAGTAATTCAGCTAAACTGTCCTCAATTTCATTTTGCAGAAATCCCAAGTATCTGGCACCGGTCAGGAGTCTTTTAAATATTATTGGACCAATGATTCTACTATCGATTATTCCATGCCAAACATTGAAACCGAACCGCATTGAAAGTTACCCTCTTGTAATAAATTTTGATTTTCTTGTGACCAATATTTTGTATTTTGTCGGTTAAATAATCCCAAATTTGTAATCCTAGACTCGTCCGAAATTAAAATCATTCCCAAAAGATTATTGTTTGGCTGCACGTTATTCTGCAAAATCCAATTGCAATATTCCACCCTACCTTCGTAATCATTTTCGTACAAGTGCTGGTGCTATTGGTATTTAAAAGATTCATAGTGGTATTTGTGCAAAATTTTGCTTACTGTTTGGTGATTGATTTCCAATTCAAATCCAATTTGCCTTAAAGAAACAGTCTTATCAACTTGTACTCCAGCCAAAACATTAATTTCCGTTCCTTCGTCAAGAATGAAATTTTCTTCGGGATTATTGTTGGGCTCACTTCGGAATTGATTTCCAAGAGGATTAAAATAATTTCTTGCTGGACATTGTCTATCAAGATATCGTTCGGCATAAAGGTGTCTAGCCGCAACGGCATTTTCTACATTCCTCATAAATAATTAACATGTCCATTGTCCGTCCACTTTTTCATCTCTTGTATAAATTTGCTGCATTTTGAACACAATTAACAAAAATTTTAAACAATTTTTAAAGACACAATAAATACACCGGTAAACCAACAAATATTTGACAAGCTAAATATTTCGTTGTTTTCAAAGCCACCTTAGTTACTTCTTAACATTTAATTAGAACAAAATTGTATTTTTTTATTTTCTTTTAGCTGTAATTTTGTTTGTATTTATCGCACATTTTAATACGACATATGAATAAATTCCTTATTAATAGTACTAATTTGAAAAAATTGAGTTTTTCCCCAAGAACCATTTTGATGAATTTTAATTGCACATAAATCACGTAATTTAGTATTTTTTGACGGGATTTCGATTTTTCTAGCATTACATGGGTCATTTAGAATAAATCGGAACCGTCATGGCATATTTAAATGGAAAACTAAAAATTATATTATAAAAAATACTGACGTTTGAAATGTCACTTAGTTGATATCGTTTGATTCAGAAAATTATGCAGAATTCAAAAATTCAATAATATACAGGGTGTTCCATTTAAAAATCGAAAGTTTGTGTCACTTCCGGCGAAACCGGAAGTGACAAAAATCACTTGCATGTTAAGAAGTGCCGCTTATTATGCATATAGGACATTCTAAATTTCAATCAATTATCTCCAAATCTAAAGGAGAAAAGTGGGGTGTACCATGATCCTGTTACACCCAGTATATACACCATTTCTGAGGATAGACTTAAGGTAGGACGGTCAGAAGAAAAAATTACTGCTAACAGGTTAGAGAAAAAAAGAAGAGAACAAAGAGCTGAAAAAACGGATAATTCACGGTAACATATTAAATTCATAAAAGAAGAATACAAGTGAAGAAATCTTTGAACAAAATTAAGAAAATCTAAAGAAAAAAGGAAAACTACTTAGTTTTAAAAATTAAGGTTTTTATGTTCATTTTTAATATTAAAATGTAATCTGTTGAAAATCATAACACCTTTTTTATTCTTGTTATAATCTCTGTATAAGAGTATCATGTACGTTTAACTATTCTTATAAATAAAAAAGTTACAAAAATTCCTATAGCGCTAATCAGCAGTACAATATTCTGCTTACTGAAATATTGGTTGGTTTTTGATATAACAAAATACGTATAAATATAAATTTCTGAAATAATGTTTTTAAGTCAAGTTATTGCAAAATAATGATTGTTGTACATGCCAGTTTTATTCAGTTGTGTATTCAATTCATTAAGACATGAAATTAACTTATTTTTTTTTTTAAATATAAGACAAGGATAATGTAAAATAAATAATATTTTAATCTAAATCTTAATAAATAACTAATTGTTGACTACAATAATTGTAAAACTTCTGAAGAATGCTAAAAACTTCCAAGGAATTCCATAGAATTCCAAATTATGAAAAATTGAGATTTTTGAATTCAAAGTAACAAAATTCCAGTTTAAAACTCAATTACACTGCATGATGTTATTTGTTGAGACTGAATGATAAAATTTTAGTCTCTGTATTTGATTTCATTATAACTTGCCGTACTACCATAGAATGTATTTTAATTGGCTGGTTTTTACTGAAAATTAAAATACTGACATTTTGAAGAAAAAGTTCTTAAGAGAGAATAATAAATTTCAAATTTGCTAATAAAAACAGAAATGTAAGAAAAGTAACCTCTCTATTAATTAAGTTTTAGAAAAATGGCCTGAGCAAGTTATAAATTATTTTTTAAAATTAAAATAACGAAAAGATGTTCAATAACGTTTCCGCTCTGTAAATGAATTCGTTTAAATTGCTGAACCATTCCTTTCCTTGTAACTGCGTTTGAAAGTTGAAGAAAAGCGGCAATCACAAGTACAGAGAGGTCAGGGGTCGGACCGAGCACCTAAATTCAAACATAAACACGTGTGCGCATTCTACCGCTTCCTCATTGTGAAAGAACTTAATTACAACGTACAATACGGTTTATTTCCGATTTACTTTGTCTTTGATTTCTGCTTTAACTATGACTCACTGTTTAGATTTAGAATATTTTCAGCTTTTTGCTTAGTCTTCTCAGTAAATGATTTTAATTAAGATGTTATTAAAAACTAGATGTGATAGGTGCTTGAAACAAGAAAAACAATGTAAAATTATAAAATAATTGAACAATTTATTTATTAGCAAAAAAAAATCTAAAATTATTAATGAATATTTTATAATAATAAAATATATATAACGTTTCTAAGAAGTAATAAATAAAGGTATAATAAAATTTCAAGGTATTCCAATAGAGGGGTGATTTATTTACAAATAGTACTGAAAGTAATACCTAAAACATACAAAATCGTAATCCTCTTACAGTATTCAATTAAAAATTAGATAGAGTAGCCACATACAGATTGAGCAAAACCACTGAATACACTACTAGTGGTGTGTACAGTTTACAGTCGCCCGTCTGTTGCCAGGAAGATAGGGCGATCGCATCGCGAATGTTGATGCGGTACTGAAATCTACTAGTCTGTTGTCTCGTTGTCAACTTCTCTCGGTGCTTTTTCAAGCACCCTGACTCTAATGCACAATTGTTAAATTTCGTTTGTACTTCATATTTAGCCAGGAGGCTACTCCTCATTGTACGGTTTGTACTGTATAGGTACTACTTTTGTAGTAAACTATACAATTCTTGATGATTTATAAACTTGTATCATAGGAAGAATTGCTTAAGCTGTAATGGCGATTGACCCTAGTATTTTATCCAATAAAAGGACATCCTTCTTGAGGCCATCGCGTCAACACCATTCGTAGGCTAGTTTCTGATTGTTGCCCTCATCTGTACGAAATAGGTGCACGCAACGTCGACATGGTATCGATCTTATACGTCTCAATGTGATCGTAGATTACTAACGAATTATAAGATAGGTCCATCTATACATACATAATAAAATATATATATATATATATATATATATATATATATATATATATATATATATATATATATATATATATATATATATATATATATATATATATATATATATATATATATATATATATATGTTGTTTTTCATGTTTTCGCGGGTGGTGAATGTTAAATTCGTTTTTCCGGGTATACTCCCGCGTAGGTGATAGGCCCCGGAGGGACCGTGGTTGTCTGAACGACGTTTCGGCAGAATCTCATCTGCCACCTTCAGGTTCTAACAGATAACTGCTTACTGCTGCTTCTGGATTTCAGTTCGAGTAACCAGAAGCCGCAGTAAGCAGTTATCTGTTAGAACCTGAAGATGGCAGATGAGATTCTGCCGAAACGTCGTTCAGACAACCCACGGTCCCCTCTCGGGGCCTATCACCTACGCGGGAGTATACCCGGAAAACGAATTTATATATATATATATATATATATATATATATATATATATATATCGATCTATCATGATTTGAAGGTGTAATTCAATGCAGGTCGGGGTATTTGCCCGCTGAGTAGTTGTTTCCTTCAAATCATATTTAATCACATTAGTTTAGTCCACCTGGGCTAGGGGTCGCCGCTCTCGGTACTTGCTGTGATGCAAGTCGCTATCCGCCACAGAGACATCTAGGATGTCGGTCGGTTAGTAGCATTCAGACCATATGAGAAGTTTCATACCTCTCACCAATATTCATATATATATATATATATATATATATATATATATATATATATATATATATATATATATATATATATATATAATGTTATTAAATATGATTTGTAGGAAACAACTACTCAGCGGGCATATACCCCGACCTGCATTGCATTACACCTTCAAATCATGATAGATCGATATCCAATATTATTTGTCAATTCCTAACCAGACATAGATCGATTTCAAACTTAATTGTTCTCTTCAGTATGCCCATAGGTATACATATATATATATATATATATATATATATATATATATATATATATATATATATATATATATATATATATATATATATATATATATATATACATATATGTATATATATATACATATATTATATATATTATATTTTTACATATATGTATATATATATAACACTAGGTATATTAATACATATTTGAATTTTCCTTTTAAAGAAGACTCAAACGATATGCCACTTGATGGGTCTGCGATGGGTCGGTACCATGATATGGGTGAGTTTGTACCAGAAACATGCCAACTTTGTGAGCTCACTGTGACGTAATGGAAGAACATTTTGAGATCTAGATTATGTCAAAAATTGTCAAACACCCTGTAGTTTACGCTACTGTTATCGGATCTAACGAAATCGGTCATTTTATACCGGATGAGTCAGGAAGCGCTAAAACTATTTTTTCTCATTTTTATCAAATGGAACACCCTGTATATTATGAATCCAAAGGAAAGCCCTTTGAAAGAGCTTTCCACTGATATAAAGGTTCAAGGGTCTATCTATCATGGGTGCCAAGAATTTGAAGGCAAGGTGCACAATTCGAGGTTTATTAAAAAATTACGCTCAATTTTCAATTGTTTTGTGAATTTTCGCTGAATTCGGCTCTTTTCAGTAAGACAATTTCGAAAATAATGATATCAACTTATCTGCACCATGATAGTTCTCTGCAGACAAAAAAAAATCAAGAAGAGAGGAAACGAAAACTTTATTTGGAAAGAAACTGGGTGGAAGCACTGGAAATTAAACTAAATGTTCAAAAATGTTCCCATTCTCCCTGATACACAGTTGTAAACGATTTTCAGTTGTTCTTCGAACATCGGCTAGTGTAGCTATTGAGACATTGCGAAATGTTGCAGCGATTCTTTCCTGCATATCCTCCTTGGTTGTGGGCCTCACCCTGTAGACCTCCTGCTTCACATAACCCCATAGGAAAAAATCCAAAGGAGTTAGGTCTGCAGACCGTGCCGGCCATCTTATGGGTCCTCCACGACCAATCCATTGTTCCCCTCTCCAATTAGTTAAAAAATCTTTTACTATTCGATGGTTATGTGGGGGTGCACCGTCGTGCTGGAACCACATGTTCTCTCTAACGTCTTCATCTACATCTTGAAGCAGCCCCTCTAAATTCAAACGCAAGAAATTGTGATATCTTCGGCCATTTAATGCCCCATCCTCAAAAAACCACGGTCCAATGACATAGTTGTCTAATATACCACCCCATACATTAATTGACCATCGATTTTGGTGATCCACTTGCCTGACCCAGTGCGGGTTTTCAGTCGCATAATAATGCATGTTATAGCGATTTACTGTCCCATTACTGCGAAAGGTAGCTTCATCGGTAAATAAAACCTTTGATAAAAATTGGGCATCTTCGTTAATTTTATTTTAGCATTATATTGCAGAAATTAATACGATTTTGAAAATCTTCCCCATAAAGGTCTTGGTGTAGTTGAATGTGATAGGGGTGATATTTGTATTTATTGATGATACGATTTACAGAAGTTTTACTTACATCGGTTTGTTGTTCAATTTCACGACAACTTATGTGAGGATTCTCTTGCACGTGAAGCAAAACTGTCAATTCGTGTTCTTCATTATTTACAACCATGTTCCTCAATTTTCTTTTGGTATAACACACATTACCAGTGTCCTCAAATCTTTCTCTCAAGTTTTTGAATGAGTTGGGATCAGAGTTCGTCTCTCGGGGTATTTCATTCCATAAATCCTTGATGCCAATAAGCAATTCCTATCAGCTTCTCCCAAACAATATATCATATCAGTTAACTCTTGTTGGGTGAATTTCATTGTTACTCGTTCGTTTATACTAAGAAAAATATCAACACTCGAAATTTTACAACAATAAAGTAAATTATTGACAAGACTGGTACTTTTATGACAGGTACCTACTTGATTTTTTTGAATTTATTTCGATAAATTGAAAGTTGAAGCAATTTGAAATTCTCTACAATTTTTTTTATTTATTCTTTCGATGATAGTACGTGGAACAACAGCTTTCCAAACTTAACAAAAATTTTACTATCTTTCATTGAATTGAAAATAAAAGTATTTTGGTCTTATTTTTAGAAGAATGAATTACACCATTTTAAAGCTGAGAAAAAAATACTACGAAAAGCTACGTTTTATTAAGCACCGTTCTAAAATAATAAATCATTTCGCGACAAAATTACGTCGGGCTAGAAAAGACTTGTCATGACATGAATTTATATACGCATTTCAAAAAAAATTAAATTTATCAGGCGTTGACTATTTTATACTTAAGTATTTTTCTGCACTGAAGTACGGTATTTTTCTCCGAGTATAAGGATAATTATTTTTGAAATTTTCTTACTGAAAAGCCGCCGATTTAAGCGAAAATTCACAAAACAATTGAAAATTGAGCGTAATTTTTTACAAACCTCGAATTGTGCCACTTTGCCATCAAATTCTTGGCACCCATGATAGATAGACCCTTGAACCTTTATATCAGTGGAAAGCTCTTTCAAAGGGATTTCCTTTGGTGTCATAATATACAGGGCGTTTCATTTGAAAAAAATGAGAAAAAAGTAGTTTTGGCGTTTCCTGACTCACCCGGTATAAAATGACCGATTTCGTTAGATCCGATAAAAGTAGCGTAAACTACAGGGTATTTGACAATTTTTGACATAATCTAGGATCTCAAATGTCCTTCCATTACGTCACAGTGAGCTCACAAAGTTGGCATGTTTTTGGTACAAACTCACCCATATTATGGTACCGACCCATCGCAGACCCATCTAGTGGCATATCGCTTGAGTCGTCTTTAAAAGTAGAATTCAAAATGTAATAATATACCTAGTGTTCCATTTAAAAAAACATAAGTTTATATCGTCACGCCTCAATGGATCACCCTGTATATTTCCAAAATATTTTTAGACTATGTACCTTTGCCCCTCTATCACCCCGTTTTTGGAATTTTTCGATATCTCTTTATAAGAGAGCCAGGACATTTGGCCGACGCGAGGCTGGGACACCGTATATATATATATATATATATATATATATATAGTATATATATATATATATATGTATATGTATATATATATATATATGTATATATATATATATATATATATATATATATATATATATATATATATATATATATATATATATATATATATATATATATATATATATATATATATATATATATATATATATATATATATATATATATATATATATATATATATATATATATATATATATATACATATATATATATATATATATATATATATATATATATATATATATATATATATATATATATATATATATATATATATATATATATATATATATATATACATATATATATATATATATATATATATATATACATATATATATATATATATATATATATATATATATATATATATATATATATATATATATATATATATATATATATATATACATATATATATATATATATATACATATATATATATATATATATATATATATATATATATATATATATATATACATATATATATATATATATATATATATATATATATATATATATATATATATATATATATATATATATATATATATATATATATATATATATATATATATATATATATATATATATATATATATATATATATATATATATATATATATATATATATATATATATATATATATATATATATATATATATATATATACATATATATATATATATATATATATATATATATATATATATATATATATATATATATATATATATATATATATATATATATATATATATATATATATACATATATATATATATATATATATATATATATATATATATATATATATATATATATATATATATATATATATATATATATATATATATATATATATATATATATATATATATATATATATATATATATATATATATATATATATATATATATATATATATATATATATATATATATATATATATATATATATATATATATATATATATATATATATATATATATATATATATATATATATATATATATATATATATATATATATATATATATATATATATATATATATATATATATATATATATATATATATATATATATATATATATATATATATATATATATATATATATATATATACATATATATATATACGGTGAGTCTCGAATTGCGCTCGCCCCGATATCTCCTAAAATATTTGGAATAGAAAATTGAAATTTCGAGGGCTTATTATACGACTAAAATGCCATCTTTTCAATAAAAAATCAAGTTTGGGCACATCCGGTTTGACTGGAAATGCCCACAACTTTCGATTTTTAAATGAAACACCCTATATATTTTTACATTTTTGGAATCTAGAGGAAAGTTTGAATACAATACATCCATTTTGGTCACTTTTTGATAAACATTAAAAATTTTATTACAAAATCTATTTCGGAATCCAGAGTGCTGTGCTATTGTTTTATTACATTCAATGGCTACTATGATTTTTCCAATGTTATTAGGTTACCAGATTTTTAACAGAAATGTGCCATTTTAGTTTCCTTAAAAAGCCCACTAATCTATTAGCCGCATGTTTCTAAAAGCTTGGTTGCATTGTATTTTGGCTGAAATCTCAAATATTTCTGAGCGGACTTTCAAAATTTTGGTATCATTAGATTCAGTGATGAAAATGGGGTATTTAAAAATGTTGGTGGACGATTAACTTCCCATTTAAAAAACCGAGTTAGTGGGTAAAAATCACATTTTAAAATTTTCAAACGCCTCTAGACAATTCAGTAATGCAATCATATTGCTCTTTTTATTTTTATAGTAACGTAGCACACAACCTAAAATATATTTTGGGCACCACAGCACTCTGCTATTAACCGACCGACATCCTAGATGTCTCTGTGGCGGATAGCGACTTGCATCACAGCAAGTACCGAGAGCGGCGACCCCCTAGCCCAGGTGGACTAAACTAATGTGATTAAATATGATTTGAAGGAAACAACTACTCAGCGGGCAAACCCTGACCTGCATTGGAATTACACCTTCAAATCATGATAGATCGATAGCCAATATCATTTGTCAATTCCCAACCAGACATAGATCGATTTCGAACAATCATCTAGGATGTCGGTCGGTTAGTAGCATTCAGACCATATGAGAAGTTTCATACCTCTCACCACTATTCACTTCATCTTAGTTAGTATATAACTAGCAGGTTGGCCACTATCATTTGTCTGTTCCATAACCTATGGTATACTGAAGAGAACAAATCAGTTCGAAATCGATCTATGTCTGGTTGGGAATTGACAAATGATATTGGCTATCGATCTATCATGATTTGAAGGTGTAATTCAATGCAGGTTCGGGAAGTATTTGCCCGCTGAGTAGTTGTTTCCTTCAAATCATATTTAATCATGTATATATATATATATATATATATATATATATATATATATATATATATATATATATATATATATATATATATATATATATATATATATATATATATATATATATATATATATATATATATTTGAGGATTGATTGAGAAAGATAAAATATATGAATTAATTTAATTTGTACATCCATTGATTACGGCATGAAAATAATGCTATTCACTCAATTATACATTCAAAATATATAATGGATTAAAATATGTTGACGAAACTTATTATAAAGCAGCTTTTTGGGTGCATAGAATACAATTCATCTACACGATAGATGTACAGGTGGGCAAATTTCGATATTTGTATAGGGTAACTTGGTAACTGTAAGAGATACAAAAAATTGGAAGACACCATCTCGATCTCTTTTTTTGAGACAAATTCACTGGCGAAAACAAAAATTTGTTATCGTCTTTTGTTTTTGAGTTATATACTAAAGTTCGATTTTTCGACATATGTCAATATCTTGGTTGTTTGTAAAGTTATGAAAAGACAACTGTTACATTCTTTAGGCACTTTTTCTGTATAATACAGTGGCGTCGTGAAAATTAACAAGAAGGTGCAATTTCGAGTTATGGCATAAAATAATATTTTCTAAATGGGAATCATAGTTGGCTATGATTTAGTTAAAAAAGAAATGTGTTCTCTTTCTGTATATCATATGTGGGGCCGCTTTTAATGTGTAAGTATTTAATAGCGAAAATAATCTTTTAGTAGATTACTTTTTGCGTTTTTTATATTTATTCCAAGTAGGCGTGTGTCATCTATGACAGTGTTTATCCGTTTGTCAGTAAACTCCATTTTTGCATCTCTTACAGTTACAATGTTACTCTATACAAACATCGAAATTTGCCTATCTTGTACCTATCGCTAACATGACTTCTGCAAAAACTGCATTAATTTTTGTTCGTATATTGTTTTGTTAAGTTTGTTGCAGTAATAAATAAATAAATAAAAATAGTAAGCGTCTTATAAGATCTTTTTTTAAATAATACATTTATGTGTATACCGAAAATTTGTAATCAACCTAATTTCAGGTAACCTTATAAAATAAGAGTGGCCCAAAATAAGATCAAGGAAATAAGGTGGCTATGACATCCAGTGTTGAAACGGCTTAGGTTATATCACACTGGATCATGGAACCCAACCGATTTTGAGGCATAACTATCACAACAAGATTTTACAAAATGGTACGACTAATATTTGAGAAAAAATTTAAAAATGGTGCGTCAAACTGTCTAAAAATAATTTTGTGGCCAAATTATTTTTAAGACAGTTTGTAAAATATTTACAAAATAACTTTATTTATTTATATATAAGGAAAATTTTTTCGATATGTTTCAAAGTTCATTAAGTAATTTTGATTATTTAAAGATATACCTTTTAAAAATTTTATTATAAATTAATTTTCCTTTTGTGCAAATTTCAAAATGTCATAACATTACAATCAATTTTTTTTTAAAGAAATCTGTCTGTCGAACATATTTTTCCTATGAAAAAAAATATTTTCCAAATATTTTACAAGCTATCTAAAATATAATGGGGCTTATTTTTGAATACCTTTTTTTTCAAAATAAAGCGCATTCTGTTTGTAATATGTCTTTATTTAGGTATTGATAGTCATGCCTCAAAGAATCACTTGGGTCCTATGCTCCCATATTAAGATATGACAACCTGTTTTACCAACCACTACTTACTAGTATGTCGTTTCGATTCCACTTCCTGAATAAATAAATAATGGAAATTATCAAACATTTTTTGAAAGACGAGCTAAACTGATAATGTTAAAATACCTTTGAGAATTTATTTCTACGGTTGTTACATTTTCAAATTAAAAAATTGTCAGTAAATTATGGATAATTGAAGATATATAAGAAATATAAAAGCACCACAAAATGCAATCCGGCTTCATTTTTGCCGCAATTTTATGACATTTTTTTCTATTTCCTATATCACTGTAATGAACTATAAATATTTATTACTTTTTATTTTATCCAACCATTTCGTAGTTATTGCTATCAAATGAAACGAAAAAATGTATTGTGTATTTGTATTTAAAATTAGATACTAGAAGTAATCTTGAGTGTGAAAGTTCCTTAAAAATATTATAAAGAAGTGCAGGAAAACTAATTGTGGATAAAATAAAATTGCACATTTAATCGTTTTCTCCTTAAAAGCTACTATAGTCCATTTAATGAACAGATAGAATTGGGAGGAGCCTATTGAATTTCCGGTTGCAAATCCCCGTTTCACACACTACAAATAATTTTTTGTGTTTTGGAGAATTAGGTTTTTAGAAAATAATTAGGTTTGGTTAGGTGACAGGTTAAAATTATTAATTATTTGTTAAACAAAAAAAAACGAATTGGTATATAACATAATAAAAAATACAAATATTATTGGAAAGTAAATCCACCACGATGGCGCATTTCATATAACGGAGGTTTGTAGGATAAAAATAATTTTCTTAGATTCAAGATAATTATGATGTTTTTAAACCAGGACTATTCGTGTGTCATTTATGTCCATTATAATGTGAATTGCCGACCAACAGAAGGCGGCACTCTGGACAGAATTGAAATAAAGTATTCTGTGACATAACCTAACGATCAGCTGTTGCAATTTTGACGTGTTTTCGATAAATGGCAATATAGGTAAGTTTTGTTTTGTAAAAATATTAGTTTAACCTTTTAGTATCTAATATATATAATCAGATACGGTCTAACAAGCCACTGCATTTATCGAAGGAAGTGTCAGAACGATTTTTGGGTATCCTCATATGGATGTCAATTATAAACAGCCAAATGCAAGGTGATATTGGTCCCCTAATATACGAGTTGATCGAGTTGCTGATGTTATGCCCGTAAAAAACTGGGATGCAAGGGTAAAAGCAGAGTTACCTGTCAGAAATGTGAAGTACACCTGTGTTTTTATGCGAACGGCATTTGCTTTGTAGTTTCATACAAATTAAAAATATATTAAAGTGCAGCTAATAAGCATACTGTGCCCAATTGGGAACATATTTTTCTTAATTTTAAATAAAAAGTTTGTCTTAGAATGTTTTATATATTTTATTTACATATTTAAATATCATATCTTTAAAAAAATTTTTGTAATGTTAAAAACAAGAAAAATTAAATCATGCAATAGAGGGTTAACAAGGTTCGATTACTGCTCGTAAGAAGAACCAAGAAGAAACTTATGAGAGATCAGTTTCCATTATAAGAAAATATAAATGGAGTAAACACAAACAATAAAAAATATGCATACTGCACCCTGTATGAAAATAAATGCTGAATAAGTGACACTGTGTCCTAAAATTTAATAAAATATTAATAAAACTTAACATGTTATACACACCATATTCATAAAGTTCGATTACGGCTCATAAGAAGAACCAAGAAGAAACTTACGAGAGATCAGTCTACATTATAACAAAATATAAATGGAGTAAACATTAACAATAAAAAATGTGCATACTGCACCCTATATGAAAATAAATACTAAACCTTGACCTCTATTACTAATTACTCGACGTCTATTGAGCCACCAGTAGCAATATGATTCGTTTTTGAAACAAAAACGTTTTTTATATTATAAATAATATGCTATTAAAGTTTAAAATACATGCAGTATATCATCGTCAAATTTGAATTAAGGCCTGTTAATTGTGTTCCAATTATTTCATGGATATGTATCAAATATAGTAACAATATCTTTGAATAATCCACTCGAACGCCATTAGTTACAACTGGGCCTTAATCCGAGTCAGATTCGGAAGAAGAAGGGTCATCCCCCACATAAATGTTCAGCGGCTCTACTACGATGTCTATTACAATGTCAAACTACCACATTTTTTCCTCTTGATTTTGCGCATGACGAATGACATTCTTTCAACTTTCAGCAGAAATATTTCCAATGGCTTGTTCAAATAACGGGTTGACCGTATTATTATTCCTAGCGACTTCCCCTTTTATTTGCCCCAATATTAATTCAATAGGATTAAATTCACAATGATATGGGGGCGATTGCAAAACCGTACGATTCTGTTGTTTTGCCATCTCATCGAACACATATTTAGGCGTAAAGGTGGCCTGTCTGACAAGATCCAGGAGTTTACCTTTCACCATGTCTGCTTTGTAAATAATTGATTTACTTGTTCACCGGGCTTGTATGTCCGCTTCCTTCATACCAGCATTCGGGATCTTCTCCATTTTTCGGCTGTGACATGAAGCTTTGTCCATCACAGCCACATGTTCATACAAGCATCCCAAAATGTGAGTGAACCAGTTTTCGAAAACCTCACCAGTCATTTCTTCATGATAATCTCCACTTTTCTTTGATTCGAAGCATAGTAAACCATCCTCAACGAAACCGTCTTCTAATCCAATATTGAGGACTATAAGATGACTTCCCCTTACCTGATGGATTCTTTAACCTCATCGTTAATCCTTGGATGAAAGCCTGCCTTGAAGTCAAGATTGTTGTGTCCTTTCATACTTTACTTACAGTGTGGCCAGCGTTCACCCATGTTTCATCTAGGACGTACAATTTCCTGCCTTCTTACTGGTATTTCCTGATCTCTCGTAGGAAACGTCGCCTCCAGGCGATGATCTCATTATTTTCCATAAGGACACGTGATCTTTTTGCAAACCTATAATGCCAAACACAATAATTATATTACAACATGTATGAATAAGAACTTCGTTTACTCACCGACAGCCAATTTCTGTTATCAATGTCCTCAAATAACTCCTTCTTAATCAAGGTAGATGTTCATTTTCATGCACCACCGCTAAAATTTTATTCCAGAGTTCGTTCTTTTCAAAAAATGAATGAATTAAACGTCTGAGAGCACTTTCAGTTCCATCATCGATGTTATGCAAAATTATTCGTTGTCTGTGGTACACTTTCGGTGAATGAGGTTGATGTGTATCTTTATATTCACGAAGAATGTTGTAAACACTTGCAGTACACACATCTAAATTAATATGCATAATAATATAATCATAAACTATAATAAATATAAACAATCTAAAAATACCTAAATAGTAAAAATGTACTTCGATGCACTGATGAGCGACCTCATAAAATACAAAAATTAAAATTACCTGATTCCTTTCCAACAAACTCGACGACTTCTCCCCTAGGTGTATCCGGGTCGTTTCCAGTATTATAAGTCTTATAAATGTTCAAAATATGTTGTTTGTCTTCAACCGAAAAATGCCTGGATGTCCGGTGAAGAAATAGCCGCTTGAGCCATAATTGCTGGTATTAATAGCTGAAAAAAAGTGTAGTTGTAAGATATAATCATATTAATCGTTTTCATTACGTACCTTAATATAAATAGAAATGTTTGTTTAGCGCTTAAACGCAATATTTATTAGGTAAATGTGAATACCAGCAAATAGAAACAACGAATTGCTACAAATAACTATAATCTTCACAAAACACCAAAAAAAAAACGTATTTGACAGTCAAGAAGCTACCAAGTTAAGAATATCTTATGACATGGGTTTTAAAAATACGACCAATAGAAAAATTTTATTAAAATTTATGGAGCGGGCATAATTCTATTTGTTGGTTAAAGGGAGTACAGGAAAGAAACAGAATAAAGTTTGAAAAATGATTGGGCATAATAAACAATTTGGTGTCATCTTCAGATTATGAAAGTTAACTTATATTAATAACATTATGGTTCATTGCAGAAATAAAATAGATATAATAAACGCCATAAAATCATACTTTGCCAATTCTATGACGTATTGCATGTTTCTTGTATCCTGCAGTGAACTATACACTTAACTCTTGTCGCGTTTCGACCATGATCTGTATGAACTATTTGTGTTGTAAGGGCTCTTTTACATGAGGGCAAGTAATTACCCTCTTCCAGAGTTCTTAAGTTATTTTCTATTTTCAGTAAATAAACCAAAAGAGAAATTTAACAATTATTGCATATTAACTCCCCCAACCCCCAAAAAAAATATATAGACGCATTTGTCGCGGGGACATCAGGGTGACTACAGGGAGTTTACGATCTTGGGAATTATTTTTTTGAGGATAAGTGTATCTTGATATAAAAAATGGTATAGTGCATAAAAAAACTTTAATAATTAGAAAGTACTAACTGACCATTTTTAACAAAAAAGTGCGGATATATCGAAAACTATTGAAGGCGAGATAGAGTGGCATGTCTTTATCATCCACCCTGTTATAAGTTTCGCACACAGCTGGACTGAATTCGATACGTCAGCAGTACTCAAACAATTTTGTGTATTACTTAAAATATTTTTCCTGCCATTTGTAAGGATTCTTTACCAAGGTAAATATTTAGCAATAGACTTCTTTTACCAGGTCCTACCTCCCATTAAAAATAAATTTCCAAACGCCCTGTATATTATTTTGCCTACAATTTGTTGTCATTTATTTTCCGATATTTGAACCGCTGTTACATAAATGTCCTTGAAAGCTCTACTGAGACCACAGGTAAACAGTGGTTGGTATGGAATCGAGGCAAATTTTAAATATCTTTTTGCATGGAAGATTATACGAAGTGTCTCCTTAAATTTAGGTTTTTGCAATTATTATCAATATTATATCAACTAAGCCTACAGAACAACCAGAGGAGATCGGGGATGTTTCGGACACTTTTTATCTGTACCTCAATTTTTTTTCTGTGGTGCAGAAAAAAACGATTTTAGGGTCAACGTATGTCATATGGATGGCTCTGTCATATATTCGAGGTTAACGTCACTATTTTTATGTGCCATTTTACCAAAAAAAAGAAAAATCGATATGTCCGGAACTACTTCAAAAGAAAAAAATTAGGCAAACTTCCGAACATAGATGGGCCAGTCACGGACATAGCTTGGGTAAATGTGGACAGTCATCGTCCATTAAATCTGGAGTAGCTTCAGACATAGAAACTGTCACATTGGACAGATGGGGCAATTTTAGATATGGAATTGGGAGGTAATATTTTTGATAATAAGAATTTTAAGTTTTTATGTATATTATAAATGTGCAATCGAAATATATTCGAATAAAAACATTACACTCATGGGTTATAAAAAAACATAAAATATCCATTAAAAAAATATTTACTGTGAATAATATTAAATATTGATGCATTATTTTATTGAACATCATATTCTGTGTAGGATATACTAAACTCGATTATAGACGGCATTCGTGAGTTAATGGACAAAGTAGGTGGTAATATTGCCACAATATCGTTCCTAGAAATAAATGCAATGTCTTCTATTAATGAAAATCAGAATCCACTTTCATTCTTTTGCGTAAAAAGTTCAATTTAAATTCGTCTGAGTTTATTTCTAGAACAAGTTCTGTATAACATCCAACAATTTTTTTGGTCGGAAATTTTACTAAAAGGTAATCGCTCTCTGTAGTCTTGTCAGAGTCCAGAAGAATAAACTAGTTTATATCGTCCGATTCTCAACCAGTATCGGAATCTCATGAACTATTTTTTTGGAGCAATTTATATCCTTTCAGTATAGTATAGCTCCTCTTAAGATTCTGACTTCTCTGAATTATTTGGTTTCTATAGTTTGCGTTTATTTTCCCCTTTAACTTTTTTTCAACAAACTGTTTTAATTTTATTCTAATTTTCTTTTTTTTTAGCCATAGTTGTATTAATTCTGTTTTTCCGGGGTGCTGGTATATATATTTTTTGGATGCCTAGATCTTTTCGTATTAGTTGAACTGCAAACTGCTTTTGATAAGGGACGGATATCTAGAATACTAGCCTTGTTAGTTTTTCAATTTTCTGCTCATTGTAAGGAATAATATTCAGACTGTCCTATAAAATTTGAGTAACGAATGAATACACTTCAGAACATTTAGATGTAACTCCTTCCTGTGCTGCACAATGAACATTTTTTAGGTGGTTTCCTGCACAACTTAGTACTGGTGATGTTATTTTGACATTTTGTAAAATTCCAGTTTTACCATTGTCTATATTTTGAATTGGAAACCGATTAGTAACGCAAGCAATAGCAAATTTTGATTCTTCAAAAATTAATCTATTGATAGGCCAAATTCGTGCCCTTTGATTAAATCTGATGGCGGAAAAGATTATAGATTAGGATCTGCTGTTACGGACTCAATGTCTGAAATTCTTAAGGGTTTTCTTGTGTTTGTCAAATAAAAGTCATTGAATGAAGCTTACAATAAAAAATTTAGCTTTAAATGGTCTAAAAATGCATTTATCTAGTACTTTTGCATATGCAGTTAGTTTATACAATTACAAAGGTAGCATTACACTAGTAAAAGTACATGTTATAAAGTATACTGCGTTTTATCGTAACTGCTGTTGTATTTAATTTACGTTTTTTTAAATAGTGTCCAGTATATATTTTTATCTACTATGATAAAGTTTCAACCCTAAAATGGTATTTGTATTTTTGATAGTAGATCCTCATGATACCATAACAAATGTTCCAGTATCCCAGTGATGAATTTCGAATTTAGAACACCTATATATCTAATTAGTAACGATAACTAGTTTTTTAAGTATAATATCTAATGCAAAATAGATATAATAAAACAGTAATATATTTAGTTAAACGTTTTCAACATTACCACATAAGTTTTTAAATAAGATGTCTCTAATTTTAAAAGTCCATTTTTTTACCAATCAGTATAATTTCATAAATATACTAATTTTATAACTGCTCAATTAAAGGTACAGCTTTCATTTACGAAAGTGCGTCCTAAGTAAGTTATACTTTATATTTGAATGGCCAAAGTAGTCACATTAGATTATTTTCCGCATTACGCCCAATACAGTGATGGTGTTATCATCCACGCAAATGGAATCGGGGTGTGAAATGACCGTGTGGGTCTCAGTCTCCCTGATCAGGTGGCGCAGCTCGCCCGGAAAATACACAGTAATCAAATCATCTCGAGTGGATCATTGTGACATTAACGGTTTCTAACAATTACTGTTATAAAGCCTTATATTTGTCATCTACATAACTTATTTAGGGATTCTAATTTTTGGTCTTACAATTTTGTAGGTTGAGCATTATTACAAAGCACTTAATACTGTGGTGTTTGGTTTAGGAAGTCATTATTATTATTAGAAAAAATGTCCCGAAATATTTTAAATAATGAAGAAAACATAGAACTATTGTTAAATAAGGAGTGTTGTCTTTAGGAACGGTCACTGCTGAATAAGATATGCCACAGTTCATTGCAACAATTAAAAAATGGTGGAAACAGTTTATGCCGTCAAGCATTTGGATGGATTTAGAGGTAGAAGATGAGAGCATATGTACCAATTTTTGTTTGTTGTATTGATCCTGCTTTTATTTACTCGTACTTAATTATTGGGTATCACATAAGCATCCTTTAAAACATAATATGATAATATTAAAATACCTACTTTTTGTTTGTTACATTTTATACTGTCTTTCTTATCTGATTGCACTAGTATAAAAGTTTTAGGTAGATAATGAATTAAAACTGATGCGGCGCCTCAAATGCATTTTGTTGCAGCAACTAATAAAACAACTACTTCACCTAGATACAAGATGACATTGGATTAAATACTAATATTCATAGTATTAAAATCAAAAATTATAGTGAAATTAAAAAAATGTTGATTCACCGAAAAGGAAATTTACATTTAAGAAAGTATGCCCTATAGTTACAATGCCAAAATGAAACCTCCTAGGTCGTTATATAACGTCTTTTAGTCTTTCGAAACTTCTCAGGGCGCTGGAAATCATGAACATATTATATAAAAAATATTTTAATTACATTATTCAAAATATGAACAACTGTCATATTTATTTTAACATTTTGATTTCATAAATTAATTGTAACTTTTGTAACTACAATGACATCTAACGTTAAGTCCATTCTTTTATATATTTTAAAAAAATCTGATATTTTATTTGCTTCGTATTTATTATATAACAAATATAACAAAAGACTTACTTGAGTGCAAATAGTTTAACATCAAAATCTACCGTCTAATACTTCCAGTTTCGTAGATAGAGGGACACCAATAACTACTTTTATTGAAAGAAATTTTAACCAACTTGATTTTTTCAATTAAAAACATAAGAAAGAGCATTCAATCTTGTTTTAAAAATACCCTCTTGGTAAGATGCAGCATTTTTAAGATAAACAGAAATTTAAGTCAGAAATTTATTTAATACTAGGCCAAATTTATTGTAAATCGTGAAAAACATAAAACAACCAACAATAACGATAATAAAAAATAAACCCAATAACAATTTAGAGTAAATTCTCAAATTGTGAATCATTTTGTTCAATGTACAATAGAACGGAAAAAATTTGACAGTGATATTAACCATTAATTTTTAAATCTACCAAAAAATGGTGTGCTATGGAAAACAAGACAATAAGACGTTAAATGTCAAACCCCGATGCGACAATTTAAAGTTGTAAAAATTGTCCTATAATAATTTTTACTTTAATTTATTCCTAAGTTCAGTTTTCATAGTTTTTTGGTACTTAATTAAAATGTCGTTTATTTTTACAAATCAAAAAGAAACGGATATTGATTTCGTTTATGTGTTCGCAAGTGAAAACTCAGCGGAGGCAGTCAGGGAATATAAGAAAAGATTTCCACATAAACGATATTCACATCCATCTGTGTTGTGTCGATGTTCGACAAAGAATAATTACCCAGCGAATTTTGCGTGAATTCAATAGCGACGCAACAGCAAGTATTCAAAGAGTCTCCGTTGCTCTTGGCGTTTCCCAGACCAAAATTTTCTGTCATAAGACGGGATCATAGGCATGCAGATGATTTGCAACCTGTTCAACGCTTACATTCAGGTGACCAAGAACGGAGATGAAATTTTTGTGGGTGGATCCTGAACTCAATCGAAAATAATAAAGATTCTTTGTCTAACATATTGTAGACCGATGAGTTCTGCTTTACTCGTTGGGTGGTTGTAAATTTCTATAACCAATACGTGTGGGCACGCATGCCGTTCAGTCAAGAAATTTTCAACATGAATTCAGTGTAAACGTTTGGATTATAATTTATAACAATCATTTGTTTGGGCCCTATTTTTTACCACCATGTCTGAAAGACGAAAGTTTTTGCAATTCTTACAAGCAGAGCATGGCAATATATGGGACAAATTTCCACAAAATTTAAGAAGAATGTCTTGGTTCTGATGGTCTAACTGGATCATTTTGGGAAAATTGTAAGAAACTGATTGGACCATAATTTTCCATAGAGATGGATTGTTTATGGGGAACCCAGTTGAGTGGCCTCCGCGGTTCCCAGACCTGACTCCCTTAGACTTTTTTGTGTGGGGATTTTTAAAGGAGGATGTATGTGAATCCTGTTGAAAAAGGGAGGAACTTATTAAACGCATCAGAAATATGTATGATAAAGTTTACCATTCAGTTCGCGTGAGACTTTCTATTGCACGTCGGTGTGAATTGTGCATTGAACAAAATATTTCGTATTATGAGAATTTACTTTAAATTGATATTAGGCGTTATTATCGTTATTGTTAGTTTTATGCTTTTCATGATTTACGTTAAATTTGACATACATATTAATAAATACATTTCTGACTTGTTCGAAATATTTCTATTTACTTTAAAAACGCTGCATCTTATTAACTTGTAACTAGAGGGTCCTTTTTTAAAACAAAATTGATTGCTCTTTCATATGTTTGAGGAAAAAAATTTAAAAACTTCAGTTGGTTAATATTTTTTTCACTAAAAGTTTTATAGGTGCCCATCTATCTATGCAACTGGAAATCTTAAACCATAGATTTTAATGTAAGTACAGTAATCCGCCATTTCGGTTTTTTTGAAAAAAATTGGTTTTTCGGCCATAACTTTTTTGTTTCATGTTCAATTGTTTCTTTCTTGACGGCATCGAATTCCTCGGAAAATAAAAAAAATACCACATAAATTTGACAACCCCCAAACCAAAGTCGAAGCTGCTTGGAAAGAGGTTACACTGTTGAAAAAAAGCGGACACACATAACCAAACCCTTCAACTTTGTCAGAATCGAAACCGGGATTTGAACCTGGGAGTCGATAGGCAGTAATGTTTGTTACTTAACGCTCTGGCCCATTGTGTTATCGAGCTCGGTACTACATTACATTAGTTTTTGAACTACAAATTTGTCCTGAAAACTATCAAGAAAATCGCAAGTAACATCTTAGCTGGAACACCTGGTATCTAGTCATGTTCATGGATGTAGTTGGGAAATAAGAGCTATGTAAAATGACAATATATGATATTCAAGATAAGAATTTTATGGTAATAGTTAAAATATTATGAAAAAAAAATTCATTCAGCGTACTTTTCTATTGCCGATAGAGCAGAAAAAAATATTCATTGTCTTGTAATATCTCAGAAATATGCTATGTTAGATCTGAAAATACTGAACATCGACGATTAATTATTAGGAGGTACCAATCAGAAGAGTGCATGATTCAAGCAGTAGGTAAAAATGCTTTTGCAAAAATATCTAATCAAATGAAAAAATTTCTCAATATGGAAAATCCTGTTATCTATGTTGGACCACGTTGTTAGCAAAACATAGGAATTGATGTCATCGGTTTAAAAAGGCATGGTTGATGGAAATCTTCAACAGTAGCTGAACAGTACATAAAGTATATTGCATATCAGCTTCAAGACAAATTAGAAGTTACAAACTTTTGTTAGAAATTTTCTTGCGTGTGTCATTTTTATACAATATTTATTAGAAATGAGGGTAAAATGGGTACATTGTTAACTGTTTAAAATAATAGAGTCAAGAGTGTTTAACAAATATTATGTCACGTTGTCCAGTATACATAAACAGCAAATTCTAACTATACTTCTCAAATGAAGGCAATAATGATCTACTTACAAGAGCGGTATTAGAAAAAAATATTTAAAAATATACGTTATTTTTACATTGGATAAGTTACTCTCCTGCAAAATATTCATTATGTGACAAAACATATTCGTATTCTGAGATACAGGTTTGAAAATATTAGAACTTATGGAACTCGATATGTTTATTTAAAATTACGTTATCATTACCGATGCGAATTAAGCCAGTAAAACATATTTATTGAATTTTATGTTTGCTAATTTTTAATTTCATTGGTTTAATTTCACTTTTTAAATACATTTTTCTACAATATTCATTTATTGTTAACTTAAACGTTAACAAACTAAAAATATTGTATTGTGTATTATAGTAATATTTCCTTTACTCTTCAGGTTAAATTTCGCTAGACATTCTCATGATATCAACCGGGAAGTTTTGTTCCAATTATAAACATTTGCACAGAAAAACTTATTTTTCTTATTGAATAAATAGGACGAATTTATTGATCCAACTAAATTTATATTAAATTTATTATGAATGCATACAAAGCAATCGATCCTAAATGCTCGCTATATTTATATAAGTAAAGTGTTTATTTGCTATAAAATAAATCATGTAGGCGCTATAAATGCCCAGCTTATTCAACCATAAAATTTTAATAGAAATATTAAAGATGAAAGCTTTCGTTTGCAAGAAACACAATTTATGTAAACCTCATAAAAATACAAAGCTTTTATATCCAGGTGTTTACAGACCTTTCGGGCATTGGGAGAGTGGAAAAGTGGAGAAAAAGAATAGATGGAAGTTTTGTTTTAGTTATTTGCGCTTTTATCAAGAAAGTTGGGTTAGAAGTGCCCGAGGCGCGGCCATCAAAGTTTGATAAGTTTTCCTCTAACGGAATGAAGCACTACGCTTCTGGACAGCGGTCATTTTTCTTTCGTTTTCCAATCTACGCAACTCTCAGTTGTTTTCTTTTGTTTTCGATTCGATTAGACTTAGACAACCAGGGGAAAAGTCAGGCCGAAATCATTTGTCGCGATGTGTTACAGTACGGTATAAAGTTCATATTAATTGTTAAAGAAATTATTATTTTATTAATTACACTGGTCGACACAATTTTTGTAACATATTTTACACTACTGTTTTTATATTGTTAATATCTCCTTATTAACTAAAAAAATATCCAACAAGTCCTAATACGTACCATTTTTGTGTGAACACAATAGACCCTGTTGTATTGACAGGTAATAAATTTCATGATAGGTTGGCAAGGTAAAGTAAATTGCGACATTTTTAGTATCAGTCTTATTTTGACCTTCCAAGTGCCCAATTGTGTCTGTTAGAAAGTGTTTTCGTTTGTCTACATAATTCTGTTACGACAAAAATGTTCAGTCAAATGCGCCGAAGTGGCAAAACCTCACCCGGAAAGGTTTGTTACATTTATAGAGAATTCCTTGTGAATTGATGAAGCGAGGCCATCTTCTGAACATGTGCCAAAGCATATTTTCTATATTTTGGAGTTTTAGTCGGAGATTAAGACAAGCAATGGGCGCTCCACGTTTGTTGTGTAAGTTGTAGTGTGTCACTAGTGCAGTCGATGAAAGGGAAAAGAAAAAGTATGCCTTCTGCGGTGCAAATCATTTCGATGATTGCTATTTTTGTGTAATAAGGACTGACGGATATTCCAAAACAGAAAAACAAAAAAATCAAATATCCTAATTTGCTTTAAGACCTGTTCCTCACAATGCATCAGACTTTGTGTCAACTGCCTTTAGATTGGCAAAATATTGTTGTGGAAGGTAACGGAAATAGTAACGACTCTTCAGACAGCCCATACCAGTGTGCCGACCGCGACCCTTTGTATATTCCAGAAAGTTTGAGTGACTCTCACTTAACTGCTCAAAACGAATTGAATGATTTGGTACGTGCCTTGGGGCTGTCAAAACAACAAGCAGAACTTCTTGGTTCTCGACTAAAAGAGTGGAAATTACTGGCTAAAGAAACGAGGATTACGACTTTTAGAAAAGGAAATGCAGCATTTTCCGCATTTTATAATATGGAAAATTCACTGTGCGCGTTTATTGAAATTGATGGTTTAATACAGGAACTTAATATCAAGCATTCTCCTTCTGAGTGGCGCTTATTCATAGATCCTCTAAAAATAGTTTAAAAGCTGTATTACTACATAATGGAAATTTAAAACCATCTATACCAATTGCCCATTCAGTAACAATGAAAGAGGATTATAACAGTATGAGCCCTATTTTAAATAAAATTAATTACAATAAATACAAATAGCAAATATGTGGCGATTTAAAAGTAATAGCCATTTTAGTAGGGCTTCAAGAAGGATTTACAACATATTGCTGTTTTCTTTGTTTATGGGATAGTAGTTCAGTAAACGAATATTATGTAAAAATAATATGGCCGGAAAAGAAAAAATTTGAACCAAGAACTAGTAATGTTAAATATGTGCCCTTTGTAGACCCTAAAAATGTTGTTTTGCTACCTCTTTATATTAAACTTGGGCTAATGAAAAATTCTATGAAGGCTATGAATAAAGAGAGTGAAGGATTTAAGTACTTAAGAGAACTTTTTCCCCAATTAAGTGAAGCCAAACTAAAAGAAGGTATTTTCATTGTTCCTCAAATTAGGAAATTCTTGACGATGCAGATTTTAAAGGAACACTTAACAGACAGGAACTTAGAGCTTGGAACTCATTTGTAAGTATAATCAGAGGATTTCTAGGGAACAAGAAGGATGAGAACTACAAGCAACTAGTAAGCGAATTTTTAGATTCGTACCAAACTCTTGGTTGCCGTGTATTTTTCAAAATTCACTTTCTGAATTCGCATTTAAATTTTTTCCTGAAAATTTAGGTGCGGTAAGCGACGAGCAAGGAGAAAGATTGCATGACGATATCAGGACAATGGAAATTCGTTATCAAGGATGATGGGATCTAGTCATGATGGGTGATTACTGTTGGTTCTTAAAGCGAGACGATTTGACCCCCCCCCCCACTAAAAGAAAAAATAAACTGAGCATATGTATTTCAAAAATTATTCTCTATCTTTGTAGATATATCTATGTAAGCCTAATATATGGCATATACATTACTGATATATAGCAATTAATAGATCAGTGAAATTAATAATAATGTTTTTCCAGCCATAATTGATGCAACAAGAAAACATTACGTGTAACGACATTTTGCTTGTCACATCTGTAATCAGAAGGCTTTATTCCAGTGGGATATGCTACATGTTACAAAAAAGCATATTTTTTTGTCCGCCAGTGTTGTGTACACAACAAGTGCAAATTTTATTGAAAATTTATGTAGATAAGAGAAGATTTATATGAAATAATAAATAGTGCCTGTATATGTGTTTAACAACTATTTACAAAATAAAAACTTTTCAATCACACACAAAAAGTATGTTACTGAAGAAATAAACCTCTGCGCTTGTGATTTCACGTTACATAATGGGTAACTAACTATATTTTTTATATAACGAAGAATTATTCATATGGTAGAAATCCCAAAAAAGAAAAAGAAAAATTTAGAGAATGCCACAGATAATGTTCAGACAATATTCATACACAAAAATACACAAACAAACTTATAAAAATAGATCTTTCACCATGGTGTATATAAAAGAAATTCGAAGCATATAGTGTATGAGATAGTCAAAAATCAAAATTTGAGGTGACTACAATCAACAAGTAAAGAAAATCGGACACGATAAAACTACTTTTATGTCAACTAAATGTGTTTTTACTATTGTATTGATTATGTATAATAACTAAAGACCGTATCTGAGATAGTCATTTTAGTCATGGGCTTACTTACAACTTTCGTACAAATAAGAATAAACATTGTGAAAGGCAATGGTACACGAGTTTTTTAGGAATTAATTAGTAACCTTCTCTCATGTTATTTTAATGTACATATATTACTAATTCATTGTAAAATACAACACATGTATGTGGTCGCGTAATTGATACATGAAGAGACAAAGAACTATATTTTAAATGTGGGTGCCGTCATGTCATAAATATAAGCTATATTGTTATCTTTTAAATGTAGAAGATTAGCACTTAATTACTGAAAAAGTCTAAAATAAATTTTCCTTTATTAAACTAATATGAATTACTTAAAAATAAATAATAGAGCACTAAATTAAATGTAGGTTTTGTATGATCATAAAAGATCTGTTGAAAACGTCTATAATATCTCGCAGTTCAAATAAATAAACAAGCAACCATACGTGTAATACAGAACTCCCTCGACACCTACATACTTCGCAATTGAAGACACTTCTAAGCTTACGACCTCGACAATCAGAGTCTAAATGCATTTTAATGTGAATTATGAAAATAAAGTCTCAACGGGATACCTTGCGAAATGCCGTGGACTGGTGGATACAAAACAACCCGGAACTAGATTTTATTGGCACAGAACTTTATTACAAATGCTGTGAAAAACTTATTTTGTGTACACGAAAATCAAAAATTTTAAAACTTTCAGCGTTTTAAATAGACGCTGAACGGTGCTTTTCAGACTACAAATCGATATTAATGACAGGCGCCAAATCATTTCGAACAATTATTATATGCTTATATTCTAGTGCCAAAAAATAACTGTTATAGTCTGATAGTGTTTTTTGATAAATATTTAGTGTTCGTATAATTTTGGACAATACAAAAATCACCTATCAAAAGTATAAGGTAAGATATTATCTATTTTGTATTGGATATCAATTTTGCACATAAAAGTCTTGATGTGTTCGCACACGAGCTGATTCCGTCACTGATATTTGCGAAATGACTACCTGAAATTCGGTCTTCAATAATAATATTTCTCTATTAAACAAAAAAAATGGAGTGGACCTGGCATATTCATTTTCTCTGATTTATGCAACTACAACTTCAAGTTTCACTGTTATTTCTTTAGTTATTCAACCTAATACAAAATTTTAATTTCTATATGGAGAAATTAATGGCAATTGACCAATAATGTTTAAATGAGGCCTGTCCGATTCGGGAAGTATTTGTTTTAAATTTCGAATCACAAAAAATATCGGTTCAAATCGATTATTCGAATCATTTATCACAATTCAGATAGAATCACAAATTGATTCGTATAGAACTAGATAAAATCGAATCGATTCACACGGAATCGAATCGAAATGAAATTACGATTACTAAAATCATGTTGTGGGGGAATATTGCCAGCAACAGTACGTAGTTCTCTTAAACCGGTTTTACACGACAGTAGCAGATCGTTGTCCGTTGTGAAGAATCCTAATGGCACCTATTCCTTGCTATGTAGATGATATATAGGTATACTTATCTATTTAACTACTTAGCAATGTAAGTTATGTAGGACCTACCCATTGTCTGTGGTAATACTGAAAAACTTGGATTCTCAGCTAACCAATGTTTTCATTCGGGATATCGATTTCTGCATTTTGTAACCAACAGGAAATGATTATACATACGACTTAGCCGTTTTCACAGTTCTAGAACAATAACAGATGTTGATATGGAAAAATAGTTGAAAGGTGTCGTGTTCTGTAACTCTCATTACCTACTTAACTCTGCAATAGTCGCGCATGTCTTTAAGACACCAGCAGTGGTTGCACCGGATTAATAGTCCACGTCGCCATAAAAAAAGAGGTTTTTGGTGTGACTGAATAAAGTTTTGTAGACATTTTGCATTGCATTCAATTATTTTTTTCTCCTGAAAAACGACAGTGCAACCTTTAAAAAAAATTGTTATTTTGTTACATAATCATTTATTTTCAAAAAACAAATTAAATGATATTTCGAATGAAGAAAATATAGCACAGACTAATCCTAAACATTGAAAACATTAAGTTAAATCAAAAATAGACTGCCAATAACAAAAAAAGTCAACGAAAATGTTCAACAAAAATAACAATTTCATCAACGTAAAAACAACCCCATTGATTTAAGATTTTCCATTTCAGTGGCCCGTCCTTGTTAATAAAACCTGACTGATCTGTAATTTCATCAGTATTCTTCTCGTCTCTAATGTCTTGACCTAGTTCCTGTTAACTATTATCGATTTCCACCATTTCTTCTATTTGCTCTTCCGCATCCTCTTCTTCCTTATTATCGTATTCTACATCTGCTTCAACCTCATTGAATGGCCTCAGATATAATTTATGTTCCCTCTCGTAGTCTCCCATAGGTACTTTTCATGAAATTATAGCATTTAGTACAAAAAAAACTAACTTACTGACGTAAAATTTTCGTACATAAAAAAATAATGCCACAGGTCGTATTTTAATATAATTCTGGAAGGTTTGGCACCACTTTCACATTTCACACTGCTGTTAGCGCAGCCGATGCGTACAGCTACGTGGCGCGACTACTACAGAGTTAATAGAATATGTAGAACATTAACTGAATTCTTGGTAGCTTACCACAGTAAGTTTCGTAAAAACCAGGGTATGCAACACAGAATGTTCATTAGAGCTACTGATATTTTAAATGTACAAAAAATAATAGGCAGGAATTGTACATCTTCGTGAAGCACAGATTTTAATAAATATAGTTTAAAACAACTAAAAAACACGCTTTCATAGCACATCAAACTAAAAAGTGAAAAATAAATATAGTTTAAAAAAACTAAAAAACACGCTTTTAAAGCACATCAAATTAAAAAGTGAAAAATAATTATTAATATAAACTAAAAACAAATGAACGAAAAATACTAGAAAAAAAAAGAAAAATATGGCACAAAGCGCCCCACGCTTTTTTCACAATAATACTAGTATTTTTTCGTTCATTATTGTTTTCAGTTTATATTAATAATTATTTTTCACTTTTTAGTTTGATGTGCTATGAAAGCGTGTTTTTTAGTTGTTTTAAACTATATTTATATTGCTTATTGATTCTGATATTATAACATATTACGATCCAACAGAACCAACTGAAATAAAAAAAAAAATTTTTTATTTCAGCAATGGGATTTGAACTCACGCACGAGGAGTCCGTCGTTTCGCGTCGACTGCCTTAGCCCGCTCGACCATCGAGCTATCTGACAATCACGGAATGTACTTACATATTAAGCCTTTGCTCTCACGCAGAGGATATGTGAGGAAAGGACTGGCGATCCTGATCAGGATAATGATATAAACTTATCAAATTATTGTATTGTTACCGGTTCTTCGTAAGTGTACAAAGTTTCAATTAGATCTGTCCGTTTAAAGTGGGTCAAAATCGAGTCCAAAGAGTCGGTTTCAAACAAACAAACAAGCAAGCAAGCAAGCAAACATACAGGTGAAGCTAATAAAAGCGTGTTAAAAATATATTCTTATGTAAAGGGTGTAAAGTTATGTAAAGTTTCACTATACAAACTAATGGTTTATAATGGAACATCTTTTTTATTTTCACATATTATTTAGAATCTATGTTAAATTCGATTCAATAGGCTAATTCGATTCGATATGTTCATTCGATTCGATTCAATAGGCTAAATTCGATTCGATGTTCCGATTCAATTTTTTTCCTGAATCGATGAATTGATTCAAATCGATAACACTATTTTTTGTTCAGGCCTATTTTTAATAAATTGTCTTATTTTAGTGTCATAAATGTTTGTAATATTACTTGTTTTGTTTAGAAAAACTTGAAAGGTGTCATATTCTGTAACTTTTAATAGAATATGTACAACATTGACTGAATTTTTGGTAGTTTACCTCAGTAATTTTCGTAAAAACAAATACTGAATGTTTTATTAGCGTTACTGCTATTTTAAATAAACAATAAATGGCAGGAATTATACAACTTCATGAAGCACAGATTTTAAGAATCGGCTCGGTGGAGTAGTCGGTTACAGCACGCGATGGCAAGTGTGATTGTTTGTCTGCGTTTTTTTTTATAAGTATAACAGGTGTAGCAAATGTTCAGCTTCGGTTTTGGATTTGAGGGTTGTCTAATTTCTGTGGTATTTATGTATGCATTATATGTGAAGGGTACGTTGAGGAAGTTTTACTACACAAACTACTGAGTTTTAATGGAGGATCAGTTTTATTTTCACATATTATTTAAATTCTATGTTAAATTCGATTCGATTTGATAGGTTAATTCGATATGTCAAATCAATTGATTCAATAGACTGATTCGATTCGATTCAATAGGCTGATTATAATTTTTCTTAAATCGGTGAATGGATTCAAAAAGAAAGTTGATTCGAATTGATATAATTATTTTTTTGCCGAGGCCTATTTTAATAAGTTTAATAACTTCATACTAAATCAAAATCCTAAAGAAAAATTATCACCCATTTTTTTTTCGAATATAAACCTCACATTGAATAAAAAATAAAGTAATTTCAATACAACATACATTTTATCAACTCTCCATTGTTTTGTAGACTATCCGAAGCTAGGGTTTTATTAAACTCCGAAACCGGTAATTTTAAAAATGATAATTGTGAGAGTAAAATAAGACATATATCAAAGATCTACGAACAGCTTTAAACGATCAACTAACAAAATTTTGTATGCTTAATAACATTATTTTATCAGTTCGACATGGTTTTCTAAGAAATAGGGGTGTGGACACCGCGCTAATTAATTTTCATATTGAAATAGTAAATGCACTAGATAAAAAAATGTGTCCTTTTGGTTTATTCATTGATATATTCCGAGCATTTGATTGCGTGGATCATAAATTGCTTTTAGAAAAACTTTACAGATATGGAATCACGGGACCACCACTACAATTCATAAAATCAGATCTAAGTAATCGGAATCAAATTGATAAAATTAATGGTTCTAAAAGTGAACTTAAGAAAGTAACCCAATGTGTTCCACTGGGTTACATTTTGGGCCCTCTCTTATACATAATTTTTGCCAACGACTTAGTCTCTTTCTTAAAACAAAATAATAATTTACAAATAGTGTGTTACGCAGGTGACACAAATCTTTTAATTAAGAAGGTAATGTTAGCAATAGATTCTGCGGAAAATATTTATAAAAAATGCATGCTTTGGTCAGAAAAAAAATTTCATTAATTTAAACAAAGAGAAGACTATTTCGATACTTTTTAGGCAACAAATCTCACAAGGTGATGTTTATGTTTAATCTTGTGAATCAGTAAACACCTCATTCCAAAGATGCATAGAAATATGTGTTAATCAAAATGGGCAACATGTGGAGCACTTTTTTATCTCTAAATTTTGCAGTTATTGTTCAATAAATCGAAAATGGTTACAAATAGCCATAGCCAAAAAATGTTCGCTTTTTAATACTACATCGTCCAAAAATATACAGGGTGTTTGATTTGAGAAAATTGAGAAAGTTCAGTTCAAATAGTTGTAAATTTAAAAATTATTTTTGGCCATCCTGTATAATTGTAGGAAGTGCAATGGCTGAGTGTCATCACAAAGATGTCTCATAATTGGTACTAACATATTTTTTCTTAAAATCGATAATTATGACTGTAGTGATTTTTTTAATATACACGTGTAAATGGCATAATTTCAACCAAAAAAAAAAAAAAAATCATTACATCCAAGGAGAGAGTCAATGATAATATAGGAGTGGAAGGTGGCCACAAAGAGGTTTCAAAAATGTTCTGATATACATGGTACTCCATTTAAAAAAAATGTTAGTTGACCCTGTAGAATCGTCTTGGCTCACCCTGTATATTCGAAAATAATTACTGGTTATAGACTTTTTGTCTAGTTTATTTATGTTTTTAAATCAGGTTTCTAGCTATCATAGAACTCGACATATCGAAGTCGGACGCTCTATTGCCCCACCCTGTATAATATATTGGTGAGTTAATATTTTCTTAATCTCAATATTTTTTTTGCTTCTAATACTAAGAATACTCTTATTTAATTCAATGTAATTCTTGCTCCTAGATTTAGTAGTTGTTTTAATAGTTTCTATAATAAAATGTATTGGAAGTATTGTCTTTGGTTTATTATAAACTTTTATACTAGTACATTCAGATAAGAATGACTGTATAAAATATAAAAACCATAGGCATTTATTATTATTATCATGTTATGTTTGAAAGAATACTTATGTAATACCCAATAATTATTTTAGTATTTTTTCTAGAAATTGCCAGTAGGTATCTTCGTCGGTATCTTCGTCAAAATCTTCATTGCCGTTATTGTCAACATTTTATATTAAGTTTGGAAGACTGAAATTTTGGCAAGAAATCCAATGCAATTTCGAAAAATATTTGTTCATCTTAATACAGTTATATTCGAAACTCACAAGTCCGACCACATCTTTTGATACAGCTGCAAAAAAATATTCTATAGAGCCGGTAGCATGAGCGAGAAATTACGTTTAGTTTGCCAGTCCTAAGGATCTAGAGGTATTATATTGCTGCTCTACAATTCGATTATAAACGCTAAAATTATGCAAATAGACAATAAGGGGAAATAATGAAAGGCTTTGTTTCTATTGGGCAATTTCGTTTTTAAAACATATAAAACGGTGATTGTTCAGAGATATTTAATTTCCTGTAGTACCATATAAAGCAAGAAAAATTTTATTACCGGCATCAGCAATAGCATTTTTTTGTAGAAAATTTCACGACATTTTGTTTAACCATCCACGAGATATTTCCAAAAGACTGATTTTGGGTATTGTTTTTTCAATATGGCGACGGAAGCTCACGTCGAATTATTGAGGAGTTTTATATAAAAAAAAGAAACCAAACCGAATATCTCTGTAAAAAATCATCCGTTTTCGATTTTTTTTCCTGTACTCCAGGATGTTTTGTTTTTTTTGGACTACAACTCGGACACAATTTTAACAATGGACACTTTTGAAATTTTACAAATATAGTTATCGGACAGAATTAATTGTAGTAGGCCTTGGTCGAATGCACGATTTAGATAAATAGCTATTTTGAGTACTTCTTTCATTTTTACCAAGAGTATTGGGGCCGGTTTAAATCTGGTAGGCCCTGGCAGGCAATGAACCATCGAGAAATGGATGAGCCCCAGGAAAATGTCCGTCTCTGGATAGGTTTAAATATTATATAGAGAAAATCAAACAGCAAATAAAGTAGACGGGAAATGGTGGATCTAACACCGCTCTGCTTTCGCTCCGGCGTAGCTTAATGGCCGGATCCCGGAAATTGTGAGCACATATATCTCGCGCCAGATTTATGAAAGTGCTTTTCTTCCGAGTGCAGGGACGGAGGAGAGAGATATATACAATAGTAGCGACCCACCTGCCCACCGAACAATTCTGCACTGCCACTCTTAAACCTGCTGCTAGCTGGACCAAAATATTACATCTTATATACCGCTTTCCGCTTTAGAGACGTAGGAATTGCCACCTTAATTTTATTACAAGAGGAGATTTGTGATAGTTTTCTTGCTGATATTTGAATCAAATATAAGGCCATTTTTAGTTAAAACTTTATGGTGCTATAACATTAATAACACTAATGCAGGAAAAATTTGCTCTTAATTTTTGATGCAAAAATATAACCCCGTCTAACATGGTTAGACCTAAAGAGATGCAACAGGATTTAAAGCAAGTCATAAAACTCCTGTTGCCAATTTGTTCCCAATTCTTGATTTTAAAACTTTTAATTACATGAATGATCTTTAAAATGTATATAAACTTATAGGCTTTTCCAATTCACGGGAGTATTATTATTTTGTTAATAATGAAGCGAGATAAATCAATAGTAATGCTAATTCTAATGTAAGTAAGAAAATTAAACAATTCGTAAATAAATAGTTACAAATCACTGTTTTTACTTGTCTGTTTTTCGCTTTCTTTTGTTAGTTTTACAACTAGATTCATCCTTTTGTAGAAAAAAATAAAGTAATTTTTGGGTATTGCAGAGCACACTCTCAAACCTAACATGATGAAAATACTAAATACCTACAGTTTTTTATGTTTTATACTGTCATTTTTATCTAAATGATCTATTATAAAAGTTTTAGGTAGAAGGACAATAAATTAAACACAACACATCCAATACATTTTATTGTAGAAACTATTAAAACAACTACTCAATCTAGAACCAAGAATTGCATTGAATAAAATAACAGTATTCAAAGTATTAGAAGCAAGCAAATATTGAGATTAGAAAAATATTGACTAACGAAAAAGTAACAATTTTACACTTAAGAAGTGATGCCCTCGTTACAGTACAAAAACGATATTATATCGTCCTTCATTCTTCCGGAACTCCGAATATATTATTTATTAAATATTTAAATTACATAAATCAAGATATGAACATTGACTTATTATCTACCTAAAATGTTTCACAAGTGCATTTAGATAAGAATTACAGTGTAAAATATAAAAAATGGTAGGTATTTATTATTGTTATATGGTAGGTTTGAAAGGATGCTTATGTAATACCCAAGAATTATTTTATTTTTTTTAGAAATGCGTAAATATTAAGCAAATAAAATGTCAGATTTTTTAAAAGGTATGAAAAGAATGGGTTTATTTAGATTAGATTAGATGTCATGAATGTCATTATGATTATGAAAGTTACAATTAATCTTCCAATTAAAAGCGTCAAAATAAATGTGACAAATGTTCGTATTTTGAATTATGTAATTTAAATATTTTTATAAATAATATGTTTGTATTTACCAGCCCCTGGTGGATTTTTTGGAATGAAAGATAATATGTGTCGGACTAGAAGTTTTCGTGTTTGTATTCTAACTGAAGGGAATCATTTCTTAGATATAAAAATGTTTTTTTTTTGTCTCAGTATTCTCAGCATTCTTAGATTTATGACATTTATCTCTTGTTGGGAATATTTTATAAGATTACGTGTTCTTTCCAATTCTAATATTTTTATGCAAAATTACAAGACGATTTTATAAAATATTAAAAACTTATTTCTTTACCAGAAAATATAAGAGGTGGAGCTGGTATTTATCCATTCAAGAATAAATTGAAAATATTTTTTTCCGATAATGTGTATTTTTTCATTAGATGATCATTTGAATTATATCCTGTCTTAATTTAATTCTATTTAATGTAATAGTATTGACTTCAATGTGAAGGGTGTAACAAACTTATCATTGTCTTTTTTATTTATCATTTGAATCGAATGTTGTACACTGACTACTCTAAAGCTTTTGACAGATTAGACACGATATTCTCATTATGAAACTTCATACTCTTGGTTTCTTCTAGATTTCTCCTAGACTTTTTTTAAATCATACCCTACTAATCGTGCGCAATATGTTGAATGTTCTGACAATCAGCCTGTCCTAATTACAGCAACATCCGGTGTTCCACGGGGGTACAGTCTGGGTCCCTTCCTTTTTAACATCTTTATTAATGACATTGTTTGCGATTTGAAGGTACACTGCTTATTGCATAAAGATGATATGAAAATACATTACAATAGCAGAAGCATAGATGACTGTAAAAAGTTGTAAGAAGACTAAGTCATTAATTGGAAATGATTAGTGTATTGTAAATAAATTACCATTAAATGTAGCAAAATGCATATATAATATTACCTTTTCAAATAATTATTTTTGATTACACGTTAAAAAATCAATTCCAAACAGACTTGAAACATTTCGAGATCTGGGTGAAATATTTGATCAGAAGCTCTCATTTGTGGGTCATATCAACAGTTTCACCTGTGATTATTTTAGAACCCTTGCCTTAAATTCATTATTAGAAACTCTGCCCACTTCAACAATACCTATACATTAAAACTGGTCCTTTTTATATTTGTGATATCGCAAATTGAATATAATGATTATCATTACGAAATATTTCAGTATAATTGCAGTATAATTATAAAGATAGTTATTCTTTTCTCGGGTGTTAGGATCACCAGGATGCTGTATGAGTTCACCCAGGAGCAGGTACAAGAAGTTAATCATGCGAGAGGCAATCCTGCCTCAAGTCAATCCCTGCCAAATTTAGTGACTGTGTGTTAATAGCAAAACAGACGTCGATGGATTTAGAGGTATACGTGGGAAGAACACCGATTCCTCTTGAGAACAACCAGTGAACACTGTGGCCTCAATAGAATTTCTGTGGAGGGCTTTTACACTCACAGCCTAGAAGTACTGCAGAGTTTGGGAAGTTGAGGTTCCGCAGCAACATCACTGAAGCACCCACTGTAAGGAGTAGTTTGTGGGCTGGGAGATCAGGAGGGTTGAGGGTGTTGAAGGATTTCACGTAAAAACAGATCGCGTCATAAATGTGCACTACTTAATCCATCTTACACACTTTCTTGGGGACAGGAAGAAGTGAAAATGGCATATTATTAATACTTAATAATAGTAATAATAATAATAGCAATAATAATAATATGCCTTTATTTTACCCTCGGCGGAGTTTAGCCAATAGCTATTATAGTATAACATAAATAATAATAACTATAAGCAAAATATCAACATAATAGCAAATAACCACACAAAACGAACATAAAATGAACACAACAAACAATGATTCACAACACGGTATACACTATGACGCGTTACATTCCCCTTCCGTCTCTCCTCATCCAAGTTAATCGGTAACCTACTCCTTTACGGACCTCGGAATCACTTGACCTGTCGCTATCAGCTCGTATAAACTACCATAAGTAAAAGGCCGTGACATATCAGCGTAGTACTCAGCGGAGTTGGAGTAGTTGTCCCCGTTGCTGTCGTGAGATATGATGGAAAGCTTTTCTCAGTTATCCCCCATATCACTTACGATTTGTTCGCTCACCTTCCTAGCCATGATTCGTGTGCCATACAATAGAAAGGAGAGGGACTGTAACAGGTAGGCTCCGTCTCCTATGATGCGAATAATGTTGTGACACAGCATCTCCCCATTAACATTCAAAAACTCAACTGTCATGTTAAAGACAATCAAAAATTCAAAGGAAAAAAAAAACAAAGTTTTGAGCCGAAAAAAACAAAGTGTCACGGTTAGCAATATTGCTTTGACAAGCACGGTTAACAATGTAAGAATTTCTAGCAATATTGAAATTGATCAGTAAACAAACAACAAATGTCCCACTTATAACGAGTCGACGCCGTGCAACACTGTTGCTTATATACATTCTTGCGGTTTAGGCATTTTGTTTTGAAAATTAACGATGAGGGTACAAAAAATTCAATATTTTAACCCCTATCGCAGATAGGAGTTGGAACTTATTTTATTCGATTTGCCAGGAAAAATCCTATAAGGCGTTGAGTCTCCAGGGGAAAATTCAACCCGCTATCTTCCATATAAACTGAGATATTTAGCATTTTATGTTAAAAATTAGGGATGAAAGAAGTAGAAATTGAATATTTCCTCCCTTAATGCATATAAGGGAAAGTTCCGGGAAAATCCTGAGAGGTGGTGTTGTTCTAGGGGAAATATCAACCCTCTATCTCCCATAGATTTAATATTTTATCATTTTGACACGATTATGGTATAGTATTTATAAGTCGTTATTTAGGGATCGTCCCATTTCTCTCAATTATTTCTGTGTCTCTCACGGATTTAACAATCTTCTGATTTTGCTCACTTCTTTGCGGTGCTCTATATTTTTAGACATTTGTGTGGGTAACCTTTGTGAGCAATACCAAATCGATATCTCATCCGGCCTAAAATCTATTGGGGATCCGTGATAACACGTTTTACCCCTTCTCACTCACTTAGTAGTCAAATTTCGAAAAATCTCTTCTTAGTGGGTGCTTACGTAATGAAAGGAACATATTTCTCGAATTTTATGTTACTAGGTCAAGGGGTTTGGGCTAGGCCTTAATGAATCAGTCAGCCAGTCAATCAGGAGATTTATTTTTATATACACGGTTAATCAAATTCGAGCCTTATCATTAGGATTTCGTAAACCGTATGAGATACAAACAAGGTTAAATTAGGGCAAAGTTACAGAATTTTATGCTGAGTAATATGACGAAGAAAAATTCGAAGTATTTTGTTCCGCTTTTCGAGGTTTTAAAAAAAAAAACTGAACATTTGAGTTTTGGTTTTTCTTTGATAATTCTGTTATGAAGATACTAATGGCAAAAAGTAAAGGCACTTCTCCCCAGCACATTTTTCTCCTAGATTCGTAGGTGATCACCAATTTTCTCTCCGACATTTCGTTGTTTCAAAACCATCACCAACTTAATTTTTTAAATACAGGTCTGGATATTTATCTTTCTTATTTAATAACTTCTCACCTCCATAACTCAATAACGTACGAAATTTTTTAATTTTCTGACATTTTGTCTTTCAAAAATCATTTATAAAAATGTTCAAAATACGGATTTGAGTTTAATTTTTTTAATAAAATGCATGTGTAATTGAATAAGAATAAGTTTACGAACTTTCGTAAATCCTCAGTGATTGCCTAAATTACTAGTATTCCCTGCTGTTAAATTGCTGGTACAAAATGAAGACTGTAAGTTAATTTTTTTATGAAATGTGTTAATTCACAAAAATATAAAAAGGTACAATAAATAATAAAGGAGATAATCATAAAAAATGTTCAAAAATGTTACTTTCTTCTTCGATGCATAAGATAATGCGCCAGTTAATATGAACTGTACGATTAATAATGCAAACGCATTCGGGTTGCTCACCCCTAGTTTTTCTATTTATTCTATAGTATCTTTAAACATAAAATTCAAAGCTTACCAATGCTATAACTTAGTAACAAGAAATAGACCCTTGGAGAAGATATTCATTCGAAAACTCCTTCGAAAATGATTTTAGCAATTTCAATTTTTTATATTTTTGTGAATTATCATCGTTAAATACATACCTACATTTCATAAAAAAAAACAAGTTTTAGTTTTCATTTTGTACTAGCAATTTTCCAACAGGGCAAGCTAGTAATTTAGACAATCACTGAGGATTTACGAAAGATTGTAAACTTATACTTATTCAACTACACATACATTTTATTAAAAAGTAGAAAAAACTCAGGTCCGCATTTTGAATATTTTTATAAAAAATGAATTCTGAAAGACAAAACGTCAAAAAATCGAAAAATTTTGTATGTCATTGAGTTCTGGAGGTGAGAAGTTGTTAAATACGGAAACTAGATATCCAGGTCGGTATTCAAAAAAAATAATTTGGTGATGGTTCTGAAGCAATAAAACGTCGTACAGAAAATTGGTGATCACCTATGGATAGAGGAGAAAAGTGTACCGTGGAGAAGTGTCTTTACTTTTTCCAATAGTCTCTTCATAACCAAATTATCAAATAAAAACAAAAACTCAAATTTTCACTTTTTTCCAGAACTCTTAGCATAAAATTCTTCAATTTTGCCCTAATTTAACTTTGTTTGTATCTCTTACTGTTTACGAGACCCTAATGATGAGGCTCAAATTTGACTAACCCTGTATATAGATTATTATTTTTACATTCTTCAGTATTTCAAGTATTAACATGTGTTCTCATTCTTTAATTGGATTCAGATTGGTTGTACTAGTAATAAATAATAAATAATCCTCTTTCTCTCTGGCTCATTTTTGTTTTTATTATTTGTTATTTTATTGTATTTATATCATATTGCATCTTAACACAATATCACTTTTACTTTCTTGTATTTAAATTGTTTGTGTATAAATTAATATACTAATGCAGGTACCAGTGGAGGTCGGTCCATGGAAGCAAGGGAAGCAGTGATTCCCCTGGGATTATTAAAAAAAAACACATAATTAGAACCTAATTATTATTTATCACATATATTAATCATTAAAATTTACTTTTACCCAATTTCAATAGACACGGCCCTGCTTTTCAACTGTTGAGATGTTGCATGATAAAACCATAACGATGACGCACTCGATTAATCGAGCCATCACGAACTCGCGCGACTTCGATATATGTAAGCAACTTCTTGAAATGCATCCCATCCTCACTTCATAATCTTGATATCTGAGCCGTATAGTATCGTAATGCGTTTTGTTTTATAGATTTTAATCTCGATTTTAATATCGATTTTAATATTATACTTAATATTAATCTTCCTAGTATTATTCTCAGCTTTTGTGCTATATTTGTAAAAATTCTTTAGTGTTTCTAAACCTGTGGTGCGGCGACAAGTGATTTTTAAAACGTTGAACATTGGTGCGCGTGTAAGCAGTTTTAGAATTGCTTATTAAATTTGGAAGCTGGTCCTAGCACTGTGGAAAATATTATTTGCGTTTGTGTGGTGTGCAATTTGTTGAAAAGGGGATTTTCAACATATTCATTTCAAGATAAACTGGATATTGTTAGAAACGGGAGACCAACACTTGATTTAAACTCTTAAAAACGAAAGTTAAATCATGCTATCGGTACGTTAAGTGTACAGTGGTTAAGGGGTTGTGAAAATTTGTGTAAATTGTTTTGTTGGCCATGTGTACTTTTCACAAATGAAACAGGTGTTTGGAATAAAAATGGCTTTTCAGATTTAAACAACATTCACAAAGTGACAAAAAGGCATGATCAGTGTGAAACTCATTTGCGAGCGGTGTTAAAAGAATAAACATTTGGAAAATCACCAATTAAGCATTCATTAGATCAGCAGTTGAAAGAAAGTGACCGTAAGCATAATGAACTTATAAAAAAAAAATCGAAAAGTGTTAAAAAGACTTATTGACATTGTTTGTTTTCTCGGCGAAAATGAACTTAGTTTTAGAGGTCATACTGAATTTCGGAGCGTTGCTAATAGGGGCAATTTTATCAATTTAGTTGATTTATTAGTAAAATACGATACAATTTTAAGTAACCATCTGGAACACTCCACGATATTTCCCGGTACATCAAATCATATTCAAAATGATTTGATTCAGTCGATAAGCAATATTGTTTTAGAAAAGATCAAGCAAGAAATTAAAAAACTCCTTTTGTCCCAATTATGTTAGATGAAACAACCGATATTACGAATATTAGTCAGTTGTCAATCGTAGTACGATACATAAATCCAAACGGAAAAGTCCAAGAGCGCTTTTTAGGATTTTTAGATGTAACAACGCAAAGAACGGCCGCAGCTTTATATACTATAGTTTGTCAGATAGTCGATGATCTACAGTGTGGTGCTAAACTTATCGCCCAAAGTTATGATTGGGCCGCTGTAATGGCTGCTGAATTGGGGGGCCTGCAGGCCAAAGTCAGAGACTTTTCAGAATGCAATATTTGTACATTGTTTTGCTCATCGATTAAATTTAGTTCTTGCTCAATCTGCAGCGTGCCTTACAGAGTGCAAAGTATTTTTTTCAAGTATTAGTGGAATGGCTGCCTATTTTTCAAAATTATCAAAACGGACACGAGCTTTAGATTTGGAAGTACAGAAGAGACTACCCAGAGTTGCTCCAACATGATCAAATTACAATGGGAGGCTAGTACAAACTGTATCTGAATATCGACAGCCTTTAATTGATTTATTTGAAAATATTTTACAAAGCAAAGATGATTGGGACACTGAGACTTTGATTTTAATTTTTTGTTAAATATTTTCTCCGAAATATTCCCATTTACTGACAATTTATTCAATATTTTGCAAACTAAATCAAATGACGTTGGATTTTGTGTAAAGAAAATTGAAGAATTCAAAAATTTGATTAGTAACAAAAGAAATGAATTTGAAAAGTTCTGGGAGAAAACTAGTAATGACAATTTAGAACCGCAAAGAAAAAGAATACAAACTGAATTTATAGTGGATCATAGCACTTCATATCGAAGACATTTTATCGAAATTTTGGACAATATCATTGGGCAACTAACTAAATAATAGATTTAAAAATTTTAGTGATATACAATTTTTAGAATTGTGTAATTTTAATGAATTTAAAAATAAACAGTATCCACAAAACGCACTTCAGTCATTGAGTGATAACTACGGAAAGTTTTTTGATATAATTGGGTTACGATCGGAACTTTCAGTTATTTATGCTACAGAAGATATTAGCCAGAAACATAACGCCAACGAACTGATTATCTTTATAAAAGAAGATAGTTTGGATCAGGCCTACTCTGAAGTGTTGAAATTGTGTGAATTAGTGTTGATGATACTTGCAACTAGTGCTTCGGTTGAATGCAGTTTTTCGACCTTAAAAAGAATAAAAACTTTTTCAAGAAATTTAACCAGTGAAGCGCGGCTTTCAAAATTGTCCCTGTTGACAATAGAAAGTGACTTTGTGAAGGAGATGTCCCAAAATTCAAACTTTTACGACGAAGTTATTTCCGACATCGCAAAAAAGGAAAGGCGGATTAAACTACATTATAAATAGGTAGGTATGTGCATGTTAACTACTTAACTAGCCGGCTCAATTTATAGTTGACCAGAGAGTGCACGATGGCTAGTGTGACTGAACAAACTCTCTATTTCGCTGCGGGTTCAATCCCCGCCACCGGCGCTGGCAATGTCGGTGGGTATGGTTGTGTGTATGCATTTTTTTCATAAGTGTAACCCTCGCCCGTGCAGCTTCGGCTTTGGAATCGAAGGTTGTATAATTTTTGTGATGTTTTTATGTTTTATGTTTATTGAGGAGTGGCGGTCCTACAAGTATACTTTTTTTCTAGATATCCTAACTTTGCAGCTTTCGACATTTGCTTTAAAATGAGTATACGGAAGCCACGCCCCTTTTCTTAAAAATTTTTTTGCATCGCTTCGCTCGGGGATTCGCACTACCCATCACCCTATATCACAAACTGCTTCCCCTGTATCAAAACTCACCGCACGCCCCTGGTGGGTACCTCTTTTTCGTTGACAGTAATTGTAGTTAAATATCTGATAAAAAAATTTATCATTTAACTTTAAATTTTATGTAAAAAGTGTCAGTGTATTCACCCTTAATATCCAAAATTCTATATGTTTGGAATAAGTAAATCTATACTTCCCCGTATATATTCTGAATTTTCCTTACATTTTAAATTTAACATACGTATTTTATTTTACCAATTAAATTATAAACGAATTTCATTAAGACCCATTTGCCAGTTTTTAATGAAAAAACTAATCAAATAAAAAACCTTCCGTTCTTCTGATAAGGCGATAAATGCAATAACAAGTTGACATCTGAAGGCTGTGAGGTGGCCTACAGGAGGTGGTCGGGCTGTTTTCGCGCGGGGGCGGCATAATCAGGCCTAGATTGCAAGCCAATCCTTGGAAACTGATCAGACACAGTCATTATCTCAGCAATACCGAATTAGCTGGTAAATATTCATGGGCAGCGTCTCATTGGCAATGCCTCGGTCTTGATTAGTAACCGTAAACCCCCTGACCCTGTTTTCAATCGGACATCGTCATTACCATGTCAAAAGACCACCAGCTAGCTCATATTAACCGTTTACCCGACATTTAACTAGATCGTTTTAATGCATTACTTAGTCCCTGAATGTGAAATTGCGAGCAGAGATTAATACTAGTAGGTATAAGTTATTAAACCTAGACAATGGAATAGCAAGAGATATCAAGCTGAATAAATAGCTCGTTTATGTTTCTAGTACTAGTATTAGATTATTGTAGATAAAAATCTACCAGTAGGAAATTTTAATCGTCTGGTTCATAGATAAAAATATTCAGTCTTACAAATTACATGTTTGAAAATTATAACATTTTGAGGAGTATTTGCCAGACCACCGTCGATTATATTGTTCTATTTCATCATTAATTAATTTAGTTGGTGTACTAATCATGATGGCCCATAGATACGATTTCATGTGAGGTCGAATAAAAAATGAAAAGTTGTTTAAAAACACTTATTAGGACTGTGACATCACTGTGACACTAAATTTTTCAGATAATATTTTGCTTACTGTCTTTCACTGTTCTGTATCTACTTTTTATTGGTTCGTCACGATTTCTATTGAATTTATTAACTTATCCGTTTTCTTTTATTATTATTAATTTACATTTGCAACACGCCAATAATTTATTATTTCCATAAGTAAATACGTTACCAATTTAACATTTCACGTTCATATTCATTAGTTGGTAGCTTAACATCGAAATCAAATAATACAAAATAATATTTTTTACTTTTCTTTTTCTAATAATATTGTTACCGCATCTTAAGGAAATAAAAGAACAATTTTCAATTAGAGAATTAATTCACGATGATATTACGAGAAAATTAATACTATAAAGTTGTCTGTGAATTTAATAATGAAATACGTAAATTTCCCTCATAACAATTTAATATCAAGAGAATGACAAACTTTCGTGTAAAGTAAATTCATTTGAGCCAAAGCCACTTGAGCTCTAATAATTCCAAGCCAAGGCGTTTTGCTGGAATGCAGGTAAACACAGCCATGAAAACGAAATCTTAATAATTGTGACACAAACATTATAAGAGACCGAGGGGATTGCAATGTATATTCGAAGGCCTCCTGAAAACATGACAGTCCTAATTCAAGCGAATTAGGACTGAGAGACAAGGAAGTTCTTGAATTGAGATAGATTGCCAACATTTGTAGGTCAATACATCGAACTATGGAGTTTCATACTAAAAACTCGCAGAACTTTAATTTTAAATTTATACAAACATTCTTTTACATCAGGCCCTGGTATTTTGTTAAGATATTCAGTCCGACAAAGCAAAGTATCGATGTCTTATAAAATAATTTTTCTACTACAAAAAATATGTCATTTGTAAACACTTTTAAATGCCAAAAGTATGATATTTCTCCATGACGGGCAAACAAGTTTTTTTTTGCGGGTCATTCAAAAAATAATAAAACTCGTTCTTTAAATCATTTATTTAATATTAAATACAACTATCACTCATTTTTTAATTTATAGTTATGACACTATTAGAGATGTTATTTATATACAGAGTGTCTCGCAAAAAACGCCGCAAATCATAACTCCGTTATTTCTTGTCCGATTTTAAAAAACAAAATCACAAAATTAATGATTTTACAAATACTACAAACTGACACTAATATTGTTTTTTCAACATTAACCGTAATGTCAGGCAGAAGTCACTTTTTTTCAAATGAATGGTTATATATTTTTTTACTTACAATTAGTTTGTAGAGATTTCTTTTCTAAATTGAACTTGATTTTTGTGCAATGTTAATAGGAAAAAGGTAAGTAAATGTTTCTCAATATTAATTTGGGCTTCTAATTAAATTACCTAGTGTGCCATGGAAAACAATCAAATCAACAAAGCGACAAATGTCATTTAAGCTTTCAGTGTTATAAATTATTGTTGCTTATAATTTGTTGTCTTTTATGAAATAAAAAATAAAATAACCATGACTAACAGTGAACTAACCGACATGTTGCAAGTATACTTAATTCTACAGTTGTATTGTAATTAATAAGTTAAGCTACAATTTTATATATTCTGATATATTCTCTTGCAACTGTCAGTCATACTGACGCAAGTTCCATGCACCTTGTTTGCTATATTCGTTCCGAATTACCCCAATCTACCCTACTAATTGTAACGGTACTCTCGCCACACTAAGATTTAACTGGAACATTTTTTGGAAAGCATTCATTAGGTTTATGTAAAATTTCGGAGTCAATACTTTTGATTCGTATAAGAATTGGTAATGGTAATGATAATCATGGGGGAGGTTGAAAAGTAAGGCAAGTAGGCCACAGAGGAGCCCTTTTTACCAACCCCCAGCTTTCCCCTCAGCCATGCACTACTCTTGCTCCCTCGTCGATTCATTCCGATCTTCAAATAATGGTCAGAATTTCACTCAGTGTGACGGAGCTCATCTCTCTTAGGAGCGTCTCAGTACCGAAGATGCTATGCCTCAGGTGCTCGAGCATTCTGGACATGTAAGGTCTTCCTCAACACCTGTCAATGATAGATGTCTCTTAAGTCTGCAGTGGTCTGTCAGAAATCCGATTAAAAGATTCAGTCTTTTGACCAGACCGATCTCGATTTGGTCGGCCCCGTCACAAAATTTCAAGTTTGCCTACAGGCCCCGTTGGTCCTCCAGTGTTTTCTCAGTGTCTCGTGGGTCCATTCGTAACATGTCTTCTTGAATGCCTAACATTGGCTTAGGTTCGAGGCAGGGCTCCTCGGCTCCAAGTCTAGACAATTAATCGGCCTTCTCGTTGCCTGGAACCCGTATATGTCCCGGGACCAACGCCATATAATAGTTATTTATCACTTTATTGTTTATCTTCTATATAGTCCTTAATTAAACCAATAAACTCTAAATGCAAAGTTTAATGGACCAACGCATTTATTGCCATTATTATTGTTAGATCTGCAAATTTGAGTTGGGCCTGTAATACATAATAATAGGCTCAATACTGCTTCACTTCGAAGGCGACCTTTTTGGAGCGTAACTTAGAATTTCAGTATACCGGGATATTAAATTAAAGCAGCAATTGCTGGAAAACTTGCGTATATTACACTGTATTCCCCTTTCAACGTGCGTCAGGCTAAAAATTTGTTCTTACCCAGTAGACGAATTAATAACTTTGAATGTAATTAAATGATAAGTCTGCAAGAGAATATAGTAATCCATTAACGCTGCCTGATGAATGTTTAACTTTATCGGTATTATTTGAGTATTAAAACTGAATTAATTAGTTCTCAGACGCCCAGACTGTATCGAACAAGATATAACTTAATGTATTTACTTTTACTTTATTACCCCTTAAATTTTAATATAAGTCACTTTTAATTGCACGATCGATTCTATATTCATTTTAATTTAGTCGTTCAATTTAAAATTTAATTACATTTTACCTTAATAGCTTATTTGCGACACGAATAACTACAAAACATCTGTCAAATAAATATGTAAAACACAAGAGAGGCTAGCAATGCAAAAATAAAAATTTTATTATGCAAGGTCCGCCACTTAACACTCTTCGGGCCGGTATCTTTTTTTTATTTTAAGAACTATTGCTTGATATCAGATGGTAGGTAAATCAAAATTCTTTTCAGGGGGACTACTGAAAGTCAAGAAACAATTGGCAGTTAGAAAGTTAGTTTCCCTAACTTGATTTTTTTTTTTTTTTTCTTTTAAAACATAGAAACATACAGGGTGATTCAGAAATAAATCGAAAAAAAAACCCATAACAGGGATCAATATAATAACGACTTTCCCAAAATAAGAAAAAAATCTTAAAATTTGAAGGGTAACAACCATACCCGCCAATGGTTTATTAAAACGAATTTTAATGTTCTAATTTAAATGATTAATATCAATGAACTTTTTTATGCAGCAAAAAGCCTTATCTGTGGAATTATGCAATTGCATAATTAGTCGTATATTTCTCCTCAGTGATCGATACTTTGTCGATATTACCGGTTTGTTGTTATTGTGTTGATAATAATTCGGGGTTAAACGTGAATGAAAAGTAATAAAATGGCTTTTTATTTCAAGTGAAAAAACAGATATGGTGTTAGTGTATGGTGAAGTCCTAAGTAATCATAAACTCGACGTTGGTGATAATGTCGCCACTCAGAGACTCAATACCAATCAATTCCAATGGGAACACATTGTTGTTTAAACGTTTATATAACGTTAATTAATATTACGCAAACGTTAATTAACGTTATATAAACGTTTAAACAACAATGTGTTCCCATTGAGATATGATCGAGAGAGAAACGATAGCAATCGACAAATTTTTGACGTTTTCAATCATGTAAGGCAGTCAGTTACAAAAAGGACCAGAGCTTGTGTAGAAAATCATGGATAGCATTTTAAACTTCATCACTGATACCTAGTGCCATCCATACGACTGCCACACAGACTTTTTCCTAGATCGGTCCTAATAACATTTGTTTTCCGATTGACAGACTCCCAGAGAAAGCAAACATACTTGGTTATCTTCTAAAGTGGGATTTTTGTTTTAATTTCTGTTGAAGTGATGGGTTAATTTAAATTTAGTTAACTTGTGTGATTAACGAATAGAACGTCGTTTATTTCTAAGTGAGAATCTCTTCTACTAAGGTGAGTAGGTCCTGATTAATTGTTAGAAACGTCTTAATCAAAACTGCCTTAAAATTAGGCCACTGAATGTCGGTACACATAGGTCAAAATTGTTACATTTTAATATTATTCAGAAACATTGATAATTTTTTGTTGGTTTACGGCTACGGATTATGTACATTACGATCGCTCACTTATCGGATAAATAATCGGTTATTAAGGGCGTTGAAAACGAGGAAGTCTTAGGGATACTTTTTTACTTTACTCTAGCCGAAAAGTTACCTTTTAAAGATGAGAGAAATTTGGTTACATATCCTCTCAAATTCTAGGTTTATTTCTTCGGTTTATTTCGGAATCATCCTATATTTAAATATAATACTATCTTTCAATATTTTGCTAATATAGGTAATAACACAATTAATAAAATTATAAAACACAATGGTTTTACACAAAACATGTCAAATACTCTCAACACTATGTTCCTACCGCTATAACTGAAAACGCCCTTATAGCTCATATACATTCTTTGAAAAATAATAGGGCATTGACGGTATCACCTCTAAAATCTTTAAATTTATTCATTTAAATATTCTCAGTTCGTTAGTTCATATAATTAACTTAATTTTTAGTAAGGGGCATGTACCTCGTCAATTCAATATGTTTGCTGTAACCCCCATTCATAAAGCTAATGACAAAACTATTATACCAAATTACAGACATAATTTTGGTAAATTTTTTTAACAATATTTAAAAGAAGGACTGATTAAATTTTTAATTATTACAATCAATTTGGATTCTTGAAAGGTAAAAGCACATCGGATGCAATATACGATGTTTTTAAAAAAATAACTGATAATTTAGATTTGAATAGAACATTTATTACCGTATTTCTTGATTTGGTGAAAGCGTTTGACACCATAACAACAATATAAGTGAGGGAACCTTCATGTACCTTGTGTGAGAGAGGACTACACATTTAGAGATAATGGCCACATATGCAATATCCGAGCATGCTAGATTTAGTCCTAGCTCCTTGATCGGGGATCGAACCCGGGATTCCAAGGTGAGAGGTAAGTGTAAGGACACTTACGTAGAAGGGTGGTAAGGACCACCCTTCTACGAAGCCACGCAATACAATAAAAAAAACTGGAATAAACTGTACCCCACTAAATAGACTACCGTATTCTGATGTAATAAGTGATCTTCGTTCGAATATTCTTAACGTCTGTTTCTATTTTTTAAAAAAGATAAATTAAAAACTTTACTGCAAATAAATCTGAAATAAGAAGCACTTCATTAGGGATCCTCAAAATTACTGCTAGCAATGAAAGCATTAATCAAAGATTTGTAACATATTTAGCTCCTAAATTTTATAACGTAGCCAATACAGCAAGTTTTAACTTCTGTGTGAACAGTACATTCATAATTATTATTGTCCTTTTTACAACGTTTTAGGTAACTAATTATTGGGAATAACTCCGTAAATTGTAGCTATTATCATAATGAGTTATTTCTCAATTTTTCATTTATGAACTAACTTATTGTTTTAATAATACATAACTAATAATTATAATTATATCTATAAATAGTAGAGTCAATGTACACAGAACAAGTGCTAATTCACTTAAGTGTATATATTTCTTTTCTTACGTGTTTTATGTTAATGTTAATGAAGATAAATATAAATTAATAAATAAATATTAGTACCTAAATATGATTTATTAAGTTTTGTCAAGTGTAAAGTGTTTAGTGTAAAAAATAAAAAGAATCCAAAAATTTCAAACTCAGTGGATACGATTCGTGAAGTAAAACTCACTACCGTCTAGTTTTGGTAGTTAATGAACATATTACATAAACACAATTTTAGTTTTTGAAACATTAAAATTTAAATAGTTGAGATACGTTTCAAAAACTGAACGCATTTTTTGGTGAAACATGAATATTTGTGGGGCCGTTAAACAATTGTCTTAGTGAATTTGTTACACCCTGTTTATTTTTTCAGTTACACCAAATAAAACGAAAACAAATTGCAACGTTTGATGCAGTTCCATCTGCTTATGATTCTGTCTGCATATGGTGTTTATGAGCCTGTAACAAATCGTCCTAGTATGGCGATCGATTCTTCATTAAGATTGATAGACGTTCTACACTTTCATTGTCCGTATAAGTAACGGCTCGACGTCCTATTCGTTGGCACCGTTTCTACAAATATACACACATTACGACAGACAAAGTAAGACGACTATCGTTCAGAATGTTCCATATCCAATCTATATCTAGATATGGTCGTAGGGGAATTGGAATGACGATTGCTATTTTTGTTTGTCGTTTTGTTTTGATCTTCGTTTTTGTAGCAGGTTATTCTTTAAATAGGGATAAATTTATTTCGTTTTAAGTTTATTTTAAATGACGAGATATTTAATTGTGTATCGCATAAGAATTAGAATAATCAGCATTTTTAAATTTTATTTTTGAGGTGTAATTATATAATCTACAAATTCTGAAAGACAATATATACTGTCTACAGTAGAATCTACAAACCAAAATAAAAGAAGACCATTATTTTATATCAATTTCCTTCAAATTCAATAGACAACTAAAAGTAACTAATAATATTTCTTTGGCTTGTATTGTTTTACGATTTTTTTCTTTTTTTGAATAGTTGAGTATAGTAGATCATAATACATATTTTTATGGACTTACTTATACAAGTACCAACAAATGTATACTCAAATTATTGTAGTAAAATATTATAGAAAAAACCATATACAGGGTGTTTCATTGGGAAAGGGAAATACGTTAACTACAGATAAGGGTCTTTGAGGTGGTTCTAAATAACTCATACTTAATGGGTCTTTAACCCTTTATAACCGAGATACAGGGTGATTTATCAATTTTACCTATTTCTTTATTGACTCAACTTACGAATCACCCTGTATATTTTATTGACATTTGGTACACGTATTCTCCATCACTTGACGAAACCACTAAGGCATTAACAATAAAGGAAATCCAGGTCAGGATTGACGAAAAATTAACAAATTCTTCCATCCTCAAAATTAAGTGATTGAAATATGTATACAAAAAAAAACACAAGAATCCTTTTAATGATGTTTGTGATTATTTGGTCCTAAATTAATAATAATAATAATAAAAATAATAATAATAATTTTATTTACATCTAACACATTATTATACTTTTATATAAGACTTATAATAATATACATAGTAAAATAATATATATTGAATATAAATAAAATCCCACTCGCGTAAAACTCCTGCATGAGGTTTTAGTGCGAATATTGCATTTATTCATATTTTTTATTTAAAACACATCTTATCCATATTATTATTTCTCGTTTGAATTTAGCTATATTTGACATATTTCGTATGGCCACTGGTAATATGTTATAAATCTAATTAGACTTAAATATAAGCCGAGTTTAACGCTACGGTGCAATCGGCCATTATGAACTAGGTGAAAGTGTTTGGTATGTCATCACTATACACATTGTTACGCCTATGGACTAATAATTCCAAAATGTGCCCAGAGATGGCGTTACCGGTATTAAATCTTAAATTAAATAGCCAGGGTAATCTGGATTAATAAAGAAAGGTTGAGAACTGCACGAGAAATCCAGGAATATGATAAAGGTAAGATATGAAAATATGGCTAGTCACACTGTCCATCGTGGACTGGGTTTGATCCCCAGCTTCGGAACTGACAATGTCGGCGGATAATAGACGTGTGTCTGCGATTTTAAAATTTGTAATCCCCTTTCGGACAGTCTTGAGTTTGAATTTAGTGTTGTCACAGAATTCTGTGGTGTTGTCTAATTTATGTGTGGGGTTTGTTATATGTGTATACAAGATGTTTCAAAAAACATCCTCCAAATTTTAAAGCAGGATTTTTTTGGTGAAAAATAAGTCGAAAACTTCATATGTCGTAAACAGCTTTGTTTATAAAATACAGGATTTGCAAAGAAATTAAAAATGCTTGTAACTGGAAAATCTCATAAAGTAAAAAATAAGAAACTGTTTTTAAATTTCATTTAATAACTGGTACTTTAGCTACGTTTTTAATTTCTTTGCAAATATGGGTGAGGTCAGACATTAAGCAGTAAAACATTTCTTTAAATTTTTCTCTAAAACGGTACTTCGCACGGAAAAACCGTAAGAGACAACGTTTATGTAGTTTTAAAGATTAATGTTTCAGCAGTTATCAAACTGAATAAAAAACAGTGCCGTATATATTTCTCTATAAAATTATTTTTGATGCGGATCCTACGCACGGCACTTTTGGAAGTAAAAAAATCTGACTATACGTAAAAACGCCTACTTATACCTTACTAAAATAATATGCTAGAATTGAATACTCTTACTCTATAAACATTTTTGAGACTTTTTTGGAAAAAACCGATTATTTTTTAAATTTTCGACACCCTTTATATTATAAACGAGGTCGTTTATAAGATTAAAGTAGGTTTTCAACTTACTTTTCACCAAAAACCACGTTTTAAAATTTGGCGGATGTTTTTGAAACACCCACGTATACCAAACTTTCTTCTCATGTTGATTCAATTTATACCAAGGAATCTATCTAAAAAATATTTGCACCTATTCCCCAAACATCCTGTATGTACCTATGAATAATTTCACTATATTTATAATCCTTGTCTGATTGGGAAATGTTAAATATTTGATTGGTTTATATAATCACCAATGTTTCATTAAGAATTCTTCAAATACCTATTTTAAATGAGGAACAAAGAAAACAGAAGGAACTGAAATACAAAATGACATTTCTTCGGCGTCATTATGTACACCATCCTCTGCGAAATGATGTAAAATATGCATGGTGTAGAGAATGGCAATGAGATTTCCCCCTAGAACATCGACTCGTTAAATGTTAACGTCGATTGTAAAACTCGCCAGTTATAAATCTTCCGACCTAAATTATATTTGTCCGGAACTTGTTTTATGCTTTTCCCATTTCCATTAAAATGGATCAATCCATATTTTATGAAGAAGTTGACGAGGAAAATTTATGCTCCAATAAAATTACATTAACCCTCGTTTATCATCAGGGGGTAATTAAAATAAAATAAATTTTGTTTCTGTGGAGTGAAAATTTAAATATAATGAAATAATATAATTTTTTTAGCAGAATATTTCAATACACAAACAGGTATTCTTGAAATGAGAATAATAATTATATCCTTGCATGTGTAAAAAGTACCAAGACTGGGTCCCATAAATTATTTTATTAACAACTGAATTACAAATTAATATTATTATTATTAAAGCAATTCCCTTGTGAAGCCACATACCGCCTGAAACATTACTCCCACTCCCAGTAGCAGTGGTGGAAGTATTTAACTGAGAGTTCCTTGTCTGTCACGATTTTCTGGATGTTGTTCACAGATCTACAATAGGCTAGCGGAAAATTTGTGCAAAGCTGGTTTCCAAAAAGCCTCACCAAGGAACAAAAGGAAAATCGAAGAAATGTTGAACGTATCGAAAATGACGAAATTGTTTTCAAACATATCGTAATAGGTGATGAATTGTGGATTTTCGAATACGATCTTGTAACCAAACGGCAGAGCAACTTACCGCGACTAAAGAAAACAAGAATGAGCAACAATCGAAAATCAAATCCACGCTAATTTGTTTCTTCGATAGTGAAGTTGCTGTTCTTCAGGAATTCGTGTCTCAAGGATAAAATAGTTAAGCAACAATACTATCATGAATCCTTGAACAACTCAGAAAAAGGGTTAATCGGGTCTGGCTGGAAACCTTCAGACTTTTGGATGCTGCATCACAACACTCTCTGTGACACTGCAATCCGTGACCGAATTTTTGACAAAAAAAGGATATTCCAATGATTCCGCAGTTCCCATACCCGCCTAAGCTGAGTGTGTGTGACTTTTCCTTTTCCCGAAGTTTAAATTCCACCTCAAAGGGCGTCATTTGGGGCGAGCGTAGCACCGACTTTATATCCTAGCAAGCTCGATATGAAAAGTAAAGCAAGTAGCAATAAGGCTAGTAGTTGGATATGTAAAACCAGTCCAGCAAAACACAGCAGTCTCGCTCATCTTCTAGCGCTTTGTATATCAGCTTAAAACGCAGAAGCTATGCAAATCTTAGGTACGGATTATGTAATGGAAATAACATCCTTCAAAGTGGATATAAAGCAGACGGTTCCTTGTGTACACGACGTTAGACAAGTAAAAATCCCTACTTTTCGGCAAAGAGGTTAGGCAAAATTTCCAGGTTGGGATAGCTCATCTCCTGGCGTCGGTGATTGACGTTGGTAGCGGAAATAGGTCGACGTTAGGCAAATGATTAAAAAAAGAATCCAAAATAAAGATACATTTACATCCAATTCGCCACAGGTACAATTTACTAACGGATCGGATTGTGAATTGTGCTGAGATAAAATTTTAATCATTTATAATGAGTTAGAAGCTGCCATCTGTTAAGATTTTTTAATATTACGTGTGTGCAAATTCAGTTTGATTAAATAATTACAATTATATAACATAACTTCTAAAAGCATCATATTTTCTAATATTAAAAGATCTAATCTTCCAATTTCAAATCACAAACAGACTTTAAATATAAACAATAAATTTGTGTAGTAGTACGCATGCGCAATTTGAAATTCGTGCCGCAATTGAATTGAGTATTTGCAGTTTGCAAGCATCCAATTCAAACCTAAAGTGCAATTCAAGGTCGTGCCAACTTAAAATTTTATTGTAAGCAAATACATTCAACCAGATATGCTTAAAAGCTAATTTACAATCCACCAGCAGAATGTGTCCGTACCGAATTGGTTGTAAATGTACCCTAAATGAATTCGCGTGAAATCCACAATAAATTTAAACACAAATTTATGAAAATAATACTCATAATTTGTGACAAAAACCAAATGTTATAAAATCAGAAGATTTGCAATAGATCTGTTTTATATATATAACGTTTATATACATATAACGTTTATATTAAAAAAATTAATTGAAGACATATTATGTTCAGTTTTTTCAATATCTGTGTATATCTGGAGAAATAGCAATTAGACATTTTTTAGGGTAACAGCATATTTAGAATAATATCCAGCATTTCCAATAATTACAATTGGTTATTGTGTTTCACTGAGGACGGACCAATCGGCGCAGGGTGAAGATTACCTCAATACGCATCGATTTGATCCCCATTTGTGTTATGTGAAATTTGTTAGTTTAGGCGTTATTTAGGTTTTAGTGTATTTATACCTAAAATCCGATTTTGAAGGAGTTGACTTCCTTCAATGAACGATTATAATAATTTTATAAAAGAGGATTTAAGACTCGATTAGTAAGTAAGTAATAAGTAATAACTAACAAGTCCAACTAACTGTTTGATTTACTTTTTATTTTATTCTTCTTTCTTGGTTTGAGCCTCCCGATCAGCTGGTACCTACTAAATTATAATAAAAACAAAAAGTATTTTAAATTATTTCCGTGACCCTATGAGCAACCGTTTAAATGGGTCTCGCGAATTTTTACAAGTTTCACCAAACAAAATTGAAGGCAAAGAATTCAGAGAATTATACAAAGTGGGACAGAGCGAAGAACGAATTAATTACTGCAAAATTATAGAATTTAACCATATATAAATAAGTGAAATGTACTACGTTAAGAACTTACAGGTCCTGAAAGTTGATTTTTTTTACTGATATCTTCGGTTTATTAAACACGTTTTTGAGACCCCTTCCCAGTTGTACCATATTTTTTATTTCGTAGGTTCTGCTAGGCCTGCCAACGATTCCCTCGTGGATAAAGAGGGAGGCTATGGCGGCCTATCTGAGAATGCGGGATTCTGGGAGCTGGCAGTGTTCAGGCAGAGCTGAAGGTCACGCAGCAATTGCTGGACTGATGGAGAGGGAAATCCCTCTCTCTGTTCTGAAGGTGAGAGAAGCGAAAGATCAGCTAAGGTTGGAAAGGAATTACACTCTCACTCTTCCCAGTAGGGAGGAGTGGAGTGAAGGAAAAATTGACTTCCGCCTGGACTCTGTGGTGTGTTACACTGACGGATCTCGGGTGGCCACTAGACCATCTTCCGGGGCGGGAATATATCTGGAAGGCAAATAAGTACAGGAGAGTTTTGCTCTAGGCTCGTACACCACGGTCTTCCAGGCAGAGGTTTACGCCTTCCTAGCGGTGGCAGATAGGGCTGAGGTTAGGAATGGGGGGGAAACAGATAATATACATCTGCTCCGACAGCCAGGCTGCTCTAAAGGCGGTGTGCTACCCCAGGATGAGATCAGCTCTTGTCCAGGAGTGTGGGAATGCCCTAGAAGAGCTGGCTAGGCATAAACAAGTGAGACTGGTATGGGTCCCGGGACATATGGGAGTTCCAGGCAAGGAGAAGGCCGATGAATTGACTAGACTCGGAGCCCAGGAACCCTGTCACGGGCCTGAGCCTATGTTAGGTATTTCAAAAAGGCAGGTCACAACGGCCCTCAATGAGTGGGCCCACGAGACACTGAGGACGCACTGGAGGACCAACAGGACCTGCAGGCAGACCCGAGATTTTGTGACGGGGCCGAACAAATCGAGATCCGCCTGGTTGCTGGGACGGAGTCGGAAAACTCTGAATCTCTTAATCGGTGTTCTGACAGGCCACTGCAGACTGAGGAGGCATCTATCATTGATAGGTATTGAGGAAGACCCTATATGTCCAAGATGCAGAAGTGATGAAGAAACATCTTACCACTTCCTGGACAATGTGAAGCGTTTGGGCGCCTGAGACACAGTATCTTCGGTTCTGAGGCGCTTCTAAGGGAGGAGCTCCCTCGCAATGAGTGACATCCTGACCTTCATCAGAAGGTCGGAAAGATTCGATGAGGGAACAAGAGAAGCACATGGCTGAGGACACAGCTGGGGGTTGGTAGAAAGGGCCCGTCTGTGGCCTACTTGCCAGGCGTCAGCCTCCCCCCACCATTACCATTACCATTACCATTATTTCGGAGTTTCTCAGAAGTTCAGTTATCTTCGATTGCAGGCAGAAACTAACTCTGTGTATAAAGGTAATCATTAAATTAGTAGTTGTCGAGAAAGTCGACATTGAAAACATCATCGCAAAAATTGTATAATTAAAACTTACTGACGTAGTTTTCCACCAAACACCAAATACTGCACTCAATATCTGTTTCGCCAACCAAGTTGGCATTATCTTGAGATGATTAAAACTGAAATTTCAATCATCTTAAGATAATGTTTATCTATACTACACGCGACGCGCTTTTCGCCAACCAAGTTGGCATTATCTGGAGATGATTAAAACTCAAGTTTTAGTCATTTCAACTTTTAGTCATCTCCAGATAATGTTTTATATATACTACACTCGACGCGCTTTTCGCCAATTAAATTGGCATTATCTGGAGATGATTAAAACTCAAGTTTTAATCATCTCCAGATAATGTTTTAATCATATCCAGATAATGTATTAATCATCTCCAGATAATGCCAACTTGGTTGGCGAAACGCGTGTCGAGTGTAGTATATTGTTTTGGTGTTTTGTGGAAAACTACCTACGTCAGCGTTATCTTCACATCAAAGGTTCCACTTACTCCAGTAAAACTTACTAACTCTTTCACAAATTATCTGCTGTCACTGTAAGAATAAATTGGACATTCTGCTTTTCTAATATTTGTATAACAAGTTATTTTTCAGGTTTTTTAATTTGCATGTACCTTCTCAAATTTTGCAATGGTCAACAATTTTGTTGACGTTTTCCCATTTTTTTTACTCGTTTATTTGTTGTTTGGTGTTTTAATAATATGTAATTTCTTTCAAAAGTTGTATTTTATAATTCAAAGTTTTGTATGTGCACTAATATTGTCTTAATCAATTGTTTCATTTCACACGTAAAATAACTTTGTATTTCTTTAGCCACCATACCCTCATTTGTTCATCTCACCAGCATATCTGCATTGGAAGAAAATACATTTGGTTTTATTTAAATTTAATAAATGAATGCAAATATTTTACACGAAGGTAAAAATAAACTTGTTTGTATGTATACAACACACACGATATTTTAAGAATAGCGATGGAAATAAGTTAAGTTTGTCATTAAAGTATGAAAGAAGGAAGTAAAACTTCCACGTGTTTCTTTGTTGTTTTATTATATGTATCGCTTTGGCCAGAAACGGGGTCCGCGCCCCGAGGCAGGGGTCCGTTGAGTTATGTATTTCGGAATGTCATGTTTTATCGTCGATGCGGTTTCTTTCAGAATTTCAGTTTGACAGGAATGGCGGGTGGCGTTATTGGATACCAGCAGCAACCAATACTGGACGCGAGTTGAACATCATATAAATTCCGGGATGAGGGGTTCTGGCTCCGGAACACTCGTCAATATTCCGGGGTGCGGGGAGTAAGGACGATGCCCATACTGTCCAAAGTGGACAGTCCATTTCTCTGGCCGCTGCAAAGCGCCGGCTCCGCTATTCTCTCCCGGAGAGCAACCCCACAAATCATCCCAGCTTGACCCTTTTAAGGTACCAGGATGCGTATTAACAATACCATACACATTGAGTTTTATGTTATGCATATTAACATATTTATGATAAAAATTAATATCTGTATTATAGCACAAATTATCATATTTCATATTCTATTGACATTTATCTGTTTGTTAACATTTTTTTATATTCATTTTTATTACTATTTAAATGGTGAAAAGATAAGAGATATTTATTCGATTCCAAAATTATCTCGCTCTTTATAGTGTAGTAAGCGGAAATATTTGTCATTTTCAGGGCCGCCCGGCAGTTATGTAAAACAATCCTATTTTTTAAAGAGCCTTTATATGATTGAATCAATTGATATATCATTGATACGTATGCGTTTATTTATATACTTGTAATATATGCAACCAATATTGAGGCTTCAAGCTGGGATCAACGTATATATTATACATAACTTTGTTCTTGTTCCTCAGCTACAGTTATTTTCGCGACGCGGTGTTTGGCATATGGTCCGCTAACCTGGAATATAAAATATGTGTAAAATTCGTGAAAATTATTAGTGATGGGAATAATTGAGATATTTCAAAAACCGATTATTAATCGAAATATATTTAATATTGACTAACGGTAGTACTAATTTTAGTGATTTCAGCTTTCAAAGTTATTTGTTACTTGTGTCATGTTGGGTGCATTTATTTATAATAAATAAACAAAAATTGTTTAGTATGAGAAAAAGTGCAGAAAAGTATCTTGAAAATTTGTCGTCAGATTAACCGCTACTGACAAAACAATTTAAAATTAATTTCATTTAATAAAAAAAACTAAAATCGGTCTTGTCAGTAATTTCTCATCACGTGCAATTTGATATGATTGAAAAATAAGTTATTTTATTTCGTTTGATTCGTTTGCTTTAATTATCTTGTTTTTATCGTTTATTTCCATTATATCATTTACCTTACATATTTATTCTATTTACCTCATTTATCATATTTTTCTCATTTGTCTCATACATCTCGTTTATCTTTTTATCTTGTTTATTGTGATTAACTTGTTATCTTGTTTTTCTTATTAATGTACTTTATTTTGTTTATCTTATTACCTTCTTTTGTTTCATTTGTAACATTTTCTCATTTCTTTCATTTTTCGCATGACTTATTTTTGTCTCATATATCCCATTTATATAATTAGTATCATTTGCACCATTTATCTCATTTATTTCATTTATCTCATTTGTATCATTTATCTCATTTATGTAATTTATCGTATCTCTTTGTGTTATTTTCTTTATTTATTTTGTTTACTGCGTTTATTTTATATAAATAAATAAAACAAATGAAAATAGTATTGTTACGCCACTGGACTGTGCAGACTGGTTAGATTAGGCTGGAATTGTACACGAACGGCCGGGAATATTCTGGAGTGCTCTAGACTGGGTCAATGGATGTATAAATAAGACGCACGGTGGGCCGAGATTTAATCTTAAGTTGAACGTGAGCGAGTAAAGAAGTAATAAGAAAGAGACTTATAAGTGTTCAAGTGTAATTATAGTTAAGACAGTAATTAGTCTATTGTTGTTAATTGTTAATTAATAAATAAAGTAGTGAATAAGTGTTACCTGGACTTTCAATCAACGAATCTACGGGAAGAGGTGTTTGTGTGGATAGCAAACACGTAACAATTTGGTGTCGGAAGTGGATTGGAAGGGAAATTTCTGGAATATTCGAAAAGGTTCTACAGTGTTGTTCTCAGAAATTAGTGGTAACACGGAGAATTAAGCTACTGGACAGTGTTTGGAGGACTGCTTCTGGACTGAATAGTGACTTTAAAGTGGATTTTCGAGAAGTTTCTAGAACATTCGATTTAGAAATTGCTGCAAATACGCGAGTGCCGCTAGTAATAACGTGTTGTGGACTGAGAAAAAAGACTATTAGTGCAATTTCGGTAAAATTCTAGAACATTCTATTTGGAAACTACAGGAGATATGTGAATTGTGTCGACGGGAACGTGTTGTAGACTTAAAAACAAGACTATAAGTGACTTTTAGTGACAATTCTAGAACATTCGATTTGGAAACCACAGAAGATACGTAGACTGTGTTAACGGAAACGTGTTATAGACTCAAAACAAGACTTATTAGTGATATTTCGTGAAAATTCTCGAACATTCCATTGGACAATTAGTGGAGATAAGTGAATTTTGTCAACACAAAAGAAGTATAGACTCTAAATAAGACTTTCTAGTGCTGTTTCGAGATTTTTCTGGAAAATTCCATTATTAAAATAGACGTGATATCAATATTTTACGGACTTTATAGTGTAATAAACTTTATTTTGAACTGATTTACGTGTCGTGAGTTAATGCCAACAACAAGAAGCATGGCGGAGAAACAAACACAAGACTTACTTGCAGCATTGGTGCAACAAATGGAAGAACAGAAAAGAGAACGCCAGGAAGAAAAAGAAGAACTAGAAAGAATACGACAAGAAGAGAAAGACGAACAAAGAAAAATTATGGAAGCTCAAGAAAGAAAACGACAAGAAGAAAGAGAAGAGCAAGAGCGAAGACGTCAGGAAGAAAAAGAAGAACAAGAAAGAAGACGACAGGAAGAAAAGGAAGAACTCGAGAGAAAACGCCAGGAAGAAAAAGAAGACTTAAGAAAAATGATTGAGGGCCTGGAAATAAGACGATTGGAGGAAAAAGAAGACTTCAAAAGAAGCCTAGATGAACAGCAGGCAGCCATTTTCTCCCTCACTGAAAAATTTAAAGGAGATGTTATCGAAAAAGTCACTGAAGTCGCAGGGAAAGTCTGTGAAGTCGAAGGACAAGTTAATGAAGTTAAAGGAGAGGTCAGTGAAGTTAAAGAAAAAGTCGGTCAAGTTGAGGGAAAAGTCAGTATTGTTGAAGGAGAAGTAGCCCGGCTCAAGCAACAATTAAGGGAGAGGAGTGGCCAATTGGTACTGTCGTCTGGTGCTAGGTTACAACCACCTTCCTTCGACGGTCAAAGTTCATGGTCAACTTATAAGAGACAAATTGAGGCAGCTGCACGTTCAAATAACTGGAACGATGAAGAAAAAGCAACAGCATTGGTATTAGCACTAAGGGGCCAAGCATTGGACCTGCTCCAAACAATTCCTACCGCACAGCAACAAAACTTTAGCATTTTGGAGGCAGCGTTAGAATTAAGATATGGCGATCAACATCTCGCCCAAGTATATCAGGCTCAGCTCAAATCACGCAGACAACGAGGGGGAGAAAGCCTCCAGGAGTTTGAGGCTGCGGTAGAAAGATTAGCCCATCTAGCTTATCCTGATGCACCAATGGAATTTCAACAACAGTTAGCAGTTGGTACATTTATTGATGGAGTAAGGGACCAGGAAGTTAGGAGAATTCTTAAGTTGGCCAGGCATAAGCTTAGTAGTGAGGCTTTAGTACATGCACTGGAGATTGAGGCTGCCTATAAGGATACCACACAATCAAATCAGAGAGTACGAGCTGTGAGTGTGGAAGAAGACAAGCCAGACAACACAACACAAGACCTGATATCTGATCTACACAAGATGATGACCCAATTACTGACAAAATCGAACTCCCAGCAGAGACAAGACCAACAACAAAGTAGTGGGAGGCCGAATGGAGGCATCCGTTGTTATAGGTGTGGCAAAGTGGGCCATATCAAGAGAAACTGTCGTCAACGCAGCCCGGAAAGAGTAAATACTGCTGTGGTTGAGGAGCCACAGGAAAACTAAAGATGGCTGGCAATTTGGGGGCTACGCTGGCCAAGAAATGTTGTGACCCCCGAGAAATAAAAGTTTCCCAACTTCGGAGAGTTCAAAGTAGTCTGTTGTTGGAGGGTTATGTAAATAAGAAGAAATATGTGTTCACAATCGACACAGGAGCTACGTCATCAATAGTACGGGCAGGATTCATAACGGGTTTCAAAGTAAATAAAGGACAGAATGGATTAGTCATCCGGACAGCTACGGGAGATAGGGCGGCGGTTCATGGGGAAGTCGACATGGAGCTGCAGATTGGCCGCTTATGTTTTAAAGACCAAGTTATCGTAGCTGACATTACAGATGACTTCATTTTAGGATTAGACGTTATGGAAAAATATGGATTTGTACTTGACGTTGGAGAACGAGTTCTCAGGATTGGAAATGAAGAAATTATTTTGTCAACGGCAGATGAAAAATTCCATAATATTAGGCTACTAACTTCGAGGACAGTAAAAATTCCTGCACGAACAGAGAAGGTAATTGAGGCAGTCCTGGAGGAAAATTCTGTGGGATACCGCTTTGGCCTCGTTGAGAAGGATGACTCAATTAAAATGACAGACAATGTAATTCTGGCAAGGACATTAACACAGACTACAGACAAGATACCGATTAGAATGGTTAACCTAAATTCACACTCAGTGACGTTCAAGGAAGGCGAAGCAATTGGCACCTACGAACCAGTCACATGGATTGCGAGATGTGAAGAACAAATCAATGGAGCTTTGTCTACAGATATGGACCAAGAAGTTGTAAAGATGTTAAATGCCCAGTTAGACCATTTAACTCCTGATGAACATAGAGAAGCTTTAAAATTTTTGAAGAAAGAAAGTACAGTATTTGCAAAGGACACAGAAGCTCTTACAAAGACCAACATAGTGCAACATCGGATAAATACTGGTGAATCAGCTCCTATTCGTCAACCACCTAGGAGGCTCCCATTAGCAAAACAAGAAGAGGCTTCTGCAATGGTACAGAAGATGCTTAAAGACGGAGTTATTGAGGAATCAACCAGTCCTTGGTCGTCTCCAGTAGTTTTGGTTGCTAAGAAAGATGGAACTTTAAGATTCTGTGTCGACTACAGGAAGCTGAATGACGTCACTAGAAAAGACAGCTATCCGTTACCCCGAATTGATGACACACTAAGTACGCTGGCAGGTTCACAGTGGTTTTCCACTCTAGATCTTCGAAGTGGATACTGGCAAGTGGGACTTCATCCAGATGACAAAGACAAGACAGCCTTTTCGACAGGAAGTGGCCTTTATCAATTCACTGTGATGCCTTTCGGCCTGTGCAATGCACCAGCAACTTTTGAAAGACTGATGGAACTGGTACTACGAGGACTAACTTGGAAGACATGTCTAGTTTATCTTGATGATGTGATGGTTATGGGACGGGATTTTAAGGAGCATTTGAAGAACCTTCAAGAAGTGTTTGGAAGAATTAAAAATGCACACCTGAAATTAAATCCCAAAAAGTGCCTAATGTTCCAGAAAGAGGTAAATTTCCTAGGACATGTCGTGTCTTCGGAGGGGATAAGAACAGACCCAGACAAGATTTCCTCAGTACGAGATTGGCCGAGGCCTTCAAATGTTCACGAAGTACGAAGCTTCCTTGGTCTATGCACTTATTACAGACGATTTGTAGAACGATTTGCTGATATTGCAAAGCCACTACACCGGCTTACAGAAGAGAAGGTTCAGTACCAATGGACACAAGAGTGCGAAACATCATTCAGAACACTAAAATCAGCACTGTGTTCGAGTCCAGTTCTTTCATACCCAGAACGGAAAGGCCTCTACGTATTAGACACAGATGCCAGTAATTCTGGACTTGGATGTGTTCTTTCCCAAATTCAAAATGGACAGGAAAAAGTAATTGAGTACTTCAGCAAGACGTTGTCGAAGCCAGAACGTAACTATTGTGTGACACGGAAGGAACTATTGGCCATTGTCAAGTCCATAGACCATTTTCACAAGTACCTATATGGACAACATTTTAAAGTTCGGACCGACCATGCTGCATTAAAGTGGTTATTACAATTGAAAACTCCGGAAGGCCAACTAGCTCGCTGGATAGAAAAACTGCAGCAGTATGATTTTAAAATCGAACATCGTCCTGGAAAATCCCATAAAAATGCAGACGCTCTCTCCAGAAGACCCTGCCGGGAAGACTGCAAGCACTGCCACCGGGTAGAAAAACAACAAGGGATAATAATTGTGAACACCGTTAAAATTGATGTTCCTGACGACTGGACAATAGAGACATTAAGAGAAGAGCAGTTAAAAGATCAAGAAACTGGTCCTATTCTGGAATGGAAAGAAAGAGGAGCCCGACCAGGCTGGAAGGACATTTCAGACAAGTCAGTGGGACTGAAGGCTTTGTGGGCACAATGGGATTCCCTTAGAGTAGAGGATGGACTGTTGAAAAGAGCTTGGGAAAGTCCAGACGGGAAGGAAATTACTTTGAGATTGGTAATTCCCAGGTGTCGCATACCAAAAGTACTCCAGGAAGTGCATAATGGAACATCTGGCGGACATTTTGGCATCAACAAAACTCTCACTAAAGTACGCGAACGATTCTACTGGGTGAGCAGCCGCCAAGATGTGGAAGCTTGGTGCCGTAAATGTGAAGTTTGTGCGGCAAGTAAGGGGCCACGGACAAGAAGTAAGGGCCAAATGAAACAATATAACGTAGGGGCTCCTTTTGAGCGAATTGCGATCGACGTAGCTGGTCAATTCCCCGTGACAGATGATGGGAACAAATACATCTTAGTTGCCATGGATTATTTCAGTAAGTGGCCTGAAGCTTATGCCATACCCAACCATGAAGCAGCCACTGTCGCTCAAGCTCTGGTAGATAATCTAGTATGTCGATTTGGCGTGCCCCTAGAATTGCATTCGGATCAAGGAAGAAACTTTGAATCAGGGGTGTTTCAGAAGATGTGTCGCCAACTGGGAATTCATAAGACAAGAACAACAGCCCTACATCCACAATCAGACGGAATGGTGGAGAGATATAATAAAACCATGGAGGAGCACCTATCCAAAGTGGTTGAGAAACATCAGAGAGATTGGGACCGTCACTTACCTCTTTTCCTTATGGCATACAGGGCCTCCATTCATGAAACAACAAAACAGACACCGGCTCGCGTGATGTTTGGACGTGAGATTAGACTGCCATGTGACTTGGTGTTTGGCACACCGGATGAGGAGCGACTTTCCGTAAATGACTACGCCGATGAAGTTGGTGAACGGCTAAGGAACATTCATGAGCTGGTACGAGACCGAATTGCCATAGCAAGTGATCGCATGAAGGCTCGTTATGATCTTAAGGCGAATTCAGGAGGGTTCCAGGCTGGAGATTTGGTTTGGCTATATAACCCACAACGAAAGAAAGGCAGGTCCCCGAAGCTTCACCCGCCCTGGGAAGGTCCTTACACTGTGGTCACCAGACTAAACGACGTTGTATATAGAATTCAGCAAAGTCCAAAATCCAAGATGAAGGTGGTGCACACAGAGAGACTAGCCAAGTATGCAGGGAATAATGAATTGCCTGATCGGGACGTTCAGGCTTAAGGAGGGGGCAGTGTTACGCCACTGGACTGTGCAGACTGGTTAGATTAGGCTGGAATTGTACACGAACGGCCGGGAATATTCTGGAGTGCTCTAGACTGGGTCAATGGATGTATAAATAAGACGCACGGTGGGCCGAGATTTAATCTTAAGTTGAACGTGAGCGAGTAAAGAAGTAATAAGAAAGAGACTTATAAGTGTTCAAGTGTAATTATAGTTAAGACAGTAATTAGTCTATTGTTGTTAATTGTTAATTAATAAATAAAGTAGTGAATAAGTGTTACCTGGACTTTCAATCAACGAATCTACGGGAAGAGGTGTTTGTGTGGATAGCAAACACGTAACAGTATTTTAAATTGAAATAATTTATCTTTCATGTCAAAGTGAATACGATGATGAGAAAGTATGTTGAGGATCACTTAGCCGCAACCGATATTTATACTTTTGCTTTTATTTGTCATAGTGTGAACTTCTGTAAACTATGAAGCAGTAGTAGCTACCTGACCTGGATTTTGATCCAGTTTCCTCTCCTTGATAAACAGTAATTTCAGCTATTTACAACTTTTTCATTTGAAAACTATTAATATGAAAGAAGTTGAGATTTAATCATGAAAATGATATTGCAATTTTAATGTTAATTAAGTTATTACTGTTGATAAAGTTGTGACTATAACAAGATATTTATCTAAAGGTCCACCCTGGAAGTGCTAATGTTGACATCTTAAACTAATATTTATTAACAAAAGGAACAATAATAACACACTACGACCCATAAAACTCATTAGAATGACTAATATAAGCAATAAGCTGAATGAACGTTAAAGAAGGAATCAAACATCAATATAACACAAGAATATGTAACCAAAGACTTCAAATATGCAAGAACTTAAAACAGGACTCGAAATAACTATGGAATGAAAAATCAGAAAAACAACAGCAAATGAAAAATAAAAACATACAATGAAGGACCAAACAATACTGTTAAGTGTTTACTCTCACCACAAACACCTCAAATTGAAAGTCTTAGTAACACTAATTGACTACTTTATTAACTAATTAATAATAATTAACAATGAAGTTATTCATTCAACTATGACCATTAATCACATAGAAATCACTACTTCTGTCTCTAACTTATTTCTTCTTTACTCGCACATTTCCAAATCAGTACTGAGTTTGTGGATTTATTGTGTGTCTTATATACTCATCTACGTATGTTCTATATTTTTGTTGAATATTCCTGGCCCTTCTCTTACAATTCTAGAGGCTTCTCTATAAGTCCAGATTCGTGGCTATTTAATTTAAGATTTAGTCCTGGTGACATACCTGTGAACTTGGAATTGATAGTCCACATTGTCCATTGGCGTAACGATACTTTACGACCTATTCGGGAGTAACAACAAACCGTAAATCAAATTACCTAAATAAACGTAAAATGAACAACTTACGAGTACAACTTATGTATTTCATAACCATGCAATCAAATTGCATAGAATTTTAGAAGTGTAGTTTAGATGTCTCTCTGTTATCTGATATACTATATTCAGCTGTGTTCTTAGCGACTGAATGTTCTCTAAACTGAATGTTTTTTGTAGTTAATGTCAACAAAAATGTCACTATAAACTGTGGAGTACTACAGGAATCTTTATTTCATTCTATTCTGTCTTTTTTCATATTAACGACTTATTTTCTGGATTTTGCATCGTATAATCGTATACATAATTTTATTAATGACAGAATTCAGCAACGAAATTGTAGTTAAATACTACGACTTAGGATGTGCATTTACTCGATTACTTATTCTCACATTCCCAGCGTTAAAGTGGTATATATGACTGCCTCCCACGAAGCCTCGTCGTTCAACAATTAAAAAAAAAAACACATTCACTTACGGGTCTGAGAATCATAATATACTAAAAATACGCATGATGCATGAAATATTGACTAGTCAATGTACTTCAGAGAAAGTATTCAGCTATTCTCTATAATTGCTTGAAATAAATAACTTTTCCAAATCCAACATCATGCAGTATTTACACCGTATGCCCAATAGAATCAGTTGTATAGCACGTATTTATGTAACAACATCCTGAAAAACGCCTAAAACCCATAAAAATTAATATTGAAGAATGCAATTTCCTATCCCCATATTGTCAATAAGCTCCGGTTACCTCCAGTCCGAACGCAGAACGTGCCTCGTTTTTAATACTCTGCACGTCCGTCGGGGTAATATATGACTCTCACATCTACCCCAGCGTATATCTCATACATACACAAGGATGGACACAGAATTCTCGACCCATGGCCCGTACCACTTCCACCGTAATTAATGCATTGTGTTGTTTATTCTACAGTGATACAGTTAGAGACATAAGGTATGAGTGCTGAGGCCGGTCCTAGTCCTGCAAATTAATAGCAGCAATATAAGTCTCTCCCTGCAGCTTGTTTACTGCACGGCCATACCAGAAATTACGTCGAGGTGACCATTGATTAATCTGCTCTAGTTATGCTCTGCAATTTATCTTCAAAACTGCTGCTATATACCTTCTACGGAATATAACGCCGCGCTTACTTTAATTTCTCTTACTGGACAAATGCATTTGGAAACCATTAGGTTTTAGCTTAATAATGCACTTAATATTACGTGGAACGAACTGTTAAAAGGAATAATTAATTTAGTCCGTTATAACTTTCGTATATTCACGTTAAAAGTTTTCATTAATTCTATACACTCGATATTCCGATTTAAATGGTAGCAGTATTCTGACGAATTAAAGCGTCTTTAATCAGTCACTTTTATTTACTTGTAATATAAGTGTAGCTGTATAGTTTTAAGTCACTTATTATTAAGTATTATCTATAACCTAGAGTTGGTATTCGACTAAATATTAACTGATTTCTTCAAGCCTCTCAATAAGTCTCTGCCATGAGCACCACAGTAAATACTAGTAATAATAAGTGCTCCCCTCCTCGTTTAATTGCAAGCTTCTTCAGTTTACGTCAGTAAACACTGGGAGATACCCTCCTCACAGAAAGTTTAGGCTATCGGAAAAATCACACTTGAATATATCCCTGCAATTTTCTTCCATGTGTATGCTTATGCATGATTTTTAGATGTTCAAAATAAAAAAGTTATGGCTCTTTCTTATCGCATTCTTGTTTTTATAATTTTTGAATAGATACAATTAATTCTCATCCTGTAGTTAAATGCGATTATTATATGAAATTTTTTAAACAAATATGGAAGCAAGGCATCATTCATCACAACTTGATGCCAATAGCGCCATTGGTATGTTTCAAATTGACTTGCATCAAGTGAATTGGCAGAAAGCCAAAGCGGCAGTAATAGGGTTTGGAATCGATTTTTGGAAACTAATTATGTACAAGAACGACCCAGAAGTGGTTGACCCCCGTCTACAACACACAACACTGCAATAATATCGTTATCTTCGTCTTGCAATAAGAAGGAACCCTACCCTTCATGCTTCTCAAGTAAGTGCAGCATATGAGATTACAGTAAGTGTACAATATCGAGCCCCTCGGTTAGCTCCAATTGACCATATAACTAGTTTAAGGTGTGCAAGGGATCATCAAAACTGGGACATGGAATGGCGTTCAGTTTTATTCACTCTCGTTTCAACTTGCACGGTGATAGCAGACGTCTACGAGTTTGATGGTCAGAGGAGGGATACAGCCAAAAATGTATCTAACACACAGTAGCTTTTGGAGGAGGCAGTGTTATGGTATGGGGAGGAATATGTATTGTAAGATGCACCGATCTACAGGACGACCATGACTGGGCAGACACATACCAGTGATATTGTCAGTAATCTGTGACGACTTTTCAAGCGGTTGAAAACGAAATTTTATATTTATTGATAATCATGCTCGCCCCCATCGTACTCAGTAAGTATTCAACGGCTATGAAATTCATCTAATTGGTCACGATCCCCTTCCATCGCATTGTCCTTACTTGAGTCTCATGGAACATGTGTGAGATTTATTGGGTAGCGTACTTCATAACCATCAACCGGCTCCAAAGAATATTAGTCAAATGTCAAATACTCCTCCCATTTTATGGGCGCAAATCACACAAGATAGGCCACATCATTAGAAACATTCCCAGATATATGCTTGAAGTAATTAGAGTGAGGGGACATAATACGTATAAGTTATTGATGATAGGTTTAGGACATTGTTGTTCCCCACATATCTTAAATTAAAATGTTTTTTCCTCGTTTTTTTTTTATAACCAAGTTATGCAAAACGGTTTATACAAAAGTTGTCAATCCCCCTATAACGATTTTTTTTCTAATCCAATTCTTTCATGAAAATAAGAAATGTCCTTAACTTTCTGTGTACAGTGTTGTAATATGATTATTAATTAATTATTATAACTAATTTTAAATGCATTTCACTTTTTAAACACGCTATTAGTTCATTGTCATTTATTTAATATTTTTAACCATACAACGTACGGCCACACAGACCGCTATAATGTTCTTACTGAAATATCTTACTATGATATTTACTATACATATACGATCTACTTCTACCTTCCTAACGTTGGTTAAGTGAGCGAACTTATCGTAATTAACCTTATAGGCTCATTGTGATCAGTTCGCTCTCTTACATTAGCTGAAAGGAACAGACCGCTTATTATACCAAACATCATGGTATATTCCGTACGTGCCAGTACATTAAGCAAAGCATTCCGGTGCAATACGCATGCGATAACTGTATGTGAAAACTGTTCTGAAAATGGATTTCATACAGATCAGTGGATATACCTAGGCTAATCTAATTTAGTTTATTTAAGAATATTAATGCTTTTTATTAGATTTGGTCTACAAAATAGGATTATTTTTAATTTTGTTTTTGACAGTCCTTTTGTTATGCTTATTATCGCAAATAAATTAAATGGAATTTCTGGCATAATGCTGGATTGTTATACCTTGTGATAACAGATTTTGATAAATTTCCAATATTTTTTTCTATGTGTTTAAATGTTTTACTTTGTCTTAGAGAACGACGTGATCCTTCTCGTTACCATTTTTAACGCGCCACTCTAGGATTAAACTTTATAAATCACTGTCACATTCTCAGACTGCACTTATATGACTAACGTTGTGACGTACTCCGCTACTCTACATAAGAGCAGAAGTGTCACTTTGACGCCCAACACTACGGCGGTGCTCACGGTACGGATATCTCGGGCGCCAGTTTCTGTTTAGAGTGCAGAAACACCACTTTACTCTATCGGCGGGACGATAGAGGCCGGGCAACTACAGTGAAGAAACGGATAAGCCAGGGGTCGGGAAGAAGGCAACTTACACACTACAGTTAATGAAACGGCTCTTATTTAATATATTTACATTTATTCTACACACTAATTATTATTTACACTATATATACACCTTAGTAACTATCCTACGGCTACCGGTTCTTACATTACTAGGTTATTTACAACTTATACTACAACGGTCTTAACTACGGGCGAGCGGGGCAGTAAGCGGGCGGTCAAGCGGTGCGACACGGTAATCCGGTGATTAAACGGTAAAAATGGTAACCAGCAATAATTAATCGGTCATAAGCAGACGGCGGACGGATACCAGGAGGGGAAGCAAGCGCCAATACAAGCACACTAAGACTATCTATGGCGGTTATTTACTATACCTTTATTAAACCTTGCTACCTACTTCCGTCTCCTGGGCTGCTTCCTCTCTGGAGCGGTCGGGGTCGGCACGTCTAGTCGATACGGGCGGCAGCAACGGACTGTCCTGGATGCTTATGCTGGTCGGCGTGGTTCTTCAGCCAGCAGCTAAACGGTAACTGACTTGTTCGAAAAATCCTCAGCTACTAAACTCTGCCAAAGGCAGAAGTAGGATGAGCGCGGTAGTCATGCACGGAATATTGCAACTACGTCACCTTTTACCGACTTAGAAAAATTCGCAATTACATGTGTATACCTATGTACCTCTATACTCACAAGTTTACTTACGGTCCTAGTCGGCGTGGTGCTTCGGTTGGCGGTCAGACGGGGACTAACTTGACTGAAAAATCCTCATGCTACTAAACACTGCCAAAAGCAGAAGTAGGATGAGATGCGGTAGTCATGCGCGGTATATTACAACTACGTCACCTGCTTACGGACTTAGAATAATTCCGCATTAAATTTAAATACCTATATCTTTATACTCACAAGTTTACTTACTGTTCAAGTCGGCGTGGTGCTTCGGTTGGCGGTCAGACGGGAACTCATTTGTCTCAAAAATCCTCATGCTACACTGCCAAAAGCAGAAGTAGGACGAGACGCGGTAGGCATGTGCGGTATATTACAACTACGTCACCTGTTTACTGACTATCCAAGTCGGCGTGGTGCTTCGGTTGGCGGTCAGACGGGAACTAATTTGATTGTTTCCAGTCTCGGGCTCCTTCACGGTAGCGCGGGCACAAGGGTGCCGGGGGCACAATGCGCGCTTCGCGTTTCGCGATTCACGTACTGCCGGCCACTCTGCCTGTGTGGAATGTTTATCCAAACAGAACAATACTACCTATTTATAATTAACAATTAAACTATTATTAATGATCAGCTGCCAATACCACTATTAAAAGCGCAGTACTACAATGGTTAAAATATCTTTCGAAACAGACAAATAGCACCTAGTTACCTAACTTAAGTCTATAAAATAATCACTTCGTTAGAACGTTTACCATGATTTATCACAATTTATTTATATTTCAAATGTTCTAAAAATTATTGTATTAGTGTCATTTATCATCCCCATATGATAGTACTAACAAGGTAGATGTTGTAGGTACAACAATAAACTATTCATATTAAAAATAATGTAGGATTTAATGTCAAATATTAACTTATTGTGAGCATTTAGATTTTTTAAATCGCTTATTTTCGTCGGCTTATTACTGTTACCAAAGTCAGTCATTGACGCTAGAAGACTAACGTCTAATCTGGAGAACTTTGCCGAACCTGAACCTTCACATTTTGTAGGAATGCAACTACGTTGTAAATACAGGAAACCTACAGTTTTATGTCATTTTCAACAGAAGGTATTATAGCAGATTAACTAATTCTCTAAACGTTGGCAAACACGTAAACTAGAATATTGTGTGCCTTATAAGTTATAATACTTTTTTTGCGAACTTCTACACCAGTTTTTATGAAATTATCTTGAACGTTTGGGTGATTTATGAGAAACTGCCTTTGTATTTACAATGAAACAATCTACACTTCCATAACTTATTCGAATTGTGTAGACAATATCAATACAGAGCATTGACTATACAAGTAATGCATATCAAAGTGTGATATATGTATGTGTAGATTTGAGTAAACTGCCGACTTGAAAGATGATTCAAGTTCCATCGGTTACAAACATTAAAACTTGGCATTTAATTAGAAATTTTAAATTTGTTTAATATGTTCGTTACTAGCTGTTGCATTGCCTAGCCAGTACCTTGTTGCAATTTTTTACTGGTCGATGGTACATATTGATTTAAGGTGCATACCAAAACGTTATCCACACTGTTTCCTGGAATCTCGTCGTTGTCTCGGCGACTGTTACCCATATTTTTTATCGCTTATTTTTTGTTTAATACTATTTTAAATTTTTGTTCTCACTGATGGTAAGTAATATTGCAACTGGGAGTTCAACGAAAATTTCCAATTAGGAACATATTTGCCCAAAATATCGAAGGGGCTGTTCTCGAATTAGATAACACGAAATATTGCATAAGCTACGCAAAATAATTGAATCAAATATAAAAATGGCGTAAGATATTTCATTTTGTCTATGAGTAGCACTGACTATGTGCTGCCTCCAATCTGATAAATGGTGAAAGAAAACTATTATGGAAATAAACGTTTGAATATGATTAACATACATTGAATACCTACACGATCTATTCAAAATAAAATAGAGAAATCGTTCTTTTACCTTATACAGCGTATTTTCGAATAAAACAATACTTGTAGGTAGGTCTATTCATTCCCTTTATTTAACCTCTGTCCGATGCGTCTGTGTGGCAGTGCAATTTGGTAACTCTACTTACTATACAAGTTTATATAAAGTGGATTTTGGGACAAATTGTCGAAGTCATTAATACTAACTACACTTTTATTTCACCAAAAAAGCATGTCTAACTGTTTCCATCACAAAAAAGACTATAGAGCATTCTTTATTAGTATGTATTCTGTTCTAATGTTGTCTAAGGGGAATAGCATCCCAATGTTAAATTTTCTTTGTGTTACAATTATAAATAAATATTTCTCTTCGCTGCATTATAAGAAATCGACCAATGCAATTTCGTTCTCCCAGCGTGTATATCTATTGCTATGCTATGAGTTAAACGTCATGACGGCAATAAAGGCATTTGCATGGAGAGGGCGATTGGAATTTATCTGAGCAACGGGCCGATAAATCCGTGCGACTTTATTAGATATCTCCTAATTTATGGCCCTTGTCTCGACCCGCCAGTACAAATAGCGGCTGATGTTACGCCGAACATCGCTTATAAAATATATCGGTGCAATGTGGAAGACTCCAATGCCAATATAACTTGTCACTTCGGCGAGGAGAAGGGGCTGGATATCCTGTACAAAACCCCTGAACGGTGCGAAACTTTGTTTTCATTAAGTTTACAATCGAAATTGCTCTACATAAATTAATGAAAGCGTTAATAAAAACGTAAGCAATATTGGAGTATAGCTTTAACGAAGAATTGATTAAACTTCAATATTTTTTAACAATTTGTTTCTGTTACTATCATTTTTATCAAAGAAAACTATGTTTTTTAAATATCTGACGTTTCGATAAATTTATTCTATTATCTTCAGGGGTACTACAATATGTTGCATATTATGAGTACAGTGTGTCCCGTCTCAAGTGGACACACCTTGATATTTCGGTTATTATTCGATAGATCGATTTCAAATTTGTCCCTATTATGAAAATCTTCAAGGCGCATCTTTTATGATTTTCAATGTATTTTCAGTTGTCACCAACCCACTGCGTTCACTCAAAAATGTGATTTTTCTTTATTTTACTTAGCGTTAGAGATACAGCAAAAAATTATTAAGAAAAGTTGTTCAGGATCAAAATATGCGTATTTTGATATTTTTCATAAATTTTGCAATTATTCAGAAATTTAATGCTTAAGTATTAGACTTAAGCAAAGAATGCCGTGGAAACAAGAAAATACGGTAAGGGTCATAAAAAACGTCAAACGTGTACCTGTGTTTTTTAGATATTATTCTCTTGCACAATGGCTAAATAGTGGTTGAGTCTCAATGAAAAAGTTGAGATAATTAGACTTACTGGCGAAAATAACAGTTCTATCAGAGCAGTAGTTCGAGAATTTAATGTAAGACATCCACTACGTCAAATTAGTTACTCAGTTGTTGCTTATATTAACAAACTTTTCAACCAAAGTGCTAGTGTAATAAAAACCAAAAGAAAAAATAATCGGCAGAATGTAGACCAAGTAATTTTAGACGCTACGAGATATGGCATTAAACTTGTATTTGACTTGCAACAAAATTTGGAAGTGCCTTCGTAGATACAAATTGAAACCATTTAAACACAAATTTCTACACACCTTGGGGGAAGGTGATGATAACAGACGGCTTGAATACTGTTTCTGGGCTCAAGGCAATTATCTTAATGATCGACATTTTTGGAAAAAATTATGTTTAGTGATGTAGCGACATTCACCACCAATGGTGTATTATCGTCGCAAAACTGTAGTTATTGGACAACAGAAAACATACACTGGGTAATCAATTGTAAGCGACAGTATTCTGAAAAAGTGAACGTATGGTGCGGTATTTTAGAAGTAAGTATAATGGGTCCTTTGTTTTTTTACAAACATTAAATGCTATAAGACTACTACACTTTTTGAATGATGAATTAATGGAGGTAATTGATGATTTTCCACTGGTAGTGCTAAGGGATATGTTTTTTCTACTAGATGGAGCATCGATTCACAACTCGATAATTGTCCGACGATGGTTGAATGTTAACTTTCTCCAAAAATGGATAGAGCGAAACAGTCCTTTAATCGAGTGGTCTCCTAGATCTCCTGATATTACGCCGCTTGATTTTTTTGGGGCACCATAAAAAATAAAGTTTATGAAACGAGGCCCCGAACTAGGCATGAGCTTTGTGATAGAATCAGGCAAGCTTGTCAAGAAATTAACGTTCAAGAACTACGACGAGTAGCAAGGAATAATGAAAAACGTATTGAGGAATGTATTGCTATTGATGGTGGTTTAGTTGAAAAAGACTACATTTAAGTACTTAAATACTGTATTAATATTGTTGTAGTTATGGTTATGATTTACAATTCTTACACAATAAAATGATTTTAAGTACTTTTTGTTTCCGTTTCCACGGCAATCTTTGCTTAAATCTAATACTTAAGAATTAAATTTCTGAATAATTGCAAAATTTTTAAAAAATATCAAAATACGCATATTTTGAAGAAATTCAGTATTTTTGCTTAAATCTAATACTTAAGAATTAAATTTCTGAATAATTGCAAAATTTATGAAAATATCAAAATACGCATATTTTGAAGAAACTCAGTATCTAGGGGTATTTTTTGATTGTGCACAACTTCTCTTAATATTTTTTTGCTGTATCTCTAACGCTAAGTAAAATATAGAAAAATCACATTTTTGAGTGAACGCAGTTGGTTGGTGTAACAATTGCAAATATATTGCAAATCATAGAAAGATGCGCCTTGAAGAGTTTCATAACAGAGAAAAAATTTGAAATCGATCTGTCGAATAATAACCGAAATATTAAGGTAATTTTTCAAAATTTATTTCTTCAATACGGTTTGGTCAAATTACATCAAATTTGGAGTATCAGTAGTTGAAAGTGTACTAGAGGGTACATGTATATCTATTTTAATTAATTTTCCCTTTATGCAGAGAAAATTTATACGGTAAATATAAGTGAAATCGTGCTTAGCTCCTGAATTATGATATCAGTCGGTAAAATTCGAGGTAAAATTCATACATGTCTTCTAGAATGAACCTTAATAATTGCGCTCAGCAAGTTTTAAACTTTTATTCCGTACTGTTTGGTTAAAATAACTTTTCTAAATAAGTATCCTTTGTCACTACAAATGGAACAAGGAAGTGTTACTTCTAACTGGAATCGCACCTCGATGAAGTTGGTGAATAAAATGTCCAGTGAAGGTATAGTCAAGAGCAAAATTATTCAGAGGCGCATGTATAAAAACTTTCTAGAGAGTGACACAGCTATCCGAAGCTTTTTCCCTACTAGGCCCCTTAACTGTATTCATATTAAATAGGTAAAACTTGTAATAAATGTTGTTAAACGCTAGATATAAACACTTACCGAGTGGTAAATGAACTGTATGTTATTATGTTATGTTAAAAAGCATTGTTCTATTTAGAATAAGCATCAGAAGGACTATTGTGTATAGCATGGTAACCAGAGCCAAAAGATTATTGATTTTAGGTACTAAAACCTTTGGGTAATCTGGAAAAAAATAAAATTTTATTGTTATTAATTAAAATTATAAACTTTGTTAGAGACAAATATATTAAATTTAGTCATAAAATAGCTACAATCATGAACACTGGGAAAAAAGTGCTATAAACTACTTTCATAATTTGGGTAGCGTAAACTCTACGTTATCTGAGGTTTTAGTCAGTTCTACGAAGTAAGTGCATCGTCTAACTTTAAAACTTTACAAAAGTGAAAGAGACTCACCTTGTGAGCTAATACAATGTAATAGCATCAAAATGTAAAGACAGTTAAAAGGTATATGTGTAAATTTATGTCCAAGGAAGTATATAACTTTGACAAATATGAAGTTTTTTCCAAAATAAAAACCATTTGTTGAACTTTTTATAGCTATGTCAGAAGAATAGCATCTATTTATTGTTTCCAGTCAGTTAATTATAAGTAATTTGTTGTATTTGAAAAGTTTCCAGCAAATGAGGTTTGACGAAGTCCTAAAACGAAAGGCAAATTAAAATAATGTTTTAAATGTGTTTAGTCATGCAAGTATAGTATTGTTCATTAGTTCTAAAATTAATCTCTGGTATGTGATTTAGATGGTTGTAATTAGTTATATAAGAGAATTTGTTAAAAATTGTTGCAATTGTAATTTTTCTAAATATTCACAAAAGGCCATAGTATGGCATATCAAAATAAAGCTAATCATCTCTATATCTTTATTCAATAATAAAATTAGAGCCATAAGGTATAATAAAGAAATAAAAAGAGAATTAAATACAAAAGTTCATGTCCTAAACCATACCAGAAAATTGTTAATAAATCTATATTGTTTTTTGAAATCTGACAAGGTGTGTTTCATTGAAATTGGAGCTGTACGATTATTTTTCAGATAAACGCCAGGAACCTACCCAAACCCTGAAGAGTCTCTAAATAAAATACAAATAAAATAAACTATGTTTTTATTATCGCCTTTCTACAAAAATTAAAAAAATAACATTATCTAAAAATATAATAATTATAAATTATATAAAATATATATATATATATATATATATATATATATATATATATATATATATATATATATATATATATATATATATATATATATATATATATATATATATATATATATATATATGTTATATACTAAAATCACGTATACCTTATAAGAGATATATCGTTCCGTATATATCATAAAGTAATTCGATATCCTTATCTGGATATGTGATATATTAACGATAACAGCTTCCTCGACAAAACAAACTCATGTGAAACGCTGGCATAGCATTAATTCTGAGAATGCCTATGCCGCGTTAATAATATTATGTTATAAATATAACCAACACTGACACCGCAGCTCAGTTATCTTTTTATTATGGTACTGAACGTATCTTACATTATATAAATAATCATTGCTAAAGTGTAAACCAATGTTATATGAATAATTATTGTAAAAGTGAAAATAAATATTTTTTAAAAAAGTGATTTTAAACTTGAGTGATATAAAATTGGCGCAGTCGGTAGGATCCGGCAAACACCTGGTGGAAAAGCCTAACTGACGAAAACCTCCCCGAAGAACAAGGAGCATCCCAAAAGGACCTAACTTCAGGAAAAGGATCGCCGGAACAAGGATACCTTTGACAGCAGGTGGCGGATTCTAATCCCTTGATCAGGAAAGGACCAACGTCTATAAATGAAGATTTACGTGTAAGTACTTATTGAATCATTAATTATTCAAGTGCAAAATTTAATTAAATTAATAATCGTGCCATTTCTTGCACGTATTACTCGTGGAAGGAAAAGTTCTATTGTCTTACATTATAAGTAAAATAAGTCTAAGCCTTCTAAATTCAAATTAGTTTATGCCAGTAACCACTAGAAATATGGCTCAACAACAACAACCAAACCAACTGCAACCAGAAGTTGTTGAACCATATAGATTAAACGAAATATTCTCAATCGTTCCTGAATATGATGGTAATCAAATTCATTTAAATACATTTTTAAATTCATGTAGAACTGCTTATGAGATGTCAATTGGCAATCAAACGGCACTCTTAACTGTTCACATAAAAAATAAATTAAAAGGTCGCGCAGCTGAACTAGTGAACTCTAGAAATCCCACTTCATGGGAAGAGATTAAGACTCTATTAGAAAATCATTTCGGAGATAGTAGAGATCTAACCTCGCTAATACAGGATTTACAAAGGATGCGACAGCTCCCTAGTGAATCTCCGCTTACCTTTTATTGCGCGCCTACAAACTCATGAAGCGAAAATGCATGCTTCCGTCCACAAACAACGATTAACGTTGGCACAAAAACAAGCGCAAATACAATTAACTGAAGGTATGGTTCTGAATACTCTACTTACAGGACTAGAACCCAAAATCGCGCAGGTTGTTAGGGCAAGCGATCCTGCGGATATGTTAACAGCAATAACGAGAGTTCGGAGAGAGCTTCAATTAAATTATTTTGAAACACAAAAAATAAATCGCAGCAGTAGTGCTACTACTCCTATGCGCAACCCAAATTTATTCTTAAATTCAAAACAATGTTCGTTTTGCAAACGCGCAGGACATATCGCTAACGATTGTCGTCAAAAACAACAAAATCTTCGCCCACCAAATTTTGGTACCTCCCAAAATTATCCCAGACCTAACTACTATAACCAAAATCCTGGAAATTCGCAAAATTTCCAACAACAAAAGACCCAACTATTATGGTCAGAACCCCGGACATTCACAAAACTTTCAGCAACAAAGACCACCAGTTATTACACCAAATCCAAACTTTAACAATGCAAGACCTCCCGCGATTCAACCGAATCCTAACTATTACAAGCCAAATGTAAACAGAAGAACACTTCATTTGAACCAAAATATTGAACCTGAGAACCCGGAACAGATTCAAAATTATTATTCTTCTGATAACCCTTACGAAAATATCAGTGAGGGATATTATACGGATAATGATCCCTATACGAGTCCGAACTATTATACTGCTAATACTTCGGAATATGACAATACTAATGAGGATTATTATACTGCTAATAGTCCCTCCGAGAATTGTTATACAGAGGAACCGACTTTTGACACAACCCCTGTATACAATCAGGATTTTCGATTAGGCCCGCGTGCCCAATCGGACCCGCCATATCACAAAACCGAAGACTCCAGCATGACAGTACTACAAACCCAATTTGGCAAAATGAACCTAGACAATTTCAACCCAAATCTCAACTTCCCGGAACAACAGTTTCTTTAAGTCCCTTGTTGTCCGTCAAATCTAAAAACTTATATTATATTTATGATGCTACTAACACGCATAAACTATTAATCGACTCTGGCGCGGGATTATCCATATTCAAACCTAAAATTTGTAAGAACTATAGTAGGAGATGTCCGGAAAATATTACAATCCAGGGCATAACCGATCAAAAAATAACTATTAATGAAGCTGTTCTTATCCCCTTTGACAATAATGAACCATTCAAAATTTATGTATACGATCTCGACATAGAATTCGATGGACTCTAGGCTCTGATTTCTTAGAACACTATGATTGCATAGTGGACATAAAAAACAAAAAATTTATAACAAACTTCAAAACAATTCCCATCCATAAAGTCACAGACCAGTGTCTATCAAACATACAAAACTACCAAAACCCAGACATTCAAGATACTACTCGCAATATCTCAAATATAATTTCAGTTGAACCACGTACTGAACAAATTACCAAACTTAAATGCCATTTAACTAACACGGAAGCTATACTGATAGCTACCGAAGTAGACAAAGTAAGACTCCCTAACGCAATAGTCCGAATAAACGACAAAGGTGAATTTATTACCTCAATATTAAATGCAAATGCAATACCCAAAACCGTTAATCTTTCAAACATAAAATTAGAACCAATCCGAAATTTCTCACTAAACAAAATAGGCGAAGGAAACCTTCAACATTTCGTGGACAGACAATACGAAATAAAGAACCAACTCCGCCTGGACCACTTAAATGAAGAAGAAAACGAACTAATAACACAACTTTGTTTAGAATACGCGGACATTTTTTATCTTGAAGGTGACCAACTAACCTTCACTAACGAAATTAAACACGTAATAGACACCAACGACGCGAAACCAACATTTACGAAATCGTATCGATATCCTCAGATACACAAAGAAGAGGTCAAAACGCAGGTATCGAAAATGTTAGATCAAAATATTATTCGTCACTCGAGTTCCCCCTGGTCGTCCCCTGTGTGGGTCGTCCCTAAAAAACTCGATGCGTCAGGTAAGCAGAAATGGCGGGTAGTAGTAGACTACAGGAAACTCAATGAGTTAACTGTAGGAGATAAGTATCCCTTACCAAATATCTCGGACCTCTTAGATCAATTAGGCAAGTGTCAATACTTTACCACATTGGACCTAGCATCTGGGTTTCACCAGATTGAGATAGATCCAAAAGACATCCCGAAAAGTGCCTTCAGCGTAGATAACGGCCACTATGAGTTCGTCCGTATGCCCTTCGGGCTTAAAAATGCCCCTTCCACCTTCCAAAGGGTCATGGATAACATCCTCATGGGCATCCAGAACGAGAGATGTCTCGTTTACATGGATGACATTATCGTATATTCCCCAACAATCCATGAACACATTTCTCGCCTCACAGAAGTGTTCAAACGCCTTCGAAATGCTAACTTAAAAATTCAGCCTGATAAGTGCGAGTTCCTTCATAAAGAAGTCGCATATTTAGGCCACATTATCACTAAAGAAGGAGTAAGACCAAACCCTGATAAGATACTGTGCATTCAAAATTTTCCCCAGCCTACTAACCAAAAGGAAATCAAATCCTTCCTCGGGTTGGCAGGTTATTATCGCAGGTTTATAAGTAATTTCGCGAAGCTATCCAAACCCCTCACCGGATTATTACAAAAAGACGTTCCTTTTAATTTCAATTCAGAATGTAAAAAATCCTTCGAGGAATTAAAACAAGCCCTCACTTCTACCCCAGTTCTTATCTACCCAGACTTCAATGAAACATTTCTACTTACTACTGATGCCAGCGCCTACGCGATCGGCGCTGTGCTCTCGCAAGGCCCCATTGGCAAAGATTTACCAATTGCTTTTGCCTCAAGGACCCTCTGTAAAGCCGAAAGTAAATACTCAACCATTGAGCGTGAACTCTTGGCCATAGTATGGGCCGTGAAACACTTCCGTCCGTACATATTTGGTCGGAAATTCAAACTAATAACCGACCATAGACCCTTAACGTGGCTTTTCTCGATCAAAGATCCCGGCAGCCGTCTGGCACGTTGGCGACTAAAGCTCGAGGAATATGAATACGAAATTGAGTATAAACCCGGTCGCATTAACAAAAACGCAGACGCTCTGTCCCGCATAAAGATAAACCACATCCAAGAATGTTCTAATTTCCAAGCAGAATCCAAACTATTAACATACCCCATTCAAAGACCCTCGACTTCAGGAGAACCCGACTCTGACAGTCAAAGTGACACGACAGAAACAAACGAACAAGAGGACGCCTTAAGAGAATTCGAAACTTTCATAAAACTGTACAAAACGAAATCTCTTATCGACTATTCTAAAATCGAATTTTCAAATGGGCAACTCTTAGACAAAACCAATAAAAACATAGTGACCTTTTTTCAACAAAACAATCTCGAAGATATGCATTACAAAATTCTTGAAGATTTGTTCGAAGAAAACACAGATTTTCGGAATTTAAAAATAAATACATTTTCCAGTAAGTCGGTGCGGCATAGAAATTATTTTATCGTGGCTCTACCATATGACCCCGAAACCGTAGTCCAACACCTGTTTATTTCACTGTATAACGGTCGCGAAACATTCGAGGACTCTAAGACGTACCATATTGAAAACAATATCGACCTCCCTATCCTCGAAATCTTGTCATTTCTTTTAGCGGAAAAAGACGTGAAACTTAAAACATGCCAGAATGTTACTAAAACACCCAACGATGACCAAATTTCAATCATTATTGATCAATACCATACCGGCAAAGCTCATCTCCACCGCGGAATAAATGAGACCATTAGACGCATTCGAGGAAAATACAATTGGACAGGATTGACAAAAGACGTTGAAAAATTCGTAAAAACTTGCAAAACTTGCCAAGAAACAAAAATCTGTCGCAAAAACCTAGACGCCCCTCTAGTAATTACGGAAACGCCTAGGTCTCCTTTCGAACGTATAAACATTGACATTCTAGAAGTCCCCACAAAAAATTACGCGCTTACAATACGCGATGAACTTACAAAATTCAGCCAAGCGTACCCCATCAGAGATAAATCAGCAAAATCAATCGCAAATACTCTACTCGTTTACTTCCAGCATTTCGGTACACCTCTACGAATTCATTGCGATTTCGGTCGAGAATTCGATAACGCCCTTCTAAGAGATTTATTCCTCCTCTATGACATCAAAGTAACACATTCGAGTGTAGGACATCCGCAATCGAACGGTTCCTTAGAAAGATTTCACTCTACCTTATTAGAGATGATCCGAATACACATGGCAGAACACCCTGACGAACACCCTTTCAACGTATTACCTTACGCGGTGATATGTTACAATAACTCCACTAATAAAACTCATGGATTTACACCCTATGAGTTAGTCTTCGGACACACGTCCAGCAGACCACCCGAGACACTATATAATCAGGAGGAACTAGTCACGAAATACGTTAGAGACTTAAACAATCGCCTCTCTTACTATTATAAAGTCGCACGCGCGAGAACCGAAACACAAAAACAGAAAGCGAAAGTCCGATTCGATGCCCATGTTTCAAAAGAAACCCCTGAATACCAAATTGGTCAAAAAAGTATATCTAAAAGAGTCCCAAATCACCGATAAATTACGTAATAAGTTTAACGGGCCATTTGAGATCCTGGAACTCCACAAAAACTCAGCCACCCTCCTTAACGAAAAAACAAAACAAAAAAACTAAAGCTAACTTTGACAGACTAAAACCATATTTTGAAGCCTAAATTACCATTACAGGTTCACCCTGCTGATCGGAACAGCCATATCCCAGTACCAAATAACACCTATCAATAACACCGTCGGAGTCTACTACCACGACGAAACGAGGATAGTAATTTCCAATGATAGATGGACTTTACTAGTCCATAAAAATCTATCAAGCCTCGAAGAAGCCTTCACCAACAACAACAAAATTTTAGAATCAATTGTCAAGATATTCACCCACGATACACGTGAAACAAAGGAATTCCTAGTCAAAGTCAAAACGCACGTAACGCTTCTAAACCAAATATCAAATTCACTTAAGATAAAATTTGAAGAAGTCTTTATTAACACCAAACGATTCAAACGCGGTATATTAAATGGAGCAGGTAGCATATTTAAAGCAATTACCGGCAATCTAGATGCTGAAGACGGACAATTCTTCACAGACAGTATCAATAAATTAAACAGCGACCAACATCAAACAGAAAACCTCCTGAAAAATCAAATATCTGTTACCTCTACCGTCATAAAAACCTTTAACGAAACCGTCCAAAATATGCAAATCAACATAAAAACCTTTAACGAGGACATGAAGAAGATTCAAACCGCATTACATAAAATAAATGACAGAGTCTCACTGGTTCAAGCCGAACTAAAATTTGTTGAAACATGTGAAAAGTTAACTGAAAGTTACCTGTACCTTCAGAGTAACCTAGACGACATCTTAAATTCAATAACCTTTGCCCGCCTGAAAATAATACATTCTTCAATTATTACACCTGAAAATTTGATTACCGCCCTTCAGGAAATCTCTCAAAATCTAGTAAAAAATAATTTACCTCTTCCCGTAAAATACTCAAAAATTCCCCAATACTTGGAAATTATCGAATTAGAAGCCTTTCAGTCAAAATCAGATCTTGTCTTTGTTTTAAGAATACCATTAGTAGAACAACAACTTTACACCTTGTATCATTTATACCCTATCCCGATTCTAGACAATAGAACTGGCCTACACCACGTTCTGTCATTTTCTCAAAAATTCATTGCACGAAACGATGATTCTTTAATGTACATCCCTGTCAAAGATCTGAGCTCATGTAAACAACTAGATGCTCGCAAGAAATTATGTTCAGACCTTTACGCCTACCCGATCGACAGCAGTGCAGCATGCGAAGCGCAGTTACTGAAAAATTTCAGGAAAATTCCTGAAAACTGTGAAAAGTTCTCTCGTTTATGGACAAGGCTATAACGTTCAGAAACTACAAAATAATGTGTGGTTAATAATTGTCTCCGAACCTATCCATATAACCATAAACTGTAAGAAAATGGACACAAAAATTACTAGTGTTAATAAGAATTCAATATTAAAACTCCATCCGGACTGTTACGCGTTTGTCGGTATAACGAAAGTGCAAGCCGAAGACCACAACACAATTAACATTACGGACAATTCACATCCAGTGCTTATACCCTATGACTGTTGTAGTGACATCCCCGGGAAATTTCAACTTCCCAAATTAGAACCTCTCCAGTTCGATCATCTAAATGTAGAAAATTTAGATATAGCTAACCACAAACTCGAACAATATTCCAGAGACTTAGACAAACTAATCAATGAGCCTTTTATAACTAAACATTTTTCTCTAAGTGTGTACATAACCATTGGGCTCGCAATCTGCCTCTCACTTCCTACATCGCCTGGAAATGCAAGAAAAGATGCTGTTGGTATAAGAAATCCAAGGATACAACCCCTAACGAGATGCTGAAAAGAATTAACACCCTCCTGAGAAGAAGACCTCATCTACGTACAGAAGAAGAAGAGATACCCGATTTTTCCTAAAAGTCGGTGTATATCACCAACTTTTCAAAAGGAAGGAGTTGTTATATACTAAAATCACGTATACCTTATAAGAGATATATCGTTCCGTATATATCATAAAGTAATTCGATATTCTTATCTGGATATTTAATTAATTAAAAAAAATACCTCCCCCATACAAAAAAACCAGGAAAACCCCCCACACCGGGTATTACAAAAAAAAACACTCCTCCGGCTCCAAAATAAAAGAAAAAAATAACAACCAAAACCAAATGACACCGCAGCTCAGTTATCTTTTTATTATGGTACTGAACGTATCTTACATTATATAAATAATCATTGCTAAAGTGTAAACCAATGTTATATGAATAATTATTGTAAAAGTGAAAATAAATATTTTTTAAAAAGTGATTTTAAATTTGAGTGATATAAAATATATATATATATATATATATATATATATATATATATATATATATATATATATATATATATATATATATATATATATATATATATATGGGACAATCCGCGTCAACCGGATCAGAGCTACGACCAAAATTAGAAGCAACCAAAAAAATCGACCAAGGGCTCATTTTAAAGCTTAAAGCGTCTACTTTCAAATACCGAGTGCGCCTTTAAAAAATCAAATATGACGGCTCCAATATGGCGGCCGGAAGCCGGAGAGAAATCGAGTGTCCAGCAAAAAAAGCTTGTAAAAAAAAAAAATCTCCCCCACCCCTCCACTACTCCGGCTGTCGCCGCGGGTTTCCCCAAAAAAAAAAAAAAAAAAAAAAAAAATATATATATATATATATATATATATATATATATATATATATATATATATATATATATATATATATATATATATATATATATATATCGATGGTTTAAAGCACAAATGCAGTATGTCCTTAAATTCAAATTTTTCAGGATTGCGAATTTAAGATTTTGTCCTCTGTGCAAAAAAAATTGTGCAATGTTGAACAATAATAAACACATTTCATGTGTAGCCTCAACTGTTTGGATTGCTGTATCCATAATAAAATGTTTATTATGAAACCAATTACAGTAAAAAGATAATTTTATCATTATATTGTGTGGACATGCAATAATCAAGCTTTCAATAATTGGACATACTATATTATACACTTAATCATTTATGAGATTGTCGAATTTTATTAACAGAATAAAACAGTTATTAAAAATATGAATATTTTATATTTTTATACACTAAAGCAGAAAATATGGAAATTTCCTAATAAAATCATAATTTTAATTTCCCTCCTCTTCGTCACTCGGTGTCGGCCATGGAACCAGATCTTCAGCTTTTTTTGAAGAAGGAATGTTTTGTACATAACTTTTGTATGCCTCAGGAATAACTTTTTTTTTGAAGTAGAATAAGGAGATCTTTTTTCTTCTTTTCCGAAATAGTTAACCTTTTCCGATATTTCTGGGTCAATGAAACAGTTTCCCATGAAATGCTTTTCTTACATTTTCTTGCTTGCAATACGTTTAGTTCTAAAAATATATCGTCACTCAGTTCATATTTATATTGTATAACGAAAGGTTTCGACTTTTCGAACCTCAGCCATTTAATCTTTAGCCATTTTACTTGTTCATTCTTAGTATTGAATTTTGTGTTTATCATTATGAGAGAAGCAAGAGTTTGTAAATCATAAAAAATCAGAATGAGATAATGTGTCTACATTATACGGACGAGGTTTTTTTCTAGCCATTTCAATTAGAAGTGCCCATTCTTCTGTTGTATACATTTTTCGATGCTTTCGAGCCCTTTCAATAGTGGCATGCATTGAATCAGCCTCGAGGTACGAATGACCAGATTCCATATATTTTAAATCGATGATTTGTAAAAAATTATCCATTTTGTTTACAGCATACAACATTGCGGCACATATAAATTGATTTCTGTTTTGCCCACCGCAAGTGTCAGAAAAACTTGAAACATGAACAACGGTTTGGGGCAAATTCTGTAAATACCTTAGCAGGCAGGTGCCTATTTCAGACGACCCTTTAGAGCCATGCGTCTCATCCCAAACATAACAAAAACCACTTTTATCAAAAGGGTCGTAGATGGTGAAATTATATACAGATAGTTTTCGCTTATAATAGATTTTAGAATCTGCAGAAAATGGGACGTTCAGAATTGCCTCCAAGTCAAAAGTAATAGCCCTGAAAGTAACACCATTTTCCTCCAAAGACTTTTTCTTATCAAAATCTTTCATCTCCATTGCTTCTGTCTCTCTTTTCTTATGCAATTTCCATTCTTCTTCAAGGGGGTTTTATCAGTAGCATCGTAATAGCAATTACATTGAGTACATTGGTCCTTTTTGGGGACATGGAAACTCAAAGGAGGTTCATAGCTACGAAATATTGATCGATACACATTTATGGAAACTGGTTTGATGTTCTCATCCGAGCAGTACATTTCACGATACAAATTATACATTACTGTAATATTTAGATCAGCAGCCAGATAAAGCTTTCTGGTGTCGCGACGGCAATAGTGCGACTCCATCCTCGGAAACATGTCAATGTGTTTCTTAACATGATTTTTTGAAGCTTCCGAAGTAGCATTGGGTGCCGGTTTTCCTTTTCGTCCATCAGAGCCTATATAAGCACCACCTGGCCCCTCTGCTTCAAAGCTAAGTCAATAACTTGAAAACTAATACTAAAGGTTGCACAAAAATATTTCAGGCAAACTCTTACTTTCTCACCGTCATCGTTGTATAAATAGTAAAAACGAGATTTGGTTTTATTAACAGTACTCTCAACTTTTCTTTTTCTATGACGTTGCACCACTGTTTCTATTATTAATGAACAAAGATGCCCTTTTTGCCGATCAGAATTGGATAATGCCCAATATTCTTCACATAAAATATTCTGTCTCCCGGCAGAAATTTTTTCTGAACATTTAAATCTGCAATGTAAACAGTCAATATAGCGTGGTTTCTTTTCTGCTACAATATTTCCCTTCGTATTTTTATAACTCTTTCCGGACATTCTTTTTAATTTCCTATCGTTTCTTATCCATTTATCTGGCTCTGCCCTTCTTCTCCTTTTTCTAATTATTTTATTCATGGAAGACTCTATAGGAGCCAATATTTCAACAACTTCTCTACTATTTTCATCATTATCCTCACTTAAGTTGTCACTATCATCTGGCTTATATGAATCATCCGAATCAGGTTTATTATTTCTACTATCATCACAGTCACCATCGTGCTTTTTACAGATATTATTTTGTGAAGTTGAAGTAGTTTCAGATATTACAGGATCTTTATTTCCAATTAAATCTATATCAGATACGTTAATAATGTCTAACTCGAGTACATTTTGTGATTCATGCAATATAAAAGGTGAAGTAATAGGTGTATAAACGATCTCCTGATTACTACCAAATTGAGTTCGGTCCAGGTTAACTATAGAAAATGATTCATAAGCAGGTTTATCTACAAACCAGATAATAATAATTGTTAATTAAATATTATCCACCGCGTTAAATAAAAACTCACCTATTGGAGAAATATCGACATGAGATTGAGCGGAAGCTGTATTGGGTTGAGGGATGTGGCAAATATCAATGGAGCACTCTGGTTTATCACTTTGATCTATTAATATAAGACATGTCTTAATTATCATTGTCTTAGAATTACTGTTACTACTGCTTACCTGTGAGTTCCAAAATTTCATCGGATTTATTATCATTTTCTTTTGTCATTGCAAGATTTACCATCATTTTGCCACGACTGAACATTGTACTACACGTAATAATTTCAATTTTGAACTAGGCTCACCCAAAAACTACACAGAAACAATAATAACAACATGCACCGCTGGCTTCTGCAAGATTCAACTAGTTAGAGGTTATTTGTTTTCACAGCACACATCACTGTTGTATGTCCCAAGATATACTGTTTATTTTGACGTGTAGACTTCTCTAATAGAGCACACATATTGTATGTAAGGACATACAATGAAAGTGTCAATACTTTAATCCACAAATATTGTATGTCCAGACATACAATATTTATGCTTTATTGGCAAATAATTCTAACTGAAATGCACGAGTTATGTCCGGACATGCAATAGGTATGCTATCTAAACTATAATAATATAGTAAAAAATGTACATACTATATTTGTGCACATACTATTACGCCTACCAATGGATATGCAATATATTGAAATACTCTACACTGTTTCCCGCTTTACTGGGACTTACTATATTTCTGCAGAACTTACAAATGACCTAGGTTGTTCATAAAATATCATAATCCTAAAATGAGTAAAAAATGGACATACTATATCTGTGCTCTAAACCATCGATATATATATATATATATATATATATATATATATATATATATATATAAAAATATATATATGTGTACATATATATATATATATATATATATATATATATATATATATATATATATATATATATATATATATATATATATTTTACATTTAGGTTTAAGTTATTGACAGTATTTGTTAGCATAAAATTAATAATATCTTAAGCGCTCATTCAGGGTATATCTCGGCCAGTGATAAATTGTACACACATAGTTTTATTTACAGGTGCCAGGTTGTTTTGTAAGCTATAGGTGCGCACGTACAGTACTTTGAGTTAGTCGTAAATGTACTAAGTATTCCAATTGTATGATACACTGTAAGTACAAAGCCTAGCCTGGTCTTAAAAGTGAACAGGAGTGCATATTTATTGTCTGGACATGACTTTTGGGGCATATCTGTTTACTATTGTCTGTCAATACTTAATCAATAAATAAACCGGTAGTAAAATTTTATAAGAGCAATACTTATTGAAGCCTAGGCGATTTAAGTATCTGTGTTTGTGCTAGATCTTTTTTTTCCTTTGGTATTCACTTGTTTGCTTGCTTCCCACTTAGAACAAATATAATTTTATTTTTTTTATTTTGTGGTGCGGATTTCTCGAACAACAGGGACTTTTCTAGTTAAAGTGGCGGAAATAAACTAGTGGCGCCCTTAAAATTTATGAGAACCCCCCACTCTTCAGCTGAGCTCGGGAGTTATTTGTTTTGCCGCGCTATCACCGTAATCCGCAGCTAAACTAAGTGGCGTAATAGATAAAGCGCGTCGCAAAGTCAAGATGTACTATTATACGATAAAATAATTAAGGAAAAAATTAAAATAAAAATAAATCGTGGGTACAAAAAAATAAGATGACAACCAAACAGGGGAAAATAAAGCCAAGGTAAGTCATGCTTAGACTCAAAGCAAGGAAAGTGCGACATACGGTGATACAGTTTCAGGTGTTGTTCACACTCTACAGAAGGAAAACAAACCTGAAAGTATCGTAGGAAGGTATGATAGTTATACAGGGGAAGATAGAAATGAGGTTATACAAAATGAACAAAATAGTAAAGGTAGTCACGTTATTAACTGTAAAAATATAGGTAAATTAGATAAAAATGGAAAAGAGTATGTGGAAATAAATATAAATATGAGGCATCAAATGCTAAAAATAATAATGGTATTGAAACGGAAAGAAAAAGGTGAAGCAACAAACTACGAAATGGGTTATAAAGGTAGGGACGCACATCACGGTGTAATTAAATACAAAATAAAACAGGGCAAAATTTGTTCACTTTAGGACGTTAAAGTTCCACCGAGATGCGAAATGATAATTTGTAAAACAAATAAATATATACCGGGTGAGTCATTGTTAATAGGGCCGTGCGAGATAGGGACTAGTGGTGTTACGGTAGCAACTTCGCTTGTTAGTAATGCAAATAAGTTCATTACCCGGCTGGTCAATCTAAATGACTTTGAGGTTATTGTAAATGAGGGTCAAATTATAGGGAGAGCGGAAAATAATTTTGAAATAAAGCCCTTTAATATTAAAAAAAAATACTAAATAAAATTTTCATTACTCACAAATTAATAATAATAAAATAGGTAAATAATAAATAGTACGTAGTTCTGTAGATATTATACACACGAATCTTACAAGCTAAAAAGGTTTCGTTCGGGATGAAATTCTTGGAGGAGGGATTTTTTTGGACGGTGAAAACGATTTCGTGCACAATTTTGCCCGGAAAAGCACGTGGAAGTCGTGAAGAGCGAATTTGTATACAAAATTACACATTATTCATGGACTCGATGCTGCATGATCCTCAGATTTAATTTAATGACAGTTACAAATTAAACATGATATATAGAAAATATTATAAACATTGAAATTTTCTTAGAAACGAATAATTAACTCGTTTTATAAATTGTTCAGGAAAAAAACGGCCATATCTCGAGAACCGTGGGAGATATAGTTTTGATAATGTCGAATTTCGTCTTTTTAGGTCAAAATACGTATGGAAAGATATCGATCATAAAGTTTTAGGTGCCAATCCAAAAGTCAGTAAGGTATAGTGAACATTTAATTTCAATCTTCATATTTTTCAGAATCTTAGAACCTAAAAAAGTTTCGTTGGGTATGAAATTCTTAGAAGAGGGGTTTTTGGGACGGCGAAAACGATTTCGTGTACAGTTTTCACCAAAAACTTCACGTGGAAGTCGTGAGGAGCGAATTTGTGTATAAAATTATGCGTTTATCCATTTACTCAGTGCTGGATTGTTCTCAGATTTAATTTAGTGACGGTTTCAAGTTAACCTTTAGAAACTTTTATAAAAAAATAAAATTTTCTGAGAAACGAATAATTAACTCGGTACTTATCGTTTTATTAATTATTCAGGAAAAAACGGTCATATCTCGAGAACCGTAGGAGATATAGTTTTATTAATACCGGATTTTGTATTTTTAGGTCAAAACACGTATAAAAGATATTTATCATAAAGTTTTAGGTGCCAAACAAAAAGTCAGAAGGGTAGTGAACATTTAATTTCAATCTTCATATTTTTCAGAATCTTAGAGCCTAAAAAAAGTTTTGTTAGGTATGAAATTCTTAGAAGAGGGGTTTTTTGGGACGGCAAAACGATTTCGTGTACAGTTTTCACCAAAAATTCACGTGGAAGTCGTGAGAAGCGAATTTGTATATAAAATTACGCGTTTATCTATTTACTCAGTGCTGGATTGTTCTCATATTTAATTTACTGACGGTTTCAAGTTAAACACGACCCTTAGAAACTTTTATAAAGTATAAAATTTTCTGAGAAACGAATAATTAACTCGGTACTTATCGTTTTATTAATTATTCAAGGAAAAAAACGGTCATATCTCGAGAACCGTAGGAGATATAGTTTTATTAATACCGGATTTTGTATTTTTAGGTCAAAATACGTATAAAAAGATATCTATCATAAAGTTTTAGGTGCCAAACAAAAAGTCAGAAGGGTACTGAACATTTAATTTCAATCTTCATATTTTTCAGAATCTTAGAGCCTAAAAAAGTTTTGTTGGGTATGAAATTCTTAGAAGAGGGGTTTTTTGGGACGGCGAAAACGATTTCGTGTACAGTTTTCACCAAAAATTTACGTGAAAAGTCGTGAGGAGGCGAATTTGTATATAAAATTACGCGTTTATCCATTTACTCAGTGCTGGATTGTTCTCAGATTTAATTTAGTGACGGTTTCAAGTTAAACACGACCTTTAGAAACTTTTATAAAGAATAAAATTTTCTGAGAAATGAATAATTAATTCGTTATTTATGGTTTTATAAATTGTTTAGGAAAAAACAACCATATCTCGAGAACCGTAGGAGATATAGTTTTGATAATACCGATTTTCGTCTTTTTAGGTCAAAATATGTATGGAAAGATATCGATCAAGTTTTAGGTGCCAATCAAAAAGTCAATAAGGTAGTGAACATTTAATTTCAATCTTCATATTTTTCAGAATCTTAGAACCTAAAAAAGTTTCGCTGGGTATGAAATTCTTAGAAGAGGGGTTTTTTGGGACGGCGAAAACGATTTCGTGTACAGTTTTCACCAAAAATTCACGTGGAAGTCGTGAGAAGCGAATTTGTATATAAAATTACGCGTATATCCATTTCCTCTGTGCTGGATTGTTCTCAGATTTGATTTATTGACGGTTTCAAGTTAAACACGATCTTTAGAAACTTTTGTAAAGAATAAAATTTTCTGAGAAACGAATAATTAATTCGGTACTTACCGTTTTATAAATTGTTCAGGAAAAAAACGGTCATATCTCGAGAACCATAGGAGATATAGTTTTGATAATACCGAATTCCGTCTTTTTTAGGTCAAAATACGTATAAAAAATATCGATCATAAAATTTTTGGTGCCAACGTTTAGGTGTCCACGTCTACATTGCTTAGACTGCATACAACTAGTTTGTGGCCATGGTTATTTGTCTTTTCTATTACCTATGGAATACCATAGAACATAACAAGTTCGAAACCGGTCTATGTCTGGTATGAAACTGACAAATGATCTTGGTCATCAAGTCAAGATTTGCAGGTATTATCCAATGCAGGCTTTTGTCCACCGAGTAGGTGTATCCTGTAAATCCTATTCTGCATGTAGTTTAAGTCCACCTGGGCTAGAGGTGGCCGCTCTTGGTACCTGCTGATAGTCTGCCTTTTTAATCCGAAATGGCCACAAATTCAGTAAAGGACCTACGTTGTTTATTCATTAGGTGCCCCCCAGGGGGGCACTGGAAACTCTTCTGATTAGGTATATTATTTGTAGGCTGTCCAGAAAGAAAAGAATTAATTGGGGTCATCCGTAAAAAAGGGAACTTTGAAATGGGCAATAGTATAAATGAAATTGTTCCCACAAGAAGATCTAAGTTAAACACAGATGGAAAATATGAACCTTGTCCAATCTGTTACGGATATTATTCAAAAAAATCTTTAAGAAAGCAATTATGCTTTACATGTGTGAAAAATTATGTTAAAGGTGAAAAAAACTTATTTCAACTAACAAGAAAAATAACTGGCCGCTGTCACTCTAAAGCTAATGATATTGTAAGAAACGAAAATATTACCAATATTAAGAGATGATGCAATAACAAGTATATTGAAATATGACGAGCTTGCAATTGTGTATGCAAATAAAATGAGTATAAAATATCGAAAGAAACATCATCATAAGATGATAAGAGCAAAACTAAGATTAATCGGTCGAATATTAATTGAATTAAAAAAAATTTACGAAAATGTGTCAGATTTGTCCAGTATTTATTCTCCAACACATTATGATGACGTAATTTTAGCTGTTAACAAGGTTGCTGGTTTAATAATATCAGAGCAAAAATATAAGTCGCCATCAACTGCCTTTTGCAGCTGGAACTCTTCTAAAAAAGTGTGGAAATATATATATCACTGAACTTATAAAAAAAGAAGATCTAAATCGAAAAGGAGAAGTTGAAAATTTTTTAAAACTTCTTGAAGAGGATTATGGAATTTCCATTAATAAAATAGTAGAAGAAAATCAACTTCAAGAAAAAAGATAAAAGAAGATAATTTTACCAAGCTCTGAAGATATAAAAGCTTTGAATGATTATTTAAAACGATTTCAACGAAAATATTATGTCCTTTTAATGAATTCATACTCTTTCACTTATTATAAAAAATTGGCAAGCCTTACTTTAATTTCTATTCAAGTTTATAATCGGAGACGAGCTGGTGAAATACAAAGAATCGAGATAAGTGATTATAAAAACTATCAAAAAATTAATGAAGGTTATTTTCACGACATATATAACAGTTTGAATGAGGATGGAAGAAAAGCCGCAAACAACTCGCAAGATTCACAATTAGAGGCAAACTTGGACGTGAAGTTACTGTAATTCTTTATACAGATTTAATTAATTGTATTGAACTGCTATTAAAGAAAAGAGAATCAGCGGGAATACCTAAGAGTAATCCTTATATTTTTTGGACTTCCTTCAAAATTCAGTAACAATATTACCCTTAATCATGAGGAAGTATTCTGTTGAATGTGGGGCGAAAAATCCTCAAACTCTTCGAGGAACTCAATTGAGAAAGCATATTGCCACTAACTCGGTTCTGTACAACTTGACTGATAATGACGTTAATGATTTGGCATCATTTATGGGCCATTCAAAGACCATTCATAAAGACTATTATAAGTTACCCATTGCTGCGAGAGAAATTACCCAAATCACTAAACCTTTAGAATTGGCTCAAGGAGAGGAACCTGAAGAGACAAATCTAAATTCTTCCATTTCTGAATGATGATGAATATGACTCTGAATATGATGCAGATCTCGCACCGAGGCGAACAAGAAGTAGTGAGAATTTTTTTATTTGTTAAAACTATGTAATCTGTCGCTATAAATCTTTGTTGAGCTGCAGAAATTAATAGAATGAATCGAGTTTCTGGTTCAAGGTTAACTTTAAATCTTTTTATACTGTGTGTCTACTGAACTCTCAGGCCAGTTAAAAAAAATAATACAAGCTATGGCTGATAACTATAGGATGAAATGAGATAGACTTAAGATTCGTCCAGCGAACTCAAGACAGGTTATCGTAGGCGATTCATTTCTAATATTCAGTTTTAGTATCGTATCAACTGTGGTGTTCTTAGTCCATTTCATTTCATCCTAGTTCTCAGTCATTGCTCGTATTGTTTTTCAACTGGCTTGAGAGTTCAGTAGACATACGGTATATAAATGTTTAAGAAGTAACTTTAATTTTTTTGTAATTACGTATATGCATCTATAATTCTTTGATATCTGTATAACGAATTTGTTGAGATATACCGAGTTCCAATTAAAAGAAATATTCTCTAAACTTTTAAAATGTATCATTTTCAGTATGCCTCTTATACAGGGTGATCCATTTAAGGTGTTTTCTTGATTTTCTGACGTGTTTTTTTAAGTTAGACGAAAATTTCAAAAACCTGTATCATGCAATTTTTACCGTAGATTCTGAAATTTTTAACTGTACACGGTGATTCTTGTAAGATGCCCACTCTTTGGGGTTAATTTCGGCCTTATACAAAAAATTTTAATAACTATTTAACCATTTAGAAATGATTTTTTTCCAGGGATCCAAAAAATGTAGAAAAAATAATTAAACGTCAAATAAAAAAGTTATAGATGAAAGTTATATTATTTAAATGGAGCACCCTTATATTTTAAAAATAATCTGATAGAGTATTTTTTCTTATTTCAAAAATATATCGTGTCTATGTTATTTTTTAACTGTTTTTGAGTTATTAATATTTAATAATCACATTGTTAAATAATTCATTAATTTTGTAGGTAGGTCATGACTTAAAACAAACTTTATAATTTGAGTTCTATTATTTTCAAAGAACTATCAAATTATAAAGTTTGTTTTGAGTCATGACCTACCCACAAAAATTAATGAATTATTTAACAATGTGATTTTTAAACATTAATAACTCAAAAACGGTTAAAAATAACATAGATAAATGATATATTTTTGAAATCAGAAAAAAATACTCTATCAGAATATCTAAAAATATAAGGGTGTGCAATTTCAAAAAATATAAGTTTCATCTATAACTTTTTTATTTAACATCCAATTTTTTTTTCTACAAAATTGTTGGATTCCTGGGAAAAAAATCATTTCGAAATGGTTAAATAGTTATTGAAATATATTTTTTTATAAGGCCAAAATTAACTCCCAAAGAGTGGGCATCTTACAAGAATCACCGTGTACAGTGGTCAATTTTTCATTGCGTATTTTGTATTCTTTGCAGCTTAGAATAACACCTTCTATAAATACATTAATTTTTTTCTTTTCTAGATCATGAATATTACAAAATATGTGGATTTTGTAGAAGGAACTGTAAAATATAAAAAATATATTTAAAACATAAAAATATATATATATATATATATATATACATATATATATATAAAAACATATGCATATATATATATATTTAATATTGAAAGGTGTGTTACGATCACACACTGGCTAAAAAAGTAATAGAACAGAATATTTGATGTGAAAACAAAAAAATCCGTAGTTCATTTTTGTTGTTTTTGAGTTCTTCAATTCGGAGCTGGGCAGAAAGTATTGTTACGTGTTTGCTGTCCTCACAAACATTCAAACCATGGATTTGTTTATTGAAAGTCCTGGTTACTCACTACATTATTTATTAATTAACATTTAACAACAATAACTAATGATTTGCTTAATAATAATCACAATTAAACATTTGTAAATCACTACAATTAGTCTCTAATTCTTTACTCCTGTATTTTCAGATTCATTATTATTATTGAAGTTTACTTGATTTAATTCGTTTTAATACTGGTAGCGCCATCTCGGAGCACACCTCGGAACCAGTTGTTTACCGAGTTTAGTCCAGTCAGTGGCGTAACAGTATTTTAAATACCAGTTAAGAGTAATTGGTATCTAAATTGCTTTATTCTTAACTTAATTTTAAAATAGCTTTTTGAAAATTCGGCAGGGGATTTCAGTATTTAGGGTTCTGTTTTTCCTCAGAACTCGTAAGCATACCAATGGGCAGAATCTTCTTCAATTTAATTTTCAAATATATTTTCAGTGGTGTACTTTTGGGTTAATTCCTAATACTATATTATTTGTAATATTTTTTACATTTACTAGTTTTGTCGAGAAAACGCATGTAAAAACGTTTGTTGGATCAATGGAAAAGTTTCAGAGGTTTTTTGTTTTGTAAAAACTATTTTAGGAAAAAAAAATATCTGAGCTTTTTAAGAGCATGTAAGATGTATGAAAGTCTGTCATTTTAGATTTTTAAAATTTGAGTGGACAACTAAATCTTTTTAAATGTATATTAAATACATACTGACAAGTATGTTTGAAAAAAGTTAGAATATTGACCACTGGATAAAATTTAGAAATTGCATTAAAAACAATAAAATTCTACTAAAACAATGTTTTTAAATGTAATTTATACATTTTGAAGTCGTACTGACCTATATAGGCACATTCAAAAAATGTAATCGTTCATTTGAAAAAAAATTTAAAGAGCAAAAATGGGTTTCCATATCTTTTAAGAGTGTATGGAGCCCAGACGGTTTAAGCATTTTTTCTAGGGCTTTCAAAAGCAAACTTTTCCACGATATTGGAAACTGATATTTGAAGAAATTTGTTTTTCCCACCCTCGTGTACATGTACCATCGGTGCCAAATTAATATGAAACTAAAGACAAAACAATTTTAAATCTTCAAGTGTAAAAATGAATTACTTCTAACTTCATAGTAGTTTATTAAGTTATCAAATGCACAGGCAGTACTCGCTACATATTTTACGAAGTACTTTATATTTTTTACATAAATGCTATATTCACAGTTCTATAAAAAAACGGATCAATTCTTTATACAAAATTCATGGTTTCGTCGATCAAAATTCAGATCAAAATACTTTTTCTATAACGAGTTATGGTTTTTATAAGAAAAACTCCTTTTTTAAAAAACTTAATTTATTTTTACAAGACAAAAATCAAGAGTCGCGACCGACTTTACAATTTAAGACGTAAACTGCTACTGACTAAAGCAAAGCTAACTAGAACTGGAGATGCTTAGATAAGTTTATCTAATTCTCCGTATTTATTATGCTGACTCTTCTTCTTTGGGGTCCATAACTAACGTATGAAGTCAGCTGCGTTTTTATTTAACAACATAGAGTTGACGTTTCTTGAGGAGTGAGCAAAAAATACTTTGCTTTCGACATTACCTGTCAAACGAACAATGAAATTGTTTTCAGTGAGATCTTTTTTTTATATTTTTTTGTACGAAAAAAATTGTGTTTACCTCAAGCGCAAAGTGTCACTTTACACTTTAGGTACACAAAGTAGGTATTAAATAAATACAAGAGCCTGTAGGGAAAACATATTATTTGCATTGAAAGAACTAAGCTCGATCTGGCCAATTTGACTCAATTATTAAATTCTGGGATAAAATCAAAATTGTATGTCCGGTAAATTAAATCTAGCTTAGTTCAATGAAAATGATCGACATGGTCATGTCATAAATTTTTTATATTTTTAATAAACATTTACATAAAAGCAATATCTTTTATTGTAACTGCATATTATTTTCAAGCAGAAGGTGCACGGGCCATGTAAATGAATATACTAAATTTTCTGAGGCTCATGGCAGAACCAGGTACCCTTCGTTATTCCAGAACAAAAATTTGGCGTATGAGATCGATATTAATTATTACTCTGGTAAATGTATAGTATAAATAAAGACAAAACGTATAAATTTTTAAATAGTCTGTCCACACTATGATTCTCAAATTAAGAATAACTTTTAACGTAATTCTGATACCTCGTTCTCATTTAATAAATTCATTTTTTTTTGGCAAATTAGCAACAAGAACACTATAGCAAAAATGTTGCAGTCATATTTTTCCCTTAAAACTTTTATGACAGAAAAATAGTATAGCTAAAATTTATTTATCAGTAATTTGTCAGTAATAATTTACATTGCACATAAGAATATATAAATATAGTTCAGGTTGACAAAAATAACATTAAATTATGCAACATTTCTTGATCGATTTTTGTAGTTGACTATATATATTCCTTGACAGAACTGGCAATTTTTCTAGTAGCACCCTGTAAATTATGATATTATCAGATAAAGTAAATTAAATTATGTGGTTACTTACCTGTTTAGTCTGCTAACAACAAATTCTGTTCGTCATTTCTCTGAACGTTTTACTGATGGCCTTATGGCAAATTTTGACCACTAATGTAGTTATATTACAAGGTATCTCTAAGTTCTCTGTACTATACTTAAATACCCTCAGCTACATCTACTGTAACGTCTCCGATAGTAAGATCATTAATTGCTTTACATGTAAATGCCCAAAATTAAGAAATAAGATTTAAGGTTATGTGAAGGTATTTTCAAAAAATAATTATTGTTGAACGTTGCACCAAATATAAAATAAAATACTATTATATTATTCGAATAAGATAACTGATTTCGTCCACGGATACCTGAAATACGAATCAAATAGTTATGTTGATAAAATTATGTGAACGATCACCTCTTAAGGTACATTTACAACCAATTCACTACAGGCACAATTTACTGACGGGTTGTGAATTATGCCGAGATAAAATTTAGGGCATTTATAATCAGTTACAAGCTGCCATCTGTTGAGATTTTTTTATATTACGAGTATGCAAATTCAGTTTGATTAAATAATTACAATTATTTTAACATAACTTCTAAAAACATCATATTTTCTAATACTAAAAGATCTAATCTTCCAATTTCAAATCACAAACCGACTTTAAATATAAACAATAAATCTGTGTCGTAGTACGCATGCGCAATTTGAAATTCGTGCCGCAATTGAATTGAATATTTGCGATTTGCAAGCATCCAATTCAAACCTGAAGTGCAATTCAAGGTCGTGCCGACTTAAAATTTTATTGTAAACAAATACATTCAACCAGATATGCTTAAAACCCAATTTACAATCCACCAGCAGATTGTGCCCGTACAGAATTGATTGTAAATGTATCCTTATAGAAAATACAAAAATAGAAATCGTATCAAGAATCATGAAAAAGCACCTACGCATGGTTGCGTTCATAACAACGTATAGCTACGTGAGCGCACACTAATCTCAATTTCGTTCTCTGATTCGTTACTTTTCAAATAAGAGCCAATCAAATATATAGCTATGATCGCTCAAGTAGCGATACGTTGTTATGAACGCAACCAATCTTAAGGTACATTTACAACCAATTCACTACAGGCACAATTTACTAACGGATTGTGAATTGTGCCGAGATAAAATTTAGGTCATTTATGAGTTAGAAACTGCCATCTGTTGAGATTTTTAATATTACGTGTGTGCAAATTCAGTTTGATTAAATAATTACAATTACCTATTTTACCATAACTTCTAAAAACATCATATTTTCTAATACAAAAAGATCTAATCTTCCAACTTCAAATCACAAACCGACTTTAAATATAAACAATAAATTTGTGTCGTAGTACGCATACGCAATTTGAAATTCGTACCGCAATTGAATTGAATATTTGCGATTTGCAAGCATCCAATTCAAACCTGAAGTGCAATTCAAGGTCGTGCCGACTTAAAATTTTACTGTAAACAAATACATTCAACCAGATATGCTTAAAACCCAATTTACAATCCACCAGCAGATTGTGCCCGTACCGAATTGGTTGTAAATGTGCCCTTATTTGGATAATATAATATTTTATATTTGGTTCAACGTTGCGTTCATAACAACGTATCGCTACGTGAGCGATCACTAAGGCTTGTATCTGATTGGCTCTTGTTTGAAAAGTAACGAATTAGAGAACGAGCGAGCGCTCATGTAGCGATACGTTGTTATGGATCTGCAATAAAGAGTTTTTAAATCACTTACCTTCTATTAAGCTAGTTTTCTTACGCTGCGTCTAACCGCAAAGTCTAACAGCGTCTTACCAGAGACGTCATTGATTAGACATGCCCCAGAAAATGAAATGTCTAAGCATAATATATGATATGTTTCTAAAGCTTTGTTTGGTATCTCAGCAATATAGTGCAGTAAGTGTAGTGGAACGAATGGACAACATTGCAAGCTGGTGTAGCAAACATAAACGAATTTGCTGTAAAATTGCCCAAGGCGACAAATGTCCAATTTAAATCAAAACATAGCCATACATTTACCATCGTTATTATGTGCTGTAAATATCCTCTTTCAAGATGTTCTATATATTCGAATTAAGATCAAATAAAATTTTTCGTGTTACAAAACGTCCCAAAATGCACAATTCGATGAAAACAAGTGCACTACACTAGCTGCACTCCCACCAAACACAAATGATGATATAACATCACAGCCACTCGCATTTCAGTCATCACATTATAAAAACATGGTTACTACATTAAAATGGTGCTTGGGACGTTGCCGAGGCGCATGCGTATTATGCAGGCTGCTGTTTGATCGCCGAGGAGCATGCGTATTGCGCAGGCTAGTGTTCGAGTTAGACATTTTTTTATTTATTACTCATTTTTGCTGTCTTATTAAAGTATTTACATTTGCGGTACTTATTATTACAAATAAACATTACAACCAAAGGTGTTGTAATTAAAACTGTTCGTTAGAACAATAGTTAAGTGAAAACAGTGTTAAATATTTTCGTTTTATATATTTAACATATCGGTAAATTTTAAGCTTCCTCAAATTTTACGTTATACAAAATATCTTTTTTTTTGGTCACAATACAAAAGCACATGTAGCGATAGAAAATAATATTAATTAATAATAATGAAGCATCCCAGAGCTGGGCTGCTTCATCGCGAATAAATTTTCTATAATTTTTACATAAAACTAAATTATTTCCAAGCATTCATATCATTAAATTCCAAATTAGTTATTACAAAAAAAGGTTAAAATCATTTTCTTATAATTTTGGTAGGAAACGTATGCATTCAAACTATAGTCTAAATTATTCAGCTAGGTAAAAGAACACACAGTATTCATTTCATATTTTAAAACATTTGACAAAACTGTACAAAATCTCAAAGTATTCTCCAGCCGAGAAGCGATAACATAAACAAATCAATGTAAACACGTAGGGTTGTAAGAGTTTTTACTAGGAATAGGGAAAGGCTGTAAACATAGAGTCATTATATCATTTCTCACCTAAATACATCGTAAATTTAATGTCGTGAGAGAAGCAAAACGGAGCGTTTGGCTATCTCCGTCTAGCTTGCAGGCTTGGACAACGAATTCACTCACGGGAAATCATATAAATACGCGAGGCAGCGTACGATCGGGGTCACATCTCTGACAGCCCCAAGCGATACGCTTTGGTTCTAACGAATCGGTTACTCAGAGATTGTCTAGTTCTACGTGGCAGAGTCGTGCCCCACATCTGACTACCCCCAAGCATTTCGCTTTGGTTCGAAAGAATCGGGTACGAGGAGTTTGTACGACTCTCTGTAATCTAGCTGGGCACCAAGTTGACTCTGACAGCCCCAAGCCTATGCTTTTGTTCTGCGGAGTCGAGAAATAAGAGAGTGGCCCTGTCTTGCAGTTATAACTAACATTGGGAGCCGCGCTGCATTAGCGTGCGCTAGCCACCGACACCGCCGTCGACATGGAGGCGAGTACCTCAGGCGTTACTCAGGAATCCAGGGGAGTGGGCCCCGCGGAACTCTCCGTGTATACCACAATTGGTAAGGATGACACCTAAATAATTATTATACTGCGTTGCCATTTGCTACGTACTCGAGTCCACTAAAAAGTCATGAAATTAATGCAATTTCCTTGTTTCAAGTAAAATGGCAACGCTAATCAAAGTACGACTCTATATGCTTGGGTTTCGCGGTTTTTAACAATAGCTGACCAATGGTACCACATGATTTACAGATAGGGCCTTTTTTGTTATAATGCACTGCTCATTACATGTTGACTAATAATTAGAACAGTCAATATTAATTCCGATAATAGTTGGAACTTTTACTTCATTTGCCAAGTCAGGTCTAAATAAGATAATATACCAAAGAATGAATGTCCAGTTGAATCTGCAATATTTGTAACTTCATCAGAGTGCAGTACCCATATGGGGATCAGAGTGCCGCTGTCCTGTGAGACGGTGAGGCGCCGACAACAAAAACATGCGGTTGTCTGAGCACGGACCTTGTCTCTCGGCAAGGATCCGGGTCCAGCCAACCAGTATACACCGATTAATGATTTATGGCTACCGCTCCCATAAGCGTGCCACAACACAAGCGGCGTCGGCCAAATAAACAAATCTACGGAGTAGTTCGTTTCAGGTTGGTTTAAACCTTGATTGGTGGCCTGCATTCGACAGCTCAAAATAACACGGGCAGTTGCTCGTCATATGTAGGGGTTCCGCATATGCATCGAATCTTCGTTGGTCAGCGTCAGTTGTGTTTGTGATACTGTTTTATGATAGCACCAGCCCGCGAATTCAATAACAAGGCATGGTTGTCGGCCTCTGGCCGGTTCATGTGACAGGGGACACTCTGTTCCACATATAAGGGAAGTTTCTCTTGCACCCATATGTAGAGTTCTACATATGTCAGTAAAACTACGAAGCGGAAGTTTCCGCGCATGTAACCAGGTTTGGTTACATTGCAGGTTCAACTAGCTAAATAGCTATGTATTTTTCGTGGACCGTTGTCCACCGTACATGTAACAAGGTTTTGTTCATGTAAGTTTTGCAATCTATTTCTTGTAGACAGTTGTCTCCGTATAGAAATAAAAGGTGTGAAAACGGTATTTGAGTTTCCTTGACTTATTTCTACTTTCAGGTACAAAAGTGAATTCTAAGCACATTAATAATAATAAACATAAAGTCAAATCTTATATTGAGTACTCTTTCAAAGAGATATCAGTGCAGTGCAGATTAAGGGTCATAATAATTGCTAAAAATATACCAATCAAATTAAAGCAAATTAAACCTTATAAATGAAACAAAGTAATACCAAACTTTATAAACGTACCTGTGAGGTTACAATAACACAACAAATTTGGAGTCCTACCACTAAAACTAGACGATCACGAAAAAGGCCAATTCATTAAATCAGTATTACCTGTCGCTTTACGACAGGTGAGACTTAGAAAAAGGGGAATAAATTAAATAACAAAATATACGAGGGAGGGTTGGGTTGTCACACTGGTGTCGTAACCATAAAATAAAATAGAAATTAAATATACGAGGGGGGGGGGGGTTGGGCCGTTACAATAAACCACATTTTTGAGTCCATAATTGTATAATGCCCTTACTTAAAACAAAATAAAAAAAATTATACAATGAAATAACACGAGTATACATAAAAACTGAAATTAAATTCCAAACAATTGACAAAAGTAAACAAACTAAAAAATAAAACTTAAAAACTATATTATTTCACTTGGTTCACTTGCTAACAAGTAACATTCTATTATGTCTTTCATAATATAATAATCATAATATACCTAATAGCAATTTTTCTAACACGCACATGCACATCTACACTTCTAAATTGAATTTCAAATTTCCCGCAAATACCAATGAAATACGCATGCCGCCTCCGCAACGTCTCCAGCGACATTTAATGTAGTCTGGTTCTAAAAGATGTAATTTTACATGATGCCTCTGGCAGAGACTCGGCCTCGTTACATTTTACTTAATGTTGCAGCTACACAATTATTACATTATTAAAAACTTTACTGATCTTTGTAACGCTTAAAATACCACTTGAAATACCTGTAATAAAAAAATTGATATTTAAAAACGTTATTTTTAATCACATAAAAAGTATGATTTTTAATGGGAAAAGCACATTCGGCCAATAAGTATTAATTACTAATTATTATATTGATGTGCAGAAGAGGCATATTTTTCCTAACGCAAAATAACAAATATCAACAATTTGTCTCTCTTCATCTACTGACATGTAGAGGTCGCTAATTAATGTATCCAGTGGCAATTTTTCTTCCCACATAGTAAATCTTTTGTGAAAAAAATAGTATATTTTAAAGAAGATAGATTATATTAACAAAATAATAATAGAGAATTAATTGGAATAAAAAAAAACAACTTGATGAGTTATACAAAAATGGACATCTGTTAAATGATAGACGAAACATCTAAGATGTGGTTACTATAATTTGTAGATATCTGTGATAGATACATTGAGAACAAGAATGACGAATCGAGAACAAAAGAGTTCTTGCCATATTGAATTTCTAATAAGCTGAAAGAAACTCACAATCAGTATGGTCAAGTTTTATTTAAATACTAAAATTGTTTTAATCATTTTAATAGGTAAATCATAAACAATGATTAAAGTAATCGCTGCTTATGACCCTACACATCGTTTACGATTAAAATTATAAGGATGAAATTTCAATTAATTTTATTATTCTTTAAACCTAAGTATTACAAAAAAGCCCATTTATTTTCTGAGAATATTATATATTATTTTACAGTAAAATTGCCTGCGTTCATATAATTACAACCCAACACCGAACTGACGTGCATATACAGGTATATCATCTTTAAGGTTATGTGTGATGTCCGTTTTATTTTATAGTGGTAGTCATTAACCAAAATGTTTGTGTACAACAGTGTAAATAAAAGATATTTATTATGTTGGCATTAACATGTTTTTTCCCACATCGCTTTTAAGTCACCTTTTATGTTGGATATCACTAGCGTTAATGATCGCTGATGTGGGAAATACGTATCTGCGAAATTATTAGAGATGCGATGTTTGTGATGTCTACATTATTTTAATGTGTTTTTCACATCATGGTGTTTAGTGGGCTTCCTCGCGAGTGGGTGTGGTCAGTGCTGCACAGTGTACACTAAAGGCGCCTTTCCACCTTTGCAACTTCGCATGCATAATCGCCGCATGCAACGGTTGCACAGTAGAGGTAACAGCGTGAACGGAAAGATGCATGCTTAATTGTAGTCCGCAAGTGGTATTCGCAACTAGGCGCCTGTATTTCGGTCTGGTACCGGGAGACACGTGCAACTATCTGCCTTTTGACTTCATTTAGCCGAGAGACCGAAGGACGTGGTCATCATGGAGTGGTCCAATGAAAAATTAATGCAATTTGTGGAAGATTATAGGAGTTTTACCTGTCTGTGGAAAGCTAATGAATCGGATTATAAGGACAGAAATAAACGAGGAGGCCCAACAGTACTTGACAGATAAGTATGAAATGGGGACAAGAAAGGCCGTCAATAATAAAATTAAGAGTTTACGGTCGTATTTCCATCGGTTGCACGCGGAGAGGAAAAGGAGGAAGAGTGGAGATGGTAGGGACGATGTGGTGTTTGAACCTAACTGGTTTTTGTAAAAACATCTGAAGTTCATTTTAGACGGAGAAGAGGACACTTCTAGAAAGGAGACTTTCGGCAATACCCAGTCACAACAGACAGAAGAGGAATCATCTCACGGTGATAAATTAATTGAGGTAAGTATTTAATATTTATTTTGTAGTATTTACACACTTTTACTATTATTTTGTTTAATACTTATATAATTTTCATGTGTAAAGTGCGTCCGTAAATATGTAATAAATTCATCATTTCCTAAACCAAATACTTTTTTAAAAAACCTGAAACACGTCGATTTTTAATATTATTGTTCTGCATTTTACAACAGAATTTAATTATACAGAGTAATCTAAATTAATCTAATGACGTCATCGGTAATTTTTGTTAAGACAACACTCTATTTGGTGACTTATTTAAATTATTCTTAATGAGCTGACTTCGATAAAGTACGACACTTGAGGCCTAAAATGAATACAATTACAGGGTGTTGAAAATCGACATGTTATCCGTTTTAAGTCACCAAATACAGGGTGTTGTTTTAAAAAAAATTACTGATGACGTCGTTAGATTAATTTAGATTACCCTGTGTTATAAAATTTTGTTGTAAAATGCAGAATATTAAAATTAAAAATCGACGTATTTCAGGTGTTTTTGATAAGGTCTTTGGTTTCGGAAATAATGATTTTATTCCACAATTGACGGACACACTGTATATTAGTATAGTTACAAATATACATCCTGCCAGGAAACCGAGCCCTCGTCTGATAGAAAATATTTCTTAAAACTGTCTCTAATATCTTTCGCAACTGTTTTTGCATTTTCTCCAGTTTTTCCTAGGCTAGAAACTCCACTGTCATTTTTAATTACGTTTCGCCATTTTCCGTTCATTACATTTCCATCAATATCGGAGTCCAGAGAGCCTGGAGGGCAGTACAAGTTAAAGGAATCAAAGCTGCGTCTCAAAAAATTGTGAATATGAATACAGGCAAGGAATACATCTTGAATAGTTTCTGTTTTCAGCTCAATTGCTGTTCGAAAAATTCTAAAGACTGATCTTAACAGTCCAAAAGCATTTTCCACTATACGACGTGCCCGTGATAATCTATAATTAAATACCCTTTTAGAAGAACCTTGGTTTAAATCTGTCGCATAAGGTTTTATCATATACTCGGTTAGTGGAAATGCATCATCAGCAACAAAAACATATGGCAATGCTGTATCTGTACCTGGCAAGGCGTCTGATTTTGGTATGTTCAGTACACCGTCCCTTAAAGATCGGTAAAAAGATGTATCGAGGAAGACCCCCCCATCTGACATTCGTCCAGGTCGCCCTACATGTGCACATCTAAAACAATAGTTCGCATCGACTACTGCAAAGAGAATAATGCTGAATGTTCCTTTATAGTTGTAGTAGGAACTTCCAGAGTTGGGAGGACATACAATGTTGATATGCTTTCCGTCGACGGCACCCAGGCAATGTGGAAAATTCCACCGATCTTCAAAGTGTTGAGCAATACGTAACCAATCACTTTGTGATGTAGGAAGCTGTAATATAAAATAAATGTTTCAATTATTACTCCAAATATTTGGGTTAAACATTATATTCGACATGTTTATTTTATGTTTTTTGCTGCAGACAATTGATGAAGAAGATACTGCGGAGCACCCTGCCACAGATGCAAATCAAGACATAGCTCCAGACAATGCAGGAAGTAATGGGATTGCGACCCCAAAAGCATCTGCAAAGAGAAGTGCGACAGCAAGGGAATGCATCAAATTTGATGCAAAGAAACGTCAACCTGTACAGGAAGCAGTTTGGCTCCTTAAAGATTTAACCGCAAATGTAAAAAAAAGAGAAAATATATCAATTTTTGCGGAGTATGTGGAGAGTAGAATCAGCAATTTTACAGATCCGCGTGTGCAGTCTCTCAAGCACAAATAAATGAGAATTAACTCTACACTCTTTGAAATAGAAATGGCAGAACTAAATAAAAACACACCATCTACACAACACTTGCACACGCTAACCAATATCCAGTCTAGCTCCGAAGTGTCTATCCCACGCTACACACATACCCCTGGGTCTAGCAGCAACAGCAACACGTGCCAACTTCCTCTTTTCAGCGGAAATTCCGAATACAGCGCAGTGGAATCGGAAAACGAGTCACCCAATGCAAATTTTCAGTTATCCAACTACTTGCAGTTTAACGTTTCTAGGCCATACTGATAATGTATAATAGTTTTTCTACTCCCATTTTAAAATATGAAAATTAAAGGATTGTAACCGGTTTCATAATGAGGTTCATTATAACACTGGTTTTCATTATAAAACTGTTCTTTAGCCAATAGAAACTCTTAACTCATAACTAGTACGAAATATACAAAACTCGCCTGTGGCTCGTTTCGTATCCTATTTATCGTGCTCATGTATTAATGGCCATCATTACATGATCGTTGCATAATATACTATTTTGTTATTTTTATACTAGTTTTTTAATAAAATGTAAAGTAGTACAAATGTCATGTTAACATTTCAGACTTACCTTCACATAACTGGCAAGGGCTTCCACAATAGCTTCACTAACTTCTTTTATAATGCGAGATATGCTAAGAAGAGATACTTTGCATGCGTACATTAAACTGCTAAAACTGTCACCAGTGGCTACAAATCTTAGAAATATGGCCAATCTTGTAGCAGCTGATATGCATTCACGGTAGAAAGTGTTATGTTTAGTAATTTTAGGACCAATCATCTGCAGTAGCAATTCAAAATCAGCAGGTGGCATACGCGTAAAATTTCGAAAAACATATCCCTGTGCCAGTTTCACTTCATTTATTAAGTTCATAGTTTCTCTTCTTCGCAAGAGATAAGGATTTATCCAAAATCGCGGCTTTTTTCGTTTTTTCGGCTGTGTACCATCATCTACCAATATCACGACAGCAGCCGCAATCGCAATTGCTTCCTCATTATTTAACATAATTTTTGATACTGAAGAACTGAAGCGTTATTGTAGTAGCAACAGTGGAAATGGAGTCGATGCATGCTCAAGTTTATTGTGCATTAAGCATGCCTATACGCATACAACTATTTGCCTCTGTTGCATACCTCGGGGCATGCATAGACGCATAGGTGGAAAGGCGCCTTAAATTGACATACCAAACACCAAACTATTGCTGCACTAGCTATAACAAACATTGAAGTGTAAAGAAGTTGCGACCTAGTGCACACCAGTGGAGGATACCAAACAAACCTTAAGTATATTTTTTTACACCTGTTTTGAAAATTCAACTTTCTATACGATTTTCTGTATTAAAAGCATCACTTTGTCGCACTAGTGCGCCAACATTCAAAATCATGTGGCAAAGTACTTTTCAACGATCGTGCGCAAAGTACTAACTTAAACAATTTAAGACGCCACATATAATATATACTTCACAAAAAAAATGACATTAAATGTCAAAATATGTTAAAAAATGAAACATTCATTTTCGCACATTTAAGAGTTTCTTTGGGTTGCAGGTGTAGAAAAAAAATTTCAAATCAGGTGTAGATAAATAGTGTGTCTAAAGGTGCGTTCTCACAACGACTTCTTTTGCTTCCTGCGTCTTGCGTCGCCTGATTTTGATTGGTGGCGTTAAACTCGCTCCAAGAAGTTGAATATTTTCAACTTCTTTGCTCAATCAGAAGCCGATGACGCGAGACGCAGGAAGCAAAAAGTCTTTGTGAGAACGCACCCGTTAACTCGTGTTGAAAGACTTTTGTCGAACTGAAGCGAGTTTTAGTTCGACAGAAGTAGTTGATTTTACTGAACGATTATTATTTTTCTTAACCAAAGTACACAATAACCGTGTATTTAAGCCGTTAAGGGCAACTTACCGAACTGATGCAGTAAAATTTGTGCTGCTTACGCTACGGTGCAATCGATCATAAGTGAATTTGTGCTGCTTATATCTCATATAGCAGTTGGACATACGTAACATGTATTTACAATATACATTAAGGTATATGGTATGTCCTAAATATATTCAAAAGTAATGAAAATAACATGTAAAATCAGGTCCTTTTGTCGCCTTCTTTATGTCCTGTATGTGCAGTGATGCAAAAAACGTGTAGCCCAGCATATGATATATACATCTACATAAATCAAATATACATAATACATACACAGAAGCTCATAATTCAATTTTGTATATACTATGTACATTAATATTATACATTATTAAAACATGTTTTTTATTTACTCTGCATATACAATGTATGTTGCTTTTATATGTTATGAATATATTTTTAGATTTCTTTCTTGAGGCTTACTACCATGAATAATTCTTGGTTATCTAAAAAAAATACAGTTAGGTACCTAGTATGATACTGGAAAAGCAATCCTCTCCGTTTGTGATTTTACATCAAAAGTTCAGTCAGAGGCTTATTTTTCCAGTATCATACTGGGTAACTAAATGTATTTTTTAGATGGCCAAGAATTATTCATGTGGTAGTAAACACTAAAAAAGAAAAATGTAGAGAATGCCACAAATAACGTTCAGACAATAAAAATAACACCTTATTTTTTCCTTATGTTTTTGCTCTTATTTCCATATACAAACATGAAATGAAACAAAACTTTTTTTTTGGTTTATTTATTTATTAATCATAATAATACATAACCGTTAATCACATGCATTTTAATAAAGAGGAAATAAAGAAACAAAGTATTAAAATAAATGATATGTTTTTACACCCTAACGAAATATATTTGTAATACCTATAAATGAATTTTCTTAATGTAAATGGAATATCCTATCCTAACAGCCCTACAGTGTAGTAGTTATACATACAGCTGTCCTGTGGTAGTAATTGCAGGTTTTAAAGTATAATTAATTGTCAGACTACAAGATTTACAGCTGACAACGACAAAAATATACTTATATAAATATTAAGAAAAAAATATGTCTGGATATTGAAATTAAGAAACTTTTCCTCGAAATGACATTATATGTTGGGTCTTTGGAGTCGGAAAAACAAATTCATGCTTCTCTTTGACCGAGGACTCACTTAGAGACAATAAATGGTCGAGATTTTTGGTAAAAAAATACACATTCATTTGTCAATTTTCCTGCCGCATTTATTTTAGGTTAGATTGAATGACGGCCTAATGTAGAGTTCACAGAGCAAAAACCATCGCCAACCACACTTCCCCACTCTGGAATTTTAAAGCCACACGAATTAACTGTCCTATGGCCAGAAAAATACTTGCGCATGCGTTCTATGATCTAAAGTTGTTGACGTTTTGAGGTTATATTTTATATATGTATGTTTAAGCATAATGCATGCATTCAAAATTCCTGTTAGTGTGAAAGCTTTTGTACCGAGTATTTTACTTATTTATTCGACGTGGGATCTTTACGTATCGTATCCAAAAATAACTCAGATAAAATACATAAACAATAAACATAATCAAACTGTAGCTGAATACATAAGTTGTAGTTCATTTATTTTAACTTCATATGCCGGTATAGCGACAGATTGGTGAGGATTAAGGGAAGTTCGAAGTTTAAATTTGATTGGTCGAAATATCTGTAGCTGGCGACAGTTTTTGTTCTGTGAACTCTAAACTCTACATCAACAACTAGTGTTGCCACCATAGCATTTTTGTTCGAATTAATAAAGGTTAGATTTAAAAAAAAATTTACGAAACCGAGCTTAAAGTCTCGAACGAAATAGATACGTACGAAATTTGCAATTTACAAAAAGCATAATACAGTAGAAGGTTTTTTAGATATATTAAAAAAAAATGGCGGACAAACAATAAATTATTGAGAAAGTAACTCGGACCCGGTTAACGAAATGAGGTGTTGGGCGAGGAAAGAACGTATCGCTAACCTTAAGCTATGTAACAACATAGATATTTCCTCGGTTTAAAGGGGAGGAGGTTAATTTGGAATAACGAATCAGTTATCCATATGTACATAGTTTTTGATAAACCTTGTACATATCGCATACCTACCATAGGTCGTGTACACAAACATTTTCGGTCTTTCAAATACGTTCGCTGCGTATGTCGCCTATCGGCGCGACATGTCCGCCCTTACACAACTTTTATAGACCATAGTCATATCCCTAACCATAAGCTGTGTAAGATATTTCTTGGCTTGGATGGATGGAGTAAAATGTTGGTATTCCCAGCGCAATTTAGAAGATTTAAAAGTCTTAAATAAAATAACGAAAAACGCTGATAATAACTTTGTTAATCTGTATTACCCTAATGAAAGTGTATTACAAAGCGGACCGAAAATGTACGAAACGCAATTAATCAAAGACGATCTTGACAACTGAAATAGTTTGCCTTTTTGTTACTGCACTTTGTTTCTTGTCCTACACCTACATTTTGATATTTTTGTATAATTCTTCCTGTTTTTTTTTTTGAGTTGGCGAACTTTCCCAGAAATAGACAATAATGAGTACTAGTATACTATATTTACAAGTTGCCTTTTAATTCTTACTACACTATGTTTGTGGTCACTACTTTTAAGTTAACATCATACCGAAGTTTCCCACCTGCAGAACTTACAAAATTTATTTATTAATTAAATTCATGTTTAAGAGAGGTTTTTAAATTATAGAAAATGTAATGTATAAAGTAGGTATTTGTTATCAAATTGGTGATAAACGTTAAACACAACTAATACACAAAACAAAACATGTCTGATAATATTACTTAATATTATATTTTTTAAACATTATAATAAAATAGGTATTCTAATAATTGTATCCGTCATCGTTAAAGATACAGGGTGTATTTGAATTGAAATAAGCGACATCCTACCAGAAGTGTGCCTTGGACCAAGTTATAAATAAAAAGTTTAAATAAATATATTTCTGAAAATACCCCTAATACTTACAGCCCTTCAAAGTTAAAAAAAAATTAACTATTTTCGGAATGGATAAAGGTGGACAGTTGAAATTTGGCACATAACCATAACTTTTAAGTAGTTTACTTGTGAGAAGTTTGAAGAAAAAAATTATGTTTCGATTTAGTATAAAAATGACTATGACTATGACAATTAACCACCACCCTTTTGAAATCTGTTTTAATGTGAAAAGATCTTTTTTTAAAATATCCATAAGCAGAGCTTCCAAAAAGTTATGTTTGTGTGCTAAATTGAAATCCTCCACCTTTTCTAGCATGTCTTTTTTTTAACTTTGAAACTCAGTTCGGAAGCATTTTGGAACATGTGCTTATTTAAACTTTTTTACTTAGTTTTATGTCCCGAACAAGCTCCTAAAAGGATGTCTTTTATTTCAAAGACACCCATACGCGCAATTCTTTTTTTAGATAAGTATTTATTTCTTAAATAATCGTGTCCAAAGAAGAATATTTTTCTTTCAAATTACTTTACATTCCAACTAATGTGTAATATTCATATTAATCCTGATTTATATTTAACATGCTTTGTTTCTTTATTTTCGTATCTTTATTTATATTTTAGTGGGTTTTACAGAACATTTCATCGTTGATTAGCACATCTGTTATTGAACAATTTTTAACGTTTCTCAAACGTGTCTTTAATCATTAGATACAGTTTGGTACTTTGACGCCCTAGATTTTGTTACCGTCTAGGCAGTTTGACACCCTCATAATTTGGTGGGCGTCGAAGTTACGGTATACCATGCCGAGTAGTTTAACGCCGGGCGTCAAAATGAACAAATGGCGTCGTTCTACCTGTTTGACATATGTATATGATCAGGTCGTTCGTTCGCCCGACACTGGTAATACATATAGAGATATATACATTAAAGGAAAACAATGTTTAGACAATTTTTATTCTAAGTACACATAGAGGGGTAAAAATATAATGTAAATAAAAATCATTTATATAACTAGGCTGTAAGTCAGCCCGTTGCCTTGGTTAGCCCATCTTTATATGTAACTGTATGTTATTCGTCCATTGGTCAGCCCAGCGATGTTGCCACCACTTGGCTAGCTGATTTTAACTACTTCTCTGGTTTAGTCAGTCTATTTTTATACATTTACGCGAGAGCACCTGGTACTCATTAACACGTGTTTGTATGTGTATGTATGTGTAAATATGAATAGCAGAGGGCAAATAATGGTAAATATGGTGAAGAAAAACTACAATTTAAGGAAAAAAGATGAGGTAAGAAAATTAGAAATTATGTAAGTATAAATAATTAGTAAAAGTTTGTGGTGGCTACAAATTTTTTGATCATAAATAACCTTACTTTTGGTAAATAATAGATTTTGAATGTGTTAGATGGTTTTTTAGTAGTGTAAGTTATTAATTTGCTATATAGGGTGTCTTATGATGGTTTTAGATTTAATTGCGAAAATTCTAGTTAATAAGGTAAGAGGTTTTTAAAAGAATGTTAGGAGTAAATAAAAGATTTCGTGGAAATGTTATTAAAGGATTATATAGGGTACAGGGTGTATAAAAAGTATGTCAAAAAAAGCTTTTAGCAGAAAACGGGCACTTTCGTTTAGAATTTCGTTTTAGGGAAAAGTGCATATTTGGGTTATTTTTAAAGATATATTATACAGGATGTTTAAAAAAATATGTCAAAAAAAGTTTTTTAGCAAAAAACGGATACTTTCGTTTAGAATTTGTTTATAGGGGCTGAGTTCGTATACTTGGGTTATTTTTAAAGAGATATCATACAGGGTGTTTAAAAAGTATGTCAAAAAAAGTTTTTAGCAAAAAACGGGTACTTTCGTTTAGAATTTGTTTTTAGGGAAAAGTCTGTATATTTGAGTTATTTTTAAAGATATATTATATACAGTGTGTCCCCGGATTGACTTTGAGATAGGTGTAATATACTAAAAAAATATTAGTACGGCTTTCATTTTCTGCAGTCTCGGCCTGCTTGACCTAAAATGAATTTTCACCAAATTACAGTTCAAAAGGGATCTAACTCGCTGAGTTAACCTAAGAAGAAAATAAATTATTGTAGGTATAGTGGTCTTCCTATTCAAATACTATCCCCCCCTAAATTACTACATAATTCCACCCTTCTTCTAAATTCTTTGTAAGTTCTTAAAGAATAAAAGTCTATTTACTTTAATTTGTAGTACTACTTTTTTTTTGATCAAATGCAACGAAAGATGGCATATAGCTCTAATTTTCAATGCAAAATATTTTATCCAAATAGAATTTTTCCGTAAAATCAACGGAAAGACCACTTTACCTACAACGATTTATTTTCTTCTTAGATTAACTCAGCGACTTAGATCCTTTTTGAACTGTAATTTGGTGAAAATTCATTTTAGGTCAAGCAGGCCGTGACTGCAGAAAATGAAAGCCGTACTAATATTATTTTGGTATATTACACCTATCTCAAAGTCAATCTGGGGACACTGTATACAGGATGTTAAAAAATAAGTCAAAAAAAGTTTTTTTTGAAAAAAACGGGTACTTATTTTCGTTCGGAATTTGTTTATAGGGGTTGAGTTTGTATACTCGGGTTCTTCTTAAAGATACACGGTGTTTAAAAAGTATGTCAAATAAAGTTTTTAGCAAAAAAACGAGCACTTTCGTTTAGAATTTGTTTTTGGGGGATTAGTTTGTATATTTGGGTTATTGTTTTTAAAGAGATATTTACACAGGGTTATCAGGAATTCAAAATATCGCATATATTTACATCTATTATTTGGACGTGTCATTTATGTGAAAATATGTATTTGTGGCAAAAACCATTGTGTTTGGTATCGTTTTCATATTATAGTTATGTATATCGATTACTTTAGATTAATTATGGAGAAAGGAGCCCCCAAAGCATAATTGACTTTTTTCTGGTTCATCGGATGAAGTACAATTTTCAGATCATAGTTCAGATTACTATTCTGATTCAAATCTTGAAACGAATTGTGGTTATTGAGAAGTTTCTTTGGAAACTTTAAAGCAAAAATCAAAACAATCAAAAACTGATTTATCTTTAATTAATACGGAAATAGCAACAGGCAGTACTATACATAGTAATATCCAAACTCAGCAAAACTGTGATCCTTACCAATTTACCGACGATGAAAACGATTCTTCTCTACCATTAGAGAGGAGGTTTCCTGAGGCAGAAGAACAATTCAAAAAATTAAATTCACCGAGTGAGTCGATGTCTATTTGTTCTGCTTCAGAGGAATCTTGTTCTGAATCTGATGGCCTGTCAGGGCTTAGAAAGGTATGATTTTTAATTGATAATTATAAGACATAAATTCGATAACATTTTAAGCTAAAAAGGAACGGAACGCGTCAAGATATATTTCTGGTTTTAATTGCATTTTTTATCAAAATATAAACATTGTCTAATAAATAAGACCTCATCGAATAATATATTTTTTTAGAAGATATTACACATGTTTAAAACAAATTTAATTATCTTTACTACTTTTTTTAAACTGTTTTTACTTTTACATGTAGTACAGTGTGTCTACGGATGGACTTAACTATACTTTTTTCTTTTCAGTTTTTCGAAAAAAAAGTCATTCTTCATAATTTCTTTTGCCTGTTATATAAATACGATTCACATTGAGAGTTTTCGATTTTGTTTTTTTTTTCATATCTCAATATCGATTATTATTTTTAATATCAAATATCTTAGTAACCATAACTCCCATGAAAAAACTTTATTTGGCTTTTCGATTTATCCTTCTAAGCTCAAGGCTTTAAAAAGTTTGAATAAAAAATTTCTAATTTTGCAAATCTACATTTTTATATTTTTTGTGCACCCTCTACAACAAAATTGAAATTTCTCAACGTGTCGTATTTGAATAACAAGCAAAAGAAATTATGAACAATGACTTTCCGAAATACTGTAAAAATTTTTACAAGTATAGTTTAGTCCATCCGTGGACACATTGTATAAATAAAAATATAAGTCTCAAATGATATAATCGCAATTCGATTTATTTCTGCAACAGTTTTTAAAAAATAGGATTTTCGTTTTAATACAAAAACCCTCAAATTTGCCGGGAAATTTTAACAGGACTGTTGCTGGCCTTACCTTTATTTTAATTTGTTGTCCCTTATTTTTTTTGTAAAAACAAATTTGGATTATTTTCAGACGCCATTACCTAAACTTTCTGATGTAAGCCCAGAAATTTTACCTATAAGAACTGAATCATATAATTCGCAAAATGCACCTTTAACATCATACGAAATGGTACAGGCCGACTCAATAAGCAACCTTGAAGGAGTCGAAGAAGAAAATTATTGTGCAATAGAAAACAACTGTTTAGGAAATAATGTCTCAGCATGTCTAACTCAAAAAGGAATAGATGCTTTTCGAAATTTAACTAATGTTTTTAGTTATTCAGAAAACAATAATGAGGTATAATTATTATGCTACCATTCTTCTTCTTATTATATACATAAAAATATGTACTTTTTTTTTAAATTTTAGTGCGAAACGCAGAATAAGGAATCGTTTATTTTGACACCATCTTTAAATCAACAAGAAATAGCTTGCGTTAAGAATTTAAATAATAAAGCTATCCCTATGAAAGAGAAGGTATATTTAATACACTAATAATTTTGTTGAGTTATCTCCGTTAAATTTTAATTTGTTGTAAATTAATACCAAATTATTTAATTTTAGAAACAAGGCAGTGAATTTGGTTCAAAATTGTCAGTGCTGAAAAAATCTGTTTCTAATAATGTCGATAGCGTCCTTAATAATTTTGGAAGTATTATTAAAGTAATTTTATAAAAATGTTTTTAACATAAATTTAATTCAATATTTTGTAGGATGATAAGGTTTGTAATCTTGAGTTGATAGAAAATCACAGGCGCTGGACAAAAAAAAATTGTTGTCCGTATTGTTTTCTCGAAGTGACACATTTCCCTAGGCACCTTCAACGAAACCACGAGGATGAAGGAGCCGTTAGGGAAATATTACTTCTACCAAAGGATAATCTTAAGCGGAAAATATGACTTAATTCTCTACGAAGGCAGGGCAATTTTGCTCTTAATGCAGAAAAAGAGAAAACACGCCCGGTAAGAAGGCCAAGAAAAGCGGAAGTAAACGAAAAGTATTTCCCATGCAATTATTGCCTAGGGTTTTTAAAAAAAATTTACTTAAGAAGACAGGAAAAAATGTGCAATGAATAATTGTCCTCAAAGGAAAAGAGAAAACCACCTGTCAGAGTCACAGGTTTTGTTATTTGTTCTGGTATTTACAAAGATTTTTATGATTCTTTAAGACTAAAAACAGAAGTGCTAGATAAAATGCGAGTAGATGAAGTATCAAAAACAGTTATTGGTGACATATTAATATGCAGCTATGGCGAAAGTCAGTTGAACAGACATAAGCGGGTGCAACTGGCTACAATGGTTTCCAATAAACTTAGGGAGCTGGATAGACTAGTATTAGTTTTAAAGGAGATGACCGGTTTGCAAAGGTTTTTAGATGTCTTAAAACCAGAGTTTTTTGACAATCTCGTTACAGCAACAAAAGTGATAAGTGGGTATGATAACTCAAATAAAAGCTTCAAAGCACCTAGCTTAGCTCGTCACATGAGGACAAGTTTAATTCAAATTTGCGACATTGCCACAAAGATGATAATTAAAAAAAATCGTTTTTTTGGAATGTAAGGACCCTGAAATAGCGCTAAAAAATATCAAACGTTTGCGAGTTTTAATATCCGCTCATTGGAACTCGGAGTTATCCAGTTTGGCTCTCAAAGATCTTAATGAGAAGCAATGGGAAAAACCAAAAATGTTTCCTCTAACTTCAGAGCTTATGCAATTCCAAAAATATGTACTATATGAAGCTGATAACGCATGTGAGAATATTAAATCAGGAAAAAAGCAGCTTAATGTTCACTTTCGTAAATTATCCGAATGTGTTATGGCGTTAACTCTATTACTTAACAGGAAACGTATAGGGGAAATACAGTTTTTAAAGCTTAATACCTACAAAATTGATAGAGTATCAAACCAACAAAAAAGATTTTTTGGATTCTTTAACGGAAAACGAGAAAATTTTAACCCAAAATTTCAAAAGAGTTTTGACAGGTGGAAAGGGTAGTAAACCTGTGGCTATCCTATTTCCTAAAAATATCCTGTCACTTATTGATATTATGTTGTCCGTTAGATCTGAATGTGTTCCAGAATCCAACGAATACTTATTTGCAAATCCTAAAACAGAAAATCGATGGCTTAGTGGATACCACGTTTTAAAAAAAATTAGCCCAAGAATCAGGCGTATCAAATAAGGATTTATTTACCTCAACAAGACTGAGGAAACAAATTGCTACCGTTCGTCAGGTTATGAATATTGGTGAGACTGAAATGGAACAGTTTGCAAACTTTATGGGACACAAGAAAAACCCATGAGGAGTACTATAGGCAAGTCTCAAACTATAGTGTCACCTTGATTACCGTGATTACACCATCATATACTCTTTTACTTTAAATATATTAATTTTCAAAAAGGGTTATCAGATATTTTATGTTTCACCTTTACTTCACTGGGTGTTTTTTTTTTACTTTAGTTTTTAACTTCTTTTTACTCACAATTTTCTTTTTCTTTAAATCGCACACTTTGATTAATTTAACTGATCTATTATACTTATATTTCGATTATTAATTATGATATAATCTAGGAAATACCTATTTTTACAGTTTCAGGTAATGTAAAAATTTAACTGTATAGTGGGTACTAAACTTAGTTTACCTCCACCACTAAGCCTTTTCTCATAAAGTATATTATTGTAAAACCTAAAAGTTGTTGTGTTGTGTTTCATTAACCAGTCACGCAATGATTAAATGAAACTTAAGCTATTTTTGTATGTACAATCATTCTTATTGCCATACAATTTTCTAGGCTACCACAAGACGTGTTTCAAACGGCTAAGGTGTCAAAAATACTTATTGCTATAAACAACGGTAAAGGTGCTCAATATAAGGGCAAATCACACGATGAAATTGAATTTTCTGATAATGTTGACTCGGATGACTCAGACTTTGAAGACAGTAAACAAAATACAAGTGCCTGTTTGACCTCAAAAATACCAATTAATAATAGTTCCAAAGACATATCTGATAGTGCATCAAATGACATACCAGGACCCAGCAAACCCTATAATAAGCCAATTTTAGGCCAGTCAGTTACTGAAACACAAATTGCATATGCTAATGAGTTTGATCTAAATTCTAGCTGTTCTAGTAAAGGTAAAAAAATCCAAATGTGTGAATTCATTTCCTTTGAGTAATGTGCTTTTTTAGATGGTGATACACAGCGAATTAAAACAACAACAATAAGAAAAGTGTGGACTAAGAAACAAACTGACGTAATACGCCAATTTTTTGCAAAACACATTAAAGAAAAAATTGCCCCCAAAAAAGGACGAAGTTGAAGTGTTACGAAAGGAACGTTCGTCACTGTTTAAAGACAGAAATTGGGTAGTAATCAAGGCGTTTGTCTATAACTGTTATAGACAACGAAATATAAAAGTTTAAATTAAATTTTGGCATAATAATTGTTTATCTAATATTTCTAATAAATAAATAAATAAGTTAATAAGTAAATAAATAAATAAATACTTTATTTGCCCAACAGGTATAACCCAATTACAGGAAAAAGCTAAATTGAAACTAATTAATGAAATTGAGAAAAAAAATCAATAATATTAACATAGAACGTTGATTGCAAAATATTACAATTAACGCATAAAAGCATCTTAAAATTTAGAAGTATATAAAAACTATGTGAAAGAAATGTGATGTGGCATAATAAAAATTACAAAACAATTAAAATTAATCACAAAGAAACTGTCTAGCACAATTTAATAATTCTTGTTGTGAGCAAACATTTAAATCACAAATATCACTTAATTTATTAAAGTAATTACACATACAATACAATGGTGATTTTAACATAACATTTGTTTTTACACGATTACAGTAAAACGTTGGATTCAGACGAGAATGCAATCTTGGAACATTGATATTAAATTGTGAAAGAATCTCTGTACAGTCAATTTTATTATGAAATATTTTATACAGGAATACAAGACATGAACAAATTCTTCGAAATTCAATTCAAGGCTCTCAAAGTTAAATGTGTTTAACAAATGATTGTTATTTATACCTCTGTCGGGATAGTGTCCTGTTAATTTAAATAATAAGAATTTTAGGAATTTTCTTTGGATTTGTTCTAAGCACTGCTTATAAATTTCGTAATACGGATTCCACACAATCGATCCATACTCGAGTTTGGATCTTACATATGAGTAATATAGTAATTTTAAAGCCTCCAGGTTGGTAAAAGATTTGCAATTTCTTATAATGAAGCCAAGCATTCTTGTGGCTTCTTTCGATTTGGTTCTTATATGTTCACCGAAGCTCAGCTAAGAATCAAAGTATATACCCAAATCTTTAATTGAAGTCTGATGTTCTAGACTTGTTCCATTTATGGAGTAATTGTACTGAAGCCAGTTTTTTTTTTTTTGGAAAGAAACAACTTTACATTTTCCGACGTTAAGGTCTAATTTATTAAGATAGCACCATTGACTAATTCTATTAAGTTCATTTTGAATCAGCGCGCAGTCTTCCTCAGATTTGATATTTCTGAAAATTTTTAAGTCATCTGCGTACACCAGTTTATCGCATTCTAAACCCACACATAAATCATTTATAAATAATAGGAACAATAATGGCCCAAGATTACTACCTTGTGGAACCCCAGACGATGATGTATATACTGATGACTTATAACCGTTATATGACACAAATTGATATCTGTTTGTTAGATAGGATTGCAAGAACAGTAACAACTGTGTGTTAAATCCAAAATGATTCAGTTTTTTCAGTAATATGTTGTGATCAATTCTATCAGAAGCCTTTGAAAAATCTGTATACACCACATCTAATGTACTAAAAATAATACCAAACATGTATTCTAAACATTCCAATATCATTTTATTTATCATTTGTATTTGAAGTAAAATTAATTCAACTCGAAATTCTACCGTTAGTGGTACCTACTTTCATATATTCTCAATTAGACAAAAAGAGATTCATTTTCAGATATATTAAACAAAATTATTTTGGAGAATTAATAAGTTCTTTCGCACAAGTCTAACATATTTACAGTTTTTTTTTTGGGAGTTATTATTTTTCCGCTAACATCGTAGAATAACAGTCTTTATTTTATTTGTTTATTTTTTTTTACAAAACTTACTTTGTTTGAAATAATATTTAGTTTTTACTTCCGTTAACGTATCATATTTTGAGACATTTTCTTCGAGAACGTCTCTTGAAGAAAAAAAAAAATATATATATATATATATATATATATATATATATATATATATATATATATATATATATATATATATATATATATATATATATATATATATATATATATATATATAGCCATCCTTAATAACTCGAGAACCGTTCAAGATTTTTTATGTAGTAAACGGAATCTTCTATAATGTCAAGGTGACATATTTTAATTAAAAAATGTCTGATCCAAAGATTTCTAAGCAGTGTTTTTTAATATAATCGTAAAAAAAGTGTGACCTTGAAGAGGAAAATTTTTTCAGATAACTGGAAAAACTGAATCTTTCAAAAAAAGTGGTGGCAATAAAAATCTGGGCGATATGATGATATAGTTTATATTTGGAAGGTGTACACTGGTTTTAATGTGTAGAAGTGTAATCCGAAACCCACCCTCTCACCGCCAGCTACCCCAAGGCTTATAATTATTTCAAATGGCACCTCTAATATTTTTGATCGATTTATAATATAGTAGAATTTCTTTGGAATGCAATCGTAAAAAAAGTGGAAAGTTTTTGAGATAAATGCAAAAAACTGAATCTTCATAAAAAAAGTGTTTGCCATAGAAATCTAGATAATCTTATAATGTTACGTTATTGTTTACATTCAACATACTGATAATTGCCGGCATATTAAAACTTAAAAGCAATCTCCATGACTAAACTACCACCCCAAATTCAATATTATATTTTGTGATACCAACTTATTAGACTACATAGGATTATTGCAACCATTAAAAGCACCATGCCTTATTAGTTGTACAAAGCGAAGTAGGATCATATGTACTGTAATAAGTTGGTATCACATTAAATAATTTTACAGTGGGGTAGTTTAGGGTGACGTGGATTGTTTTTAACGTGCCGGCATTACTAGTATGCGCCTTCCAAATGTAAACAATAACATCACATTACCTAGATTTTTATGGCCAACACTTTCTTAAGATTCAGTATGTTGTATTTATCTCAAAAATTTTTCTCTTCAAGGTCACACTTTTTTTACGATTGCATTCCAAGAAAAGTCTGGTATTAGAAATCGATGAAGAAAATTAAGGGTGCCATTTGAAATTATAAAGGTGGGGTGGGAGGGTGGATTTTGCCCATTAAAATGTGTCCCTGTTGACACTAAAGAAATTTCATTTACTGCATAAAAACATCTTGAACGGTTCTCGAGATATTAAGGGTGGCCTATTTTCAAAAAATCACCCGATATAAACAAACAACCGTATTATAATACTTATCTAAATAATACAAAACTTGTTTAAAAAAAATAAAATAATTTGCCTAACACATGACTGCGTAAGTAATTTGAATTTGGGCAAAATAGCCTCTCAAATTTTAGCAGTGAAATTTTCGAGTTTCTGAGAGTATTCGCTTTTATCAATTTTCTGTGGAATTCTCAATAATTATCTGTCAATCAGATGTAAGGATATCGATAAAGAATTTAAAAATAATTTTCAAATTGCATTAAAATATGTTGGTATCCATTCAACTAAAAAAATGTAGGAGAAAAAATTGCATCACCTTTTTATTAAATTTGGTGATCAAAATATCAATTTACTCGTCTTAGAAATAAACCAAACTTTTTTATTATTAATTTCACTTACCTTTGCCAAGGGCCAAGTTAAGTAACAACTTTGTTCTTGAACTCATGTTGGAAGTCGATACGTTCACTTCACACTACGCATGAGAATACGAAATGTAAATTTATTTCAAACCGATGAAATGTTATAATATCTATAATATTTTTTATTATGCGCTGCGACGTTGCCGTTCTTAACAACACTTGCACCAAACAAAAATGAGAATACCAATATTATAATAATACAGGTAAAACGAAGAAAGCAACATTATTTATAAAATCACCGCCTACGCTGAAGTGACTTCGTACAGCTCGCGATGTTTGCGAAGCGACCTAGCGCCAGATATACTTCCACGAACTAAAAAGAAAGTTTTGCGGTGAATTTATGGTCCAACTCCCTACAAATCTTTTAAAATTAGGCTTTTTGGCGCCATCTGAATGGTATTGCTGTAAAAACAGTGCAAAACGTTGTCACTTCCAAAACAGGCATCAATATATATATATATATATATATATATATATATATATATATATATATATATATATATATATATATATATATATATATATATATATATTGATGCCTGTTTTGGAAGTGACAACGTTTTGCACTGTTTTTACAGCAATACCATTCAGATGGCGCCAAAAAGCCTAATTTTAAAAGATTTGTAGGGAGTTGGACCATAAATTCACCGCAAAAACTTTCTTTTTAGTTCGTGGAAGTATATCTGGCGCTAGGTCGCTTCGCAAACATCGCGAGCTGTACGAAGTCACTTCAGCGTAGGCGGTGATTTTATAAATAATGTTGCTTTCTTCGTTTTACCTGTATTATTATAATATTGGTATTCTCATTTTTGTTTGGTGCAAGTGTTGTTAAGAACGGCAACGTCGCAGCGCATAATAAAAAATATTATAGATATTATAACATTTCATCGGTTTGAAATAAATTTACATTTCGTATTCTCATGCGTAGTGTGAAGTGAACGTATCGACTTCCAACATGAGTTCAAGAACAAAGTTGTTACTTAACTTGGCCCTTGGCAAAGGTAAGTGAAATTAATAATAAAAAGTTTGGTTTATTTCAAAGACGAGTAAATTGATATTTTGATCACCAAATTTAATAAAAAGGTGATGCAATTTTTTTCTCCTACATTTTTTTAGTTGAATGGATACCAACATATTTTAATGCAATTTGAAAATTATTTTTAAATTCTTTATCGATATCCTTACATCTGATTGACAGATAATTATTGAGAATTCCACAGAAAATTGATAAAAGCGAATACTCTCAGAAACTCGAAAATTTCACTGCTAAAATTTGAGAGGCTATTTTGCCCAAATTCAAATTACTTACGCAGTCATGTGTTAGGCAAATTATTTTATTTTTTTTAAACAAGTTTTGTATTATTTAGATAAGTATTATAATACGGTTGTTTGTTTATATCGGGTGATTTTTTGAAAATAGGCCACCCTTAATATCTCGAGAACCGTTCAAGATGTTTTTATGCAGTAAATGAAATTTCTTTAGTGTCAACAGGGACACATTTTAATGGGCAAAATCCACCCTCCCACCCCACCTTATAATTTCAAATGGCACCCTTAATTTTCTTCATCGATTTCTAATACCAGACTTTTCTTGGAATGCAATCGTAAAAAAAGTGTGACCTTGAAGAGAAAATTTTTGAGATAAATACAACATACTGAATCTTAAGAAAGTGTTGGCCATAAAAATCTAGGTAATGTGATGTTATTGTTTACATTTGGAAGGCGCATACTAGTAATGCCGGCACGTTAAAAACAATCCACGTCACCCTAAACTACCCCACTGTAAAATTATTTAATGTGATACCAACTTATTACAGTACATATGATCCTACTTCGCTTTGTACAACTAATAAGGCATGGTGCTTTTAATGGTTGCAATAATCCTATGTAGTCTAATAAGTTGGTATCACAAAATATAATATTGAATTTGGGGTGGTAGTTTAGTCATGGAGATTGCTTTTAAGTTTTAATATGCCGGCAATTATCAGTATGTTGAATGTAAACAATAACTTAACATTATAAGATTATCTAGATTTCTATGGCACACACTTTTTTATGAAGATTCAGTTTTTTGCATTTATCTCAAAAACTTTCCACTTTTTTTACGATTGCATTCCAAAGAAATTCTACTATATTATAAATCGATCAAAAATATTAGAGGTGCCATTTGAAATAATTATAAGCCTTGGGGTAGCTGGCGGTGAGAGGGTGGGTTTCGGATTACACTTCTACACATTAAAACCAGTGTACACCTTCCAAATATAAACTATATCATCATATCGCCCAGATTTTTATTGCCACCACTTTTTTTGAAAGATTCAGTTTTTCCAGTTATCTGAAAAATTTTCCTCTTCAAGGTCACACTTTTTTTTACGATTATATTAAAAAAACACTGCTTAGAAATCTTTGGATCAGACATTTTTTAATTAAAATATGTCACCTTGACATTATAGAAGATTCCGTTTACTACATAAAAAATCTTGAACGGTTCTCGAGTTATTAAGGATGGCTCGTTTTCAAATAATCACCCGGCATAATAATGACAATGTTCAGTTAACGAAATTATTTACAAGAACATGGTTTTAGGTACTACACACAGTGTGGTTCATATGTATAGAACAAATTTATTATCTACGTTATCAACAACATTTATGGAAAATCCCGAAACATCTCAATTTTTGGTTTTAAAATTATTAGTCTACCGCGTAAAATCTTCACCTTCATCTCAACCCCCCTCTAGTGACACTTACAACCTCTGAATTGTTAAATTGGAAGGGGGAGTTGTGATACCTCATTTGGAAGCTAATTTGATTCTCTATTCAGTAATGTCAAGTTTTTTAGATTTAGTTCACTGGCTATTGAGAAAATTAAATTTGAAATTTTAAAATATGCATACATCTTTATTTTTAAAAAACTTTTAACAAATAAAAAAAAACAACATAAAATTTAAAATAAATGTCTCGATAAATGCACAAATTGTAAACATTTAACTTTTTGACTTATTTTGTGATTTTTTCTGATAACTGGCATTTCTCTAGAATAGAGGTAAACTCAATTCAATTTTCTCGATAATTCGAAAAAAAATGAGGTACCACAAGTCACCCTTCAAATTTTAAAAATTTGCGGTTGTGTCATTCGGGGGGCGTTGCAATAGGGAGAGAAAATTTAACGCCAAAAAGTGTAATTTTAATGTCAAAAAATGGAACTATTTCAAGATTATGCATAAATAATAATACGATTAATAACGTAAGAAAGGAATTTATTCCACGCATATTATAGGCCGCACTGTATAAATTTAAACACAAATAAGATTTATACAATTAAATTAAATTTCGTTCAAAACTTTAATATTTATTTTTTTAAATATTAGGTGAATGTTAATGGACAATGGACATACACATACTGGGTGTCTACGAGATCACTTTCCGGCCGTCATTCCTCTATTTTTTGATGGATCAAGATAAAACTTGGCACGTGTCCCAAGTTTCTATAACTTCCGGTTTCACCGGAGGTGCCCCAACTTTTGATTTTTAAATGGAACACCCTGTATAATTTTACATTTTCCTAATCTAGAGTCATTCTGCATATCATTGTAGTAATTTCAGAATAGTTTCATTTTAAAATGTTTAGAGCCAATTTTAATTAAGCATTCAGCATCAAACAGATATTATGTAGTAAAAAAGAATCGGTACTGGCAAAGGACAGGGTGTATGAATTAGTTATTTACGTTACAAGTCCGGAAAGTGATGTGTTACGAGTTAGATGTTTGAAAATTTTTGGTAATTTAGAAAGATGTGATTTTATCATCTTGAACCTTTCTATAACACATATCAATATAAGTAAAATCCAATAAGCATTTTTCTTCAATTGTCTATTAATGTTAGAATAATTTCAGGGGGAGGTCACGGCACTGTATATTAAAAAATTTAAAAAATTGATTTTATTTTTGCAAAAAATATTAACTTGTAAAGGTAGTTTGAGGTCTGAGAAGGGGTAGGGTATGCCCAGAAGGTAAGAATGATGCGCAGTCATTAGAGACTGATGCTTTATCTGCGTATCTCTGATATATTGTAGTCATTGGCAAGGAAGAAACCTAGCGTAAATTTCATATACCTAATATCATCAATAAATTGTATATTTATTACTACATAATTATTGTTTGAATCAGTACATATGTATAAATTTCAGAAAAAATTTGCAATATGTATTCATAATTTAAAAAAATATATATATTATCAAATAAAATTAGTATTATCATTTCATTAAATTTTGATATGATTTTTTAAAAAAAGAAAGCAAACAATTTACAAAAGCAAATGTGAAAGCAAGTGCCATAGAGGATAGTCATAATATTGATGTTGAAAAAGTAAGAAACTTAATTAGTGTTACAAAAACTCGTGTAAGTAAGTAGTGTTTATTTAATAAAATATTAAAGAATACACGTTTTTTATTAGTCCACAAATTAACTTTTTAATAATTTTTTGTAGGATTGGATTAATAATAGTAATTTTAATCAACAGACAAAAAGTTGCAATATTAAAAATGATAATGAACGAAGCTTAAATGAAAATGAATTAAATTGTGAAACTCCTGATAATGGAAAGACAGAGACAGAACAAAAATCTTTTGAGACTATATTTAAAAGCAACACAGAATCAAGTAAATATTTTTTATGTATGAAATATTTCTGAAATGTAGACATGTCCTAACATGAAACTTAAATACAAATTCAGAAAAATTTCAGATATATTTAAGAAACTTAACGTTACCTATATTCAGAAAAAATCAAAATATTTTAAAACCGGAACAAAACATCTGAAATATAATGGGATTATTTAAAAATACGCTTATTTATACATATGTGTATGTGGCTCTCAATTTGGTCCCAATAATAATAGTTTCTGGTTTAATAAAGATAATTAATAAACTCATAACTCCCTCATAACTTGTAATTCAAAGGAGAATGCATTTTTGTCAATTTCTTCACATTTTTGTCAATTTGTTCAAAAATTTTCCTGGGGTACACCTGGTTTTACATTTAAAAAAGAAACTTGCATAACCTTAGTAATTTGTTAGATTATTAGAAAAAAAATTCAGTTATTATTAATAAGCTACCGAAGAAAATCTCTGATGAACAAAATAATAATAAGTGTTTAGAAAAATTAAATTTCTAAGTAATTTTACAACTTCAAATTTTTATAAACTATTTTTATTGGCAAGACAAAAATTAAAAGGAGGTTTCTGTTTCCAACTTTTTGGGAGCACAATATAGGACTCATAGTAATAAATATTGTTCTTACCGATCAGATTTGGTTTGCTCTGAGAAAGATGATAACGTAGAAATTTTTGAACGGATTCAGGCAGGGAAAATTAAAGTAAGTAATAAAAAGATATAACTATTTCGTTTTAAAGATTAGTTTTTAGATTCTGTCCAATATCAAGATATTATCTCCAAAAAACTATACCAGTAAAAGTAATTGTGATAGTGGTAGCAATTAATTGTTCTCACGTATCGGATACGGTTTCAATATCCAGTTCGAGGTATGATAATGAAGAAAATTCTGAAGGACCTCCGTTAGAGGAAATTAAAGTAATCGATAAAAATAGTAAATTATTTTGTTTTAAGGTTTAGTTTTTAGATGTTGTCAAACGTGATGATTTTACCTCCACAAAATTATACTACTAACAAAATTCAAGTAGATTCGAAGGGCACTTCCGGTAATGAATCGTATAATTTGACTACAGATATTTATGAATTTAATTCAGATAGCGTTGAAGATAAAGATGATAGCAGAGACAAAGACTTCAATATTTCAGATTATTCAACAGAAAAGTCAAGTGAATTCTCTGAGGACGGTAGTTTGGAAAAAAGTAACGATTATGCCAAACCATATGTTCAACCAATGCCTGAAATTATTAAGATAAATACAAAGGTGAAATGCTAGCAGTGCCGGCTTGTCCTTAAGAGCACAAGCGCACGTGAACCCCCACCCAAGCCCAAAGAAAACGGAAGAAAAATATTAATATAGTGTACCTAATTATTAGATACATCATTATACACTTTTTTTAAAAGAGAATAATACAGGAATAACGTTTTAATTTTAAAACTTTTGACCATTAACTATGTACTTCATCTTCACGTAAGGTCATGGATTGAACTACATACATGGTTGATTAAACGTGCACAGGTTCATGTGTGCGACAACGGTAGGCAGTTTGTGGGAGGATGAAGCGGGTTGCGGAGTGGGACGGCCACCGCTGAATGGCCAACTTTGCGTAAGCCGATCGCACAAACTGAGTGTGAACCCAGGCTACGTAAAGTTGTAATACATAATACCATACGAGATTTTGCGAACTTTCGTTTTATCAGTGCTTCACTGCTGTATTGAGTCTAGTATTTTGTTATCAGTAAAAATAATTATAAATAATGCGAGAAAAACAGTGTTCAACATTTAAAAACAGTTAAATTTTCACGGCTCACTTTAGAGCAGAAAATCGAAATCCGAGATGCGGGCAGGCCAACACCAGACGTTAACATAGTACAGGTTACCAAAAGTAAAGCCAGGGAGTTTAAACGTTCTTTTAAAAGTAACATTTACGCGAAACATAACTGGCTTTGTGGATGCAGTGTTACAAATCACTTATTTTGTTTTTCCTGTCTATTATTCTCACAGAATTGTATTGCTGAGTCGAGCTGGGTTCGTGCAGGTGTGGCAGACTTAAGCCATCTGACGCAAAAAATTAAAAAACACGAAAATTCACAGTCGCATATTAATGCTCAGCTGGAAATTTAAATTGCTTGGAAAGCAGGACATTCGGCAGCAATTAGATAGTGTATACAGAAAAAAATATCTAAAAACAAAACGAAAAAATGAAGAGAAACAGGTATGTTCTCTCCAAGATAATCGTCTGTATAAAATTTTGTGGGGCATTCGAGCTAGCACTTCGTGGGCATGAAGAAACTGATGATTCATTAAATCCTGGAATATTTAAGGGTTTGATAAATTTTAGTTCTGAACTCGACGTGGCATTGAAGGAACATTTTGAAAAATCTTCAGTGTTCAAGGGTACATCAAAGATGGTTCAAAACGAATTATTAGACTGTATGTTGCAAGTATGCCAGGACCGAATTAAGAAGGAAATTTTGACCGCCAAATTTATATCAGTTATAGCTGACGAAACTAGCGATGTGTCCAATATTTTTGAAATGGTCATAGTATTCAGGTATGTGCTACCAGATGGTTCCCCGGTTGACGATTTTAGGGATTTTTTAACCCAAGTGATCATACTGCTGCTGGTCTGTCGGACTGCATAAAAACAACTTTGGCTCAGGTCGTGAGCGATAAAGACAAAGTTATTTCCCAGAGTTACGATGGAGCTAGTGTAATGAGTGGACGTTTTGCAGGTGTTCAGAATCTTATCCAGAGGGAATATAAATATGCTTTCTATGTTCACTGCTATGCTCACCAACTTAATTTAATATTGAGTCAAGCAACAAGTCAAAATCAAGAAGTGCGCATTTTTTTTGCTAATTTGAGTGACATCACAGGGTTTTTTTCCAATTCACCACAAAGAGTTGCAGTCTTGGATGAGATGGTTGGCCGTCGGGTTCCTCGAGCGTCTACTATTAGATGGAATTTCAAAAGCAGGACTGTGAATATCGTTTATGAACACCGAGAATTTTTAATCGAATGCATGAAGAAAATCGCATCAACTTCACAACAGATCGTTGCAATTAATCAAGCTACGGCTTTATGTCGGATGTTACAGGACTCTAAATTTGTATTTTGGTTAACTGTTTTTCATCGATTGATGCCACATTCTGATATTTTGTATAACCAGCTGCAGAAAACAAAAACCGATCCCGTCGAAATACACAAAGCTGTCAAGTCCTTTGAAAACAGTATTCAGAAAAAAAAGAGATAATATAGGAACAGTCACACTTGAAAATGAAGCGGCAGAACTAACCCAAATGAGAAAAAGATGTAGAAAAGAAGATCCATATATTTCTAAGGAAATAGCAGCTAAAGAAATCTGTGATGCAATAATTAGCCACGTTAGAGGAAGGTTTTCATTCACGAATCATCTCAGCGCAAGTGATCTGTTTTTATCAGAAAATTTTCCAAAGTTTGAAACAAATTTTCCAACTCAACATTTAGATACGACAGTCGAAGCTTATTCATTTATAGATAAAATTAGGTTAAGAACAGAACTAGAAATAATTTATAAGAGTCCCGATTTTAGAAACATGTCAAAAGCACTTCACCTTTTGAACTTTATAATTGAAAACAATATTGAGGAGGTTTTTCCTGAAACCTCTTCACTTCTAAAAATATTTATTACTATACCTATGACCACCGCTGAAGCAGAAAGATGCTTTTCAACTTTAAAAAGGATTAAAACCTTTTTAAGGAGTTCAATGAATCAAGATAGACTTACCGCTTTAGCAATGCTTTCAATTGAAAAAGGACTCGTTCGGGATCTTCCAGAATTTAATGAATTAGTGATGGATAAATTCTGTGCACAGAAAGAACGAAGAATGGACTTTACATTAAAAAACTTCAACTAACTGGTGTAAACAAGTGTTTATTTTTAAAGAAAACAGTTTTGAAATAAATGTAAGTACCATGTTATTGTTTGTGAGCTACCATATTTTAAATATAGGTTAGAACCTTGTTTGGAAAGTCTCCATTCATTTCATTATCGGGAGTTCCTTACGGAAGTTTTATGCATTTTTAAGCTGAAAAACAGCGTTTGACACAAACACTAGTCGCAAAATAGGTGAAAACTAGTTTGAAGTTATTTTCAAAAACATTCACGATCCAATCAAAATAAAAATTAGTGTTTTGGAGGTTTATTCCACTCCCTCCTTTCCATACCCTCCAGACGCCCCGATTATTCACCGACCATATCTGTGTGCACCCCCAAATCTTAATACCACGAGCCGCCACTGAATGCTAGTCCTTTGCGTCATTACGTGTTCTAATAATAGTATCTAACAATAATAATACAATATTTAATGTGAAATTTAATTAAACATAGCTGTACAGCATACAATTCTTCATAAGAGATATAATATTATTTTTATCTTTTATGGTTTTCCCTGTATTTCATATGCAAGGCCTCGGTGTACTTTTTTCATGTTTTCATGGTTATTAATTTTTTAGCATAGATTGAATTTTCATGAAACTTTTTTTTATTTCAAACTGCCATAAGTTTCCCTGGCTAAGGAATTAGTATTTAAAATGAATAATTTATATTATTTGGTTATCTTCTAAATGAAAGTTACGGGTATCTACTTCGTGGAAAGAAAGGGATTGTTAAATCAAAACATATTTTTTATCATCTGAACGACAATCGAGTAGAACACGGAAATCTTAGACTATTAAAGTAAGTTGATAGTCGAAGACGGAAACCGTGCACGCCGTAGGTACGACAGTACAAACTTATTTTCCTATATTATGCAGAAAAAAAACTTATTTTCTAATAGTATTAGAGAATCCGTTTTTGATAAACGAGTTACTTAAAGATTTGATGTCATCATTATTGAAATAAATTTGTATTCTATGGTAGTTAAAAAGACTAGCGATATCAGATTGCTAAAAGAAATTTGCACTGCTTTTAAAATATTGTTTAAAGCAAATTAAATCTTTAATATAAATAATCATTTGCAGGCGAAGGTCCACAAATTTCGTCAGCAATATTAAAATATGATGATATCGATGTGTTTACGCTGAGGTAATGTAAATTTCTGTTTCCTTCGCTTAGTTAAAGGGACATTCCATATTCATGAAAAAATCACATATTATCGAGATTATTGCGGAATTATATGAGTCAGATAATTCAGAGAACGAAAATTAAGATCGTTCAATTCTGTCAGTTTGTCTGTCTGTGTTAAAAATATACAAGGCGAGCACTGTAATAACCAAATTAACAAAAATCTATGTTACATTATTTCATATACTTATATCTAAAGATCGCATTTTTTCGGCACTAAAAACCTCTAAAATAAGTAGGCCACACAAAGATACGAAATAGGCAAAAAAGGCATTAGCTCTAAATTTTATTAAATGCCATAACTCGCAACATAACATAATATTACATAAAAAATGCGTTACAAAATATGAACTAAATTTGTGTTCCTCTGTTACTAATGCGTTATAGAAAATAAAAAAATAAAATTTTAAATTTCTGTTCGGCTGTTGCAATTGCAAACTATCAACTGATCTATGTTCTCTGGTGTTAATTTCTGTCTCTTATCTGACAGTATATTTTTATAAATAGAAAAGCTACGTTCCACATCGCAGGACGTAATTGGAATATATTTAAAATTGGGCACGTCACATATACGTAAATCCTCTGACAAATATTCTTCCTCGCCAGATAATACTCTGTGCATATATTAGTAACGTATTCTAATCCAGGGTTGCGATGAATAACCTTTTGTAATTTTTCGACGGCTTTTTTTTTTATTAAATCAGTAAGTGGCATTCCTACAGTTTCTAACTGCTGTATAGATGTAACTAATATTTTAAAATTAGTTTTAATATAAATAAGATCATTTGTAATGTTTGTTTTTTTGAAATATTCTTGTGCTCTAGCCACAGATTCAGAAAATCAAAGTAAATAGAACACTTTAGGCGAAAATAGGCACCTAGGCGATAAAAAAAACAATTAAATGTTAAAAAAAGCACTTTTCTTAAAATGCAATAAAATAGGGCATTTAGGCAAAAAAAAATGTAGCTCAGAACTATTGTTTTTTTGTCATTCATATTTTGGTGTTTGAAATTTGTTTCTGCCTGTAAATTTAAAGAAAAGGCATTTTGCCTAAAATCCGACCTTTACTTATATCACACAGAGTAACTTGTAAGTAACGTTTACTTATGTTATAATTTATAGAAAGAGAAGACAGATGCAAAAAAAAATATACAATGCAAGTATTGTTTGGAAGACATAGCCAACAAAATTTCATGCGGCATTTAAAAAGAAACCATTCAACTGAAAAAGAAGGCGAAAGTATATTTTAATATCCAAAAAATAGCAAAGAAAGGCGACATGCGCTGGGTATATTGAGAAACGAAACAAATTTCAATCTTTTTATAAAAGGAACAATAAGACCAAATCGAAATCGATATAAAAATTTAGTCGAGGACGAAAAATATTATCCATGTGCATATTGTAAAGGATTGTTTTTTAAGGAATATTTGAGACGTCATGTTAAAAACTGTATTGCTATTAAGATGCACGCTAATGCAAGTCAAGTAGAATTTAAGAAAAATGTCCTTTCTCGCTCTCATACAATTACTGCCTGTGCGGTAGATCCTACAAACGTAATTTCGAAATTAAATGTTAAGGAGCAGGTATAGTTTTTACTTTCGCTAAATAAATATTCAACATATTTACCAGTTAGTACCTAGTTTTTGTATTTTAGGTGTTTGATTTGATGAAAGCTGATGATATTGCATTCGAGGCCAAAAAAGATTTGCTCATAGCTCATTTCGGTAATTCATATTTGAAAAAGCACAAACGGGAACGTATGGCATACGCTAGTAGTACTCGAATGAGAGAACTTTCTCGCTTGTTGATAAGCTTTAGGAAGATTATTTATAATGAAAACGTATCTTTCAAAGACATTCTTCACCCAAAACATTTTGATATGGTAATAACAGCTGCTAGAAACATTGTTGGCTATGATCCATTTAAAAACAATTTAAGACCTCTAGTCTTGCCATGCATTTGGGTACATCACTAAAATTCACATGCGAGGAATTAACACACCTGATAGTAAAAGAAAGTGAAGGTTTTAAATGTCAGTCGTCTATTGAACGTAAATTGTGGTTAGAGAATGTTAAAAATTTCAAAAAATTGGTTGAATCGCGGTGGAACATTGAATTGGGATCGCTTGCAAATAAAGACTTGCGAGAAAAAAACGATGGAAGAAACCACTTCTCTTACCTTTGGTTAGTGATATTAAGAAATCCGAGAAGAGACTATGAATATTGCAAACAATTGCAAACAGTTATTTTATAACAATCAGGATAATGAAAATACATATAAAGAGTTAGTACAATGCAGTCTAGCCTTATTAATCGTTTTCAATAGAAGAAGAATTGGCGATGTTCAATTTTTAAAAATTGAAGACTACAAACTTGAAAAAAATAACATTTGTGCAGATTTTGAGAGTATCTTAACAGAGAGTGAGAAAGTTTTGACAGCAAAATATAAAAGAGTTATTAATAGCGGTAAGGGTTCCAAGGCTGTTGTAATACTGATACCTGAAATTACCTATTCAGGATTTCATTAATATACTGCTTGATAATAGAAGCAAATATATTCCATCAGATAACGAATACGTGTTTGCAGCACCAGGTAGCACAATAAAATGAGGTAAGGGGGATGTGGCTATAAAAAATCTGTCCAGAAAAATGAAACTAAAAAAATCCAGAAGCTATCTCCAGCAATAAATTGAGGAAACAAATTGCAACAGTGATGCAAATTCTTAATTTGACGAAAGACGAGACTAAGCAATTTTCTGATTTTATGGGGCATACACAAAAAACCCATGAACAATTCTATGAGTGAGAATAACTTTAAAGATTGTAAAATATTTTCCTAATGTAATGTTTTTTTAGACTTCCAGTTGATATTTACCAAACCGCGAAAGTTTCCAAAATACTTCTCATGATGGAAAATGGATGTGTTCCAGCAGAATAAGAAGGAAAATCATTATCACAAATAAATTTCGATTTCAATTTGGAAAATGCAGTAGAAAGTGATATCGAGGGTAAGTTAATTATCTAAAATATTTGAGTGTAAGTGAATTTATTATTTTTTTTAGCAGGTACAGAAATAGTTTTTTTCAAAGCAAAATTTGAGTATAGTGTCACAAGATGAGACGTTAAATGACCAAAGATTACTTCAAAGAACACGTATTGAAGAAAAAGGTATGATTTACAAAATGCTAGTTTAAATATTAAACCTGCAGGTCCGATCTTTATGAAATCTAGCCAAAGTAATTGTTAATAACAACACCTTAATGTTTTTAAAATTATTTTTTCATTTGCCATCACGGTTGCATAGAAAATTATTTAGTAATTAAACAGCTATTCATGTTTCAGTTATATTTTTTTTAGTGATGCTGTGACATCTTGTAGAGAAGATGCAATATATTTTAATTTTCTCCAATGATATTATTTTTTGCTTTTTTTGCGCATTACGTCCTTACAGCAAAATAAACGGGGTTAACGGGAACAAATTCTTGACAGAATTTTTTTTCATAAAATGATAGTCTAGGGGGGGGTGGAAACCATAGTCTGACTTTCGGAAAGAAATAGAGGTGCGTTCAGTAATTCTTAATTATGGAAGGTGAAATTTAGAGTGTTTTCGTTGGTAACCTCAAAAGAATCGGAATTACTTTAAATATTATTCTACAGGGTAGGGCAATAATGTGTTCTACTACGATAGCTCGAGTTCCATGACAGCTAGAAATTAGAGAAAACACAAATAAACTAGATAATAAAGTGTATAACAGGAGATTATTATTCCATATACAGGGCAAGTCAAGACTATTCTACAGGGTCAAGAAGTTCCTTTTTTTTTAATTCATTTTCTCAACCATTTTGATATATAATAATTTTTATTATTGAAATAATGCCTTCTGCAGTTGCATATTGCGGTTAGGAGATAGTCAATAATAATATGCGAGTGAAAATAGTCTAGAAAGAGGCTTCAAAAAATGTACTGATACCTATACATAGCATTCCCTTCATTTGAAAGAAATGCACTTGACCCTGTAGATTCGTCTTGACTAACCCAATTTCCTGTTTTAGACTGTTTTATTTAGTTTACTAGTGTCTTTATTTTAAATTTCTAGCTATCATGGAACTCGTACTATTGAAGTCGTACGCACTAGTGCCCCACCACATGCATTTCTGTACTCTAAATTCTACATAAAATCGATGGTTGCTGGTTGCTCATTACTTTACGACAAAGGTAGTAGATAAGATATATCTGATCAAAGATGAAATAAGAAGTTCACAGAACCAGAGCTTTTTTGCTAAATAGAATTTATGCATGACTCCGACTGTACAGGGTGGGCAAATTTTGATGTTTGTGTTTGTATAGGGTAACTCTGTAATTGTATTATATACAAAAAATGGAAGACACATTCTTTATCGCTTTTTTTTGAGACAAATTCACTGGTGGAAACAAGAATTTGTTATCGTCTTTTGTTATAAATAAAAGTTCGATTTCTTGACTATTAGACACATGTCAATATCTTGATTGTTTGTAAAATTAGGAAAAATTGCCTTTTATATGCTTTTTCTTATGATTAATTTTTTATTAATATGCAATTTACTGACAAACGAATAAACACCGTCATAAATGGCACACTTAGAATAATATAAAAAAACACAAAAAATAATCTACTAAAAGATTATTTTCGCTATAAATCTTGCAGATGAAAAGCATAATTTGAAAGAAAAAAAATTCTCTTTAACTAAACCATAGCCAACTATGTTTTTCATTTAAAAAAGTACAACTTTATGCCATAACTCGAGTTTGCATAGAAAAAGTGAATGCAACAGTAGTTTTTTTTCTTACCTTCACAAACAAGATATTGACATGTGTCTAGAAGTCGAAAAATCAAACTTTTGTTTATAACTCTGAAAACCAAAAACGATAGCAAATTTTTATTTTTTGCCAGTGAATTTGTCTCAAAAAAAAAGAAATCAAGAATGCGTCTTCAATTTTTTTGTATCCCTTACAGTTACCCTATACAAACATCGAAATTTGCCCACCCGTACATATTAAGTTCGCAGTCGGTGTTCGTATAAGTCAGTTTGGAAGAGAGAGTAATTTATTGGATTTTGCATTTGTTGGCAGTGTCGGTTCTTGTGATGTTTAAGCCTTACTCTCAATAGACTATTATAGAGGCCGTTATTAATTATAATATACAAATTATTTTTATCACCGTTATCAATTAAATTTCACATATCCTCCTTAATAATAAATGTTGTTTACAGGTACCAGGACCGACCTTTTGGACGAAAACCGGACCGGACCGAACCGAAACCTTTATTTCATCAGGGGCCAACTTGGTTGCCCGAACCGGAACCGTGTAAAATTATATAACGGTTCTTTTCGGTTTTTTTCGGTTTTGAGCTTGATACTATATTTTCCTATCTTTTCATGTCTGACATTTTCAATTTAATGTTTTGTTTTTGTATTATGATTATGCGCATATTTTGTTTCCTCTATACCACAACCTTTGTCTCTACTCTACTATCTACTGTCTATCTCTACCCCCCTCCTGTTGCTCTAGGCGTCGCCTGTTTCTGTTTTGTAGGCGGCCGTGCAATATGCAATGCGTACGTGACCGCCATCGCGCCACGCCAACGTTCGCGAGTGTAATTCATAGTTGTGTTGTGACTTGTGCGAGTTCTGCTCTGCCCAGTGCCAGTGCCCAGTGCAATTTTAACAATCCACCTTTTGTTTACCGGATTCGGAATGGGACGAAAATTACGCAGTGAAGCCCATAAACATTTCGATTATAATGCAGTGGATGATAATTCGATGTGTAAATTCTGCGAAGCCATTATAAAGGTAAGTTAAGTGCACACTGCAAGGACTACGCCGATCGCCGAATGGCCCCAATGAAAATGAATTATCAAGTTTCAACTTTCAACTATTTCAATTCTCATCTCATCTTTTTTTTTTTTGTTTTATTTCGAGTTCGACATTTATTGTACAGGAATTAAATTATTGATCTACAGGTCACTTAAATGTTTAGAGACGGTTAAATTGGTAAAACTGCAGAATAATGGGGCATTGGAATTTTTGCATAATTTTTTCAGGATACACCAATTTGGGGTCGTAGCAACGAATCGGAACTTAGTTGTCAATGCAAACACATAGTTTTTCCAAATGAAAAAATTTGAAGTTTTCCACCACATGCACTCATTTCTTTCAGTAAATATACTATAAAAACACCTTGAATTTTCACAGAATCGCATGTCGTATCCACAATTAAGAAACATTTAGAAAAATGCACCTTTTGTGCACTAAAATAGAACGCTTTTCATAAAAAATAGTACTCCTATATTACTATTTACCAAAACGCCATTATCCACACTCCATTACAGCCGGATTATTTGCGTATGCGTGCAAAATATTACGTTGGAGTTGGTGTCTCAAGATAAAACAAATAAATAAATTTAAATAGGCAAGCAAGCACGCAGGCAGGTAGGCACACTGAGAATAAAATATTGACCGTTATTAAAAATTTAATAACCTTTGCACAAAACTTCAATTAAATGGGGGACAGGCAGAGTCATTTGCTAAGAAACTCTAATAACAGTTATTAAAGACCAACAAAATTTCAATAGTGATATTTTTGTAACCACTAATTTTGTACTTTTCCAATGGTTATTAAATAATCTAATAGCAGTTATACGAAATTATTGTTAAACGCCCCATACACACACGAATATGTTGGGCGAGCACGTAGTTGGGCCAACATATTTGAATGTGTGTGGGTTGCACGAGCCCAGTTGGCGGTTGGAATGCTCCGCTCGGAGCTCGGCTCGACGGTTCCTACCAACACGAGCCCAGCGGCCAACATGTTAGTACATGTGTGGTAAATAGCAAGTCGTTGAGTGATATACTTCGTCGTAAAAATAATAAATTGATAAATTTTTGTGATGTCGTTCGCGGATAATAAAAAGTTTTGGGCGAAATTCATTACTTTATACAGAGATAACAGGGCCTTTTGGGACGTGAGAAGTAAAGAGTATAGTAATAAACATATAAAAGGGGAAAGTTATGGTAAACTTGTGGAAAAAGCCAAAGAAATTAATCCTGATGCGGATGAAAAATTTGTAAAAGCCAAAATTGAAAGTCTGAACTTCATTTCGGAAGGAATTAAAAAAATTGTTGAAGTCGAAAAATAAAACAGGAAGCTCGCATGATGATTTATACGAGCCGAATTTGTGGTACTTCGACCTATTAATATTCATAACTGATCAGGAAAGTGTCAGGAAGGGTGTCTCCACTCTAAAGAAAAGGAGCACACAATCTGAAAAGCGCACCATTGATGAGCAATCCAGTGAGGAGGAAGAGGTAGATGACAGACATAGAGAACTTTCAAATACAAATGTAAGTCATTTTTAATATAAATTTCTAAAAAACAAATCATAACACTTATAAATGACAAAAAAAAAATAATAATAATAACACAAAAAAACCCCTACCCCGATAAATCTTTTGCTTGTGCGGGGGAAAGTTTAAAAAAAAAGAAAAAAAAACAACCCCCCACCCCCACCCGGGGCACCCCCCCTTTTTTTTTTCACAGTAATATAAAAGTGCCAGCCGGGAACGAACCCGGTAGGCAGGCAAGTAGTTATCTCTAGACCACGAAGCCACCGAAATAAATGATGTGTCTGATTTTTACTACATTAATTTAATTGAACAACTATTTGTATCAAATATTATTAATGTGTGTGATGATTTAATTATAATGGCATTACGTTAATTAACGGCGGTTAATCATATTTTCTTGAAAGACCACACTGCCTTCATTATTATAATAATCTTTGTAGAATCCTCGTATCTTTTCGGCGAGTATATTGCTCTCTCTTCTATTTTGTCTCTTAAGGCCCACTAGCTCCGATATTTCTTTCCTCCACTCTCCTTCAGAGAGCTGACCTGTGGAAGTATCTTCCCAATCAACAGCGGTAGGGGTCAAATAAGATGGACTCGTCTTACGTAAAAAGTTGTGTAGGGCACAGCAGGCAAGTACTACTTTGTCTGCGGTTTCCAAGCTCACGTGTAATGGCCTTTGATAAACCTGAAATCGGCTGGCGAGAATTCCAAATACGTTTTCTACTATTCTTCTGGCACGACAGAGACGATAATTGAAAATCTTCTCATCATGGGAAATTCCTTTCCCAGCATAAGGTTTCATGAGATTTTCCTTTAGAGGGAATGCCTCATCCCCTATGAATACGAACGGCAACCATATATTTCTATCATTTGGAAAACTAGTTGGAGAAGGAATTTTTTTTCTTCCAAGTCACCAAAATCTGTATCCTAAAGAACACCTCCATCTGAAACTTTGCCATTACTACCACAGTGGACGTAGATAAATTCATAATTGACGTTAACAATTGCAAAAGAGTACAACACTATAAAAACCTTTATAGTTGTAGTAGTATGAACCACTTTCTGCAGGTTTATCAATAGCAATGTGCTTGTCATCCATAGCGCGTAGACAATTTTCAAACTGCCAAAACTTCTGAAAATCCTTTGCAATGTTCATCCAATCAGCCTGCGCTGAGGGAAACTGAAAAAAAGAAACCAAAATTAAAGTAAAACCTAAAATACGTTTTCTACTCTATTTTTCTACAACTACATTATACCGGGCCCGCTAAAAAGTCTGCATATGTATTTTTTTTCATTTTTCTTTATCACATAGTTATGCTTCATGCATGACGAACAACTAATTCTGAATGAAAAATATTGAAACAATGATAACAAAATGAAATGAAATATTCTTTTATTTCAGGTGACGAAGGAGCCTACAATATACAGAATTGAGAGCCCTGGATATTCAGAACAACTTGTTGCTCCTTCAAGTTCTCAAGAGGAGGCAGATAGTTCACATAAGGGCAGACCAATTCAGACCCGAACTGAAACACCCCCAAGCTCATCGTGTTCATCACAAAAAAGACGCAAGAAAAATAATGTTAGTGCCATTGAAAAGAAAAAAGAATGTTTCCTGGATTTGGCCACAAATATACTGTCTGTACAAACAATGAGTAAATCGTTTGGAAACCACGTTGCCTTTCAGCTCGAGGACTTGGACCGTAAGCAGAGAATAATTGCAGAGAAAATTATCTCTGATGTCCTTTTTCATGCAAAATTAGGCAATTTAACTGATACTTCTTCAGTTGCTCTTGGACTAAACTCTCAGCAAGCTTTTATTGATGTGTCCAACAACTTCGTTCAGCCGCCCCATTTCCATTTTCGCCAAGGTCATCTTCCTTCACAGCAATTCACAATGACCCATTCATTAAATTCACAGCCTGATAACTATCAAACATATCAAAATCCTTCTAAACAACATGTCAACTATTTAACCATGCAAAACAGCGTGCCCAGAAATGAACTTCCTGACATACGCCCATCCTCCGGATTTTCATCCAGAAATATAACTATACCTACTCCTCTACCGTCGCTCGAGAACAGCACCAATAGGACACAAACTTCTAGCGAGACATATGAACAGGAAGAACAGTCAACTGGCGAGATCAGAGAGTATCTTATTTTTGGAAACCGTGAAAATGCCAATAACCAATAATATCCTTTAAAGTATTAAATATATCGTATTTTATTTGTTTGCAGCTTTTTGTATAAAGAAAATATTTTTATTTTCATTTTTGCAAAAATATAATAATATAATTTAAAATTTTTCCATTTTATTCCTCACTTACCTTTAGATATTATTCGTGTAAAGCATCGTAAATAGCTGCACATGTTTCTGGAATAATTTTTCCTAGTAGTTGTGGAGACATGGCACAGCTAAATTTGAGATTTTCGTAGCTTCTTCCTGTGGCCAAAAACTGCAATGTGGCTACCAGGCGCTCCTCGGAACTAACAGACTCTCTCATAATAGTGTTTTGTTTTTTGATTTTGCCAGAGATTAGTTGCAGCAGCTCTTGAAAAGATGTTTCGCTCATTCGTAAATAGTTTCGTAAATCCTGTGGCTCTCTACCAGCCATCTCTTTTAAAAGAGGCATATGATTAAATTTATTGCGTTCTTGAAGCCATTATTTTGCCCAGACACGTCTTCGCTTTCTCATTTTTATTGCAGGTTCATCTAAACATATAAAACCACCCAAATTGCCATCGTTATTTCAAGATCCATTTTGTAATGATGCAGCGTGAGACTCGCGGTAAACTGAAGTTGGCATGTTCGGTTCGGACGTGTATGGGAAATCGATGAGCATGCTCGTTTCGGGGTTGGGCTCGTGTCGAGCCGAGCATGTTCGAGTGTATATGGGGGGTTTTAAGGTAGTGAGCTTACAGGGTACCTTTTATTAGATTACATTAATAATTGTTGATGGATACTTCAATTAATATAATGAAATCGCCAAATTGCCATTAATTGATAGATAATTAAAGCTAATTAGTAAATTTAATAACCTTTATTAAATAGCTCATATTAAGGTAGCAAGATACAGGGTGAGTCTGCAGCGGTGGTCGGTGAAATTTATAGGCTAGCTATAACTTAATAATGGAGCATGGAAGTCACACTATACTTTAATGGATCATATTATCATGACAAAATAAAAAAGTTTTGTGAAAAAAATCTTGATCGGAATTTACGAAAAAAAATTTTCAAGAATGATCTGCACACCTTGGGATTTTTTGAAAATAATTGTAAACTATTTCCAACATATTTTTTTTTCAGAACAAGGAAGAAAACATAGACATTTCAAATTTTATTAAAAATTTTGATTTTTTATAGTTACACCGTTTTGAAATGTTATACATAAAAAAATCAATCTCAAAGAAAACTTTAGAAAGGTGTAACTTGTTTATAAAAAAATCAAGAATTTTTAATAAAATTTGAAATTTATCGATAAATATTCTTTGTTGTTCTGACAAAAAAATATGTTGCAAATATTTTACAATATATTTTCACAAAATCCCAGGATGGGCAAATTATATTTTTGAAAACTTTTCGTTCGCAAATTCCGATCGAGATTATTTTTCACAAAACTTCTTTATTTTGTCATGGTGTGGTCATTCTATAAAGTATAATGTGGGTCCCATGCTCCATTACTAAGTTATAGCTAACCTAAATTTCACCGACCGCCGCTGGAGTCTGTAAAATCAAACCCCCACTTATTTTGAGATGGGTGTAGGTAGAAATTTAAACTTTTTGAAATTGAATTTTTATTGGTGAAATATTATGAAATAGTTTTAAAATTTCTCATTTTTCGTGTAAAATACTATGTCACGCGCATCAACATTTTTTTTTAAATGTTAATTAAAGAAGAGCCGAAGTAGGTGTGAATTTACTTAATAATTATTTTGATCAGCTGGAAGCGTCGATGAAAAATGTTCATCCGCGAAGTGTTGTTAATTACGATGAAACAAACTTCGTGGATGATCCTGGAAGACAAAAAGTTGTTGTTAAGAGAGGATGCAAACACCCTGAAATGATTCTAGACTCAACAAAAACAAGTGTCTCAGTTATGATGGCCGGATCGGCAAATGGAGATATTCTGCCACCATATGTAGTTTATCGAGCAGAAAATATGTATCCAACATGGACAGAAGGGGGCGTAGATGGGATGCGATTTAACAGATCGAAAAGTGGCTGGTTTGATTCCAGAATATTCGAGGATTGGTTCGTTTCTATCGCTCTTCCATACTTAAAAAAACAACCTTCACCCAGAGTCCTGATCGAGGATAACCTTTCCAGCCACATCTTCCTCAATGTTATTCAACTCTGTGCCAATAACGATATACGCTTTGTACTGCTCCCACCCAATGCTACACATTTATGCCAGCCATTGGATGTAGCTTTCTTTGGTCCACTAAAGCGATGGCGAAATGTTCTTCTCGAATGGAAGAAAAAAAATAGAGGAGTTCTACCAAAATCAGAATTTCCCAGACTTTTGTCCAAAGCCATGGATTTCGAAACTGCATCTAACAACTTAAAAGCTGGATTTGAAAGTTGCGGAATCTATCCTTTGAACCGCCAAAGAGTAATACAGAAGGTTCCTGATCAACAACATAATGAAGATTCCCAAACAATACGAAATGTATGGGATGAAGAACTGCTTAATGTTCTCAAAACATCAAGAATCCTGATAAGCCAGAAAGAAAACAAAGTGGGAAAAAGATTGACGTTCAGCCTGGAAAAAGCGTTGGAATTGCTGGGCGAAATGATTTAATGGATGATTTGAGTTCTGAAAGTGAAAGTAATTTTAGTCTACATGACAAATCTTCTGATGAAAATATTTCGAGCGATGTAGAAGACAATGCGGGGGGACGACGAATCTGATGATCGTTTAGACGTGGATGAAGAGTTGAACAGTGATAACCTTCAAAACCTACATATTCACAATTTTGTGGTGGTGGCGTATCCACCAGTGACCGATAAATTCAAGAGATATTATATCGGGCAAATTACTGATATCATCGAACCTCAAAAATATAAAATCAATTTTTTGCAGAAGAAAATTGGTAAAAATGACACATTTTTTGTTTATCCCCAAATTGCAGATGAATGCACCATATCATTTCCAAATATTATAGAAAGAGTTAGTCATGTTGTAGATTTGCGGAGAGGACGATATCAATTTTCAGGGCTTAAGTTCGATGTTTCCATGCTTACCTAGCTTAATTTTTTTACTTATTATATTTTTTATTTTACTTATTTTACTCATAAATCTTTTATTGTTTTAAAAAATATATGCTGTTGATTTTTCTACACATTCTATAAAAGTATTGTTTTTTTATGTTTTATGTTGTGAATAAACTTACATTCACTGAATTAATTTTTCATTTCTTTCAATTGTTTTTTATCCCAAAACCATACCAACATTTTTAAAAAAGTTTTATTGTAGACCGCTCTACATATATGACTGCTAAAGTGAGTTTTAAGTGTGTTTTAACCGGTGGTCAGATTCGCCCCATTTAGTGGGGAGAGTGGATCACTTTTTAAATAAAAATTAAAAAGAAAATTGATTGTCTAAAATTCTTAATATTTGACAGGTATTTCTCAACGCCCTATAGAATACTCATTTAAATTTTGGAATGAATTGGCAAAAGATTTCATACAGTTTTAGTGAAAAAAATCTTGAATTTTGGTCCTCTTCACCCAGCTTTACGGTAGTAGGAGGTAGGTAGGTATACTGAATTGAACGGATGTTTCAGGTGACTATTTACGGAATGTTATAATGGATGTTTGTGACAAATTTGATATTAAACAGGAGCAAATATACACAATTACCACAGACAATGGGTCAAATTTATTAAAAGCCGTTAAAATAATATCATCTGAAAGTGGAGAAATTGAGGTAGGTAAAGATACCTAATTACAAAATATTCAGTAGTTGTTGTTTATTCCAGTCATATCCAAACTGCAAAGTTGACGTTTTTAAAAAAACACGGTTTTAGGTAATTGAAACTGAAAATCACGATATCAACGACAGTGACTGGGACACCGAAAGTGTTCATCTGTCAGATGAAGAAATATTTGTTGATTCCAATGTGGCTGAGAAAGATGAAAATGGGGAAGAAGAGGAGGATGATTTTTTTGGTGATTTTCATATCCAATTGAACAATGTATCTGCAGATTTGTCTAGCAATAGGACCAGTTCTTCGTTACATCTGCCAGTGACAGGTAAATAATAATTGTCCACTAAAAATGTAACAATTCCAATTTTATTTTATTATTGTGACTTCTTCCTTAAGGAATGAGCTGTGCTGCACATACGCTGCAATTATTGGCCGTCGAAGATGCACTCAAAAAAGATAGATCTGTTGCTAAATTAATATTAACGGCACGGAGAGTTGTAAAAATTCTGCGAACTCAAACATTCATGTACATGCTTCAAAAGCAGAACTTAAAAAAATCTATAATAGATTGTACTACCAGGTGGGGATCTACCCATGATATGTTGATAAGACTTCTAGAATTGAAAGACTTCTGTACTGAGATGTCTTTCACAAATTTGAAAAAGTTTAAGAACTTAACTGACCTGCAGTGGAATAAAATTGTAGAGATAACAAATGCCTTGGAGCCTGCTAGAAAGTGCACTAGAAAACTACAATATGAACAGATGCCTTTAAGCACTTTTTGGAAGTATTGGAAAGAATGTAAAATAACAACAGAAAAAGTCGGGTCGGGCTTTGCCAAACTCATAGTCAAGAATATGACACACAGAGAAACAATTCTAATTGATAATAATGATGTTGTACTGACAGTCATATTCCTTGACCCGCGTTTCAAAGTCATCCTTGATTCCGATAAAATAGAAAAAGCCAAAATGCACCTGAAGAAAGTATGGGCTAGAATTCTAGGACTAAAGGCCAAGGAGAATGACGCAGATTCTTCTGCCTCCGAGGACGCTGAAACAAGATCGACCAATTCAAGTGATGATTTAGAACCAAGAAGAAAGCGGAAAGATCCATCCGCTTGTCTCAAGAAGCTGGACCCAGCAACTCTTTCACTTGTAATGCTAAATTGATGCTTTCAACGAGAATAGATAACATCCTAAATTCTTATGATCTCGAACAAAAAAGAATCGACAGAAGTATGAACATTCTGGAGTTTTGGGAGAAAAAACCAGGAAGCTTGGCCGGAATTATATGCATTATCGCAAGTTGTGCTTGCTGTTCCCGCTATGCAGGTTACTGTCGAAAGGTTGTTTTTAGGCCTCAAATTCCTCCTTTCTCCTTTGCGTTCAACGGTAAAAGAAAAGATCTTGGAAGATCAGATATTTGTTCGCACGAACAGAATATTTGAAAAAAAGGAAGGCATTGTAAGTTTATTTTGTTCCACATACTTGTTTAAAATACTACTTTAATAGTTTATTTTTAGGTTTTCAATAACCAAGGGGAAGCAGGGGGAGAAAAGCGGCAAGAATCTTAAAAGAAAGACTGTAAGCGAAAATGAAAGTGAACAGAATGTGCTGAACGTCGACTCAGAAAAAAACGGGAGATGAAGAAGATACAAGTAATCTAACAGAAGAATCACTCATAAAGAAAAAGAAACTGCTGCGTGACCCAAAATCACAACCTTCCATTAAATCATTTTTCAACATTCAACACTGACAATGACAACCTTATTACTCGTAATGTCGTAACCAAAAATTATATTAATAAATAAAGATGTTGTTTCAAAATTGTATTCAATTTAATAATAATATAATACCTACACGGGTTATGTAATAAACTTGCACAAAACAGTTAAAATACCTCTTAGCATTACCTTCCTTCCTCGTTCCTCCTACCCAATCAATACAGCTAGGTACATATATCTTGTATTTACTAAACATGAATATACAATGCAAGAACCGGAAAAAACCGAAAAGAACTGATAAAAATCAGCAGAACCGGACCGAAAAATAAGTTATAGAACCGGAACCGAAATTTTTTTTGTTCATAAAAACCGGAACCAAACCGGACCCGTTATTTCTTTTCGGTCCGGATCCCTGACAGATACAGATGGTAGTGAGAGTGATGGGATGCCAAAGAAAAAATTTAAAAAACCTCAAACCAATCACGCCATTCAGAAGAGAGGTAACAGCAATTTTGAAATCGTATTGTCTATGGAGTACATTAGACCATTTTAATTTTAGGTTGGACCGATAAGGAGATTGGCATACTTAAGGACCATTTCCTATGTTTCATCAAAGCAGGAACTTATCCTTCGGGCGCTGATATACAGGAATTCATCGAACAAACGAAAATAAATCGAAGTGTGCCAATAATTATATCAAAAATTCAACACTTAATTAAACTGAAGTCAAAACAATGAATCATGATTTGGCAAATTGTTTTATTAAATTAATTTAAATGTTTTAGTATTTTAGTGTTCAGTTTTTATTTATGTAAATAATAGATACATTCAGTATGCCTAACCATTAATTGTAACCGTGCAAATATCCAATTTAAACAGAGAAAGGACTAAGCAATTTTCTAGGACAGCAGCAAACTTATGAAGTAAGGATACAGAGATATTTTTGCCAATGTTTGCCTAATATAATGTTTCATTTTAGACTTCCAGTCGATATTAATTTACCAACTAGTGAAAGTTTCCAAACTGCTTCTTATGATGAAATGGAAATACCAAAAAACACATGAAGTGATGATATTAATAGATAGTTTGTGCTAATATTTGCCTAATATAATGTTTTTTTAAGCCTTCCAGTCGATATTTATTTACCACTGCGAAAGTTTCTGAAATACTTCCACTGTGGAAACAAAAAGCAAGAAATCTTTATCATAAATAAATTTCGATTAAGTTTAGGTAGGTACATTTATGATATACGTTAATAGAACCATTTGATTATATTCTAAGCACAAAGACATCGAATTGCATAGAGAGAATCCTATGGACCTATCGATTTTCTTAATTTTTAAATATGTTATTCAACTGCTCAAGAGAAGCAACTTTTGTCATTTTTGTGTGTGTACCGGGTGACCCAGAGAATTACCTCAAAGTCAAGTCAGTCGGTAATCTTAAAAACACTATTTCTCCCACAACATGCATAGTGTTTTTCCAATAGGAAATTGAGTTGACTAATAAATTAAGATTTAAAACTTTCTCTAAGAGTGTGCTTAAACCAGTGATTCAATAGTATACAGGATGTATTTACAAAATAGAAAGTGCACTCATTTTTCAGCTTCCAAATCGATAGATCAATTGGATTGTCTTTATCCAGCGCCATGTCCTTTTTATATTCTTCACAAGATGAGATGTTAAGCAATGAAATATTACTTACATCAAGAAAATGATATTCAACAAATTGATGTAATTTTTTTCATGAATTTGATTTCCAAAAAATAATTAATATTTTTTTTAAAAATGAGCTTTCACCTAAGTTAAAACAATATGTTCCATTGATATGTTTGTTTTTGATCTCGATAAATATGAAATCTATAAACACATTTACACGAAACTTCCATCTATATATCGTGGGCTTACTGCAAAAAGTGACCAAGTCGATATTTGTAAGATTTGAGATAATGTGACCAAGTCACTAGTAAAGTTATTTAACCTTACTGGAAAAATTGACCAAGTCATACTGATTAAGACTGTTGAAATATATACCTGCTTATAATGACCATTCAAGATAAAGCACCACTTAAAGTCGACTTGGACACTTTTTAATGTCAGCGAAAAGACAAATTTCTGATGTTACTGAAAATGATCAAGTCGACTTGGTCATTTCTTGCTGTCATCATACCCTATCCGGCAATTTATTTACTGTGTAGTTAGTCAGATAGTGTGGTTTGTTTTGGTTTTTGTTTTATATACAAATAGAAAATTAGATCTAGAATGGGTAGTGGAGGGAAGTTGTTAGTGTCGTTATGTGCCAAAGATAAAGAACATGTGACTGCAGACAGTAAGTACTATTTTTATATTATTATAATATTTAAAAAAGTGAGGTTATATTTTACGAAATCTATGCTACTTTAATACTTTAAGTACTTGTTTTACGAATATGTTGTTATACAATGGGGGACGGGGTGCGAGAAAGGGTGGTATTTTTTTACACATAACTCAGTTACGGGTTGTTGGGGAGGCTTAAAGTGGAAAGTATCTGGAGTATACCGTTTTAGTAGTTTTACTGTAAAAAATTTAATTTGATATTTATTTGCCTCGTAAAATGTAGAAATAATTTTTGGCGTTTTCCAGTTATTTTGCTTGGGTTTTTTTATTTCGTACGTCTTTTTATTTAATTTTAGGTGAAACAGATCTGAATTTTCACCAGGCAGAAAACAGTCTAGAAGATGCAGGTAACGGTCTTCCATCAACAAGTGGTGTTCAAATAGACGAAAATGAGAATGCAGATGGCCATGAAACTGAAAATGAGTCTGATAGTGGCCACGAATATGTTCCGGAAAATGAAAAAAGTTCGGATAGTGATGAGCCTTTATCAAAAATAAGACGTCGTTGGACAAAATCGAAGCCCGAAACTTGGAAGAGAAATATAACTAAGGAGAAAAGAAAGTCGTGCATGCCATACATTAGTAAAAAGAAAATAAATCCAGCAAGAGCTCCAAAAGATGTAAATTGTACCGAATGTAAATTTAGATGTTTTTCAAAATTTACACAAGAACAAAGAAGCTTTATTGGTTCAAATTATTGGAAGCTTGACTATTTACGAAAAAAAGACTTTATTTTGTCATGTGTTTTTAATTCCCTGCCTAAAGTTTATAGAATTCGTAGCGGTACAGGTGTCAGAAAAGAATCTAGCCGTAAATACCATCTTAAAAAGGACGGAGAAACTATTCAAGTATGCAAAAACTTTTTTTTTGAGAACTTTATGTATCAGCCATGGCCCAGTAGATCATGCTTTAAAAGGTATTAATGAAAACGGAGTATTTGATTTGCCCGATAAAAGAGGTAAGAAGACTCCAATTAATAAAACTCCAGACATAATGTTACAAAAGTTAATGCTCATATTGAAAGCTTTCCAATACTATGGAGTCTCATTATTGCCGAAAAAGCAGCAAGAGATTATACTTGGACCCAAACTTATCTATAAGCAAAATGCATCAACTATATGTGGAACAATGTCAGGAAAGGAAAGAGAAACATGTTTCTGAAATAACATATCGGAGAATATTCGGTAATAATTACAACATGGCATTCTTCGCTCCCAAAAAAGATCAATGCGAAATTTGTTCACAATTTAAAAATATCACTATCACTGAAGATGATTACAAAGAACATCTAAGACGAAGGAATGAAGCCAATGCCGCAAAAAATGCTGACAAAATTAGAGCAACTGAAGATAAAACTTTTCTTAGCGTCACCTTTGACTTACACAGCATTCTTCAAATACCTTCATCTGGTGTGTCCCAAATGTATTACTCACTAAAATTATGCGCATATAATTTCACAATTTATGAAGCAGCACCTCCGAATAACGCATTCTGTTACGCATGGACGGAGATTAATGGTCAGAGAGGTAGCTCAGAAATTGGAACAGCATTGCTTAAGTGGATTCAGAATATTCCGGAAGGTATAAAAGAAATCACTTTATACTCTTTATACATTACCAGAACCGGATAGTTTAGAGAGCGATGAGGAAGTAGATTCGGAAGAACTTTAATTTTATGTAGAAATATTTTGTTATTATAAAAGAATAAATAATGTTTTAAAAGTATTTTTCCTGCATATCTTTGACCAAGTTAATTTTCGTCATTTTTTCAACAACAAAAAGTGTCCAAGTCACATTTCTTCAAAAAATTTTATAAATGCACATATTTCAGTAATTTGATTCAAGTTGACATTTCTTCATACATTTAATACCAAAATTGTGCTTGCTTATAAGTAAAACTTGATTTTATGTAAGACTAAACTTTAAAGGTAGTTTATGCAAAACCAATTTTTTTGACTTGGTCACTTTTTGCCCACGATATGTACTACGAGCTTTGCTCACATTCTTTTGACATACTCTGTATATTTTTCACCAAAGGTATATCAGGTTCTATCTTTGCAATAGTGACGATTATTGGTCACATACCACGATTACGGAGAATGTTTGCCTTCTGTGCATACCCCCTCCCTCAATGAGATTTAATATTTTATACGACAAAAATTAATATTTTAAACACTGTATTGACCTACATATGAATAATTTAAGATTGTAAAACTTAGTAACATTTTATATTGTTATAATTTTGTATCACAATAAAATTGTATGTATTTTCAAGTAATTAATAAAATTCTAAAGCCTCTATATTGAACATGTATTTAAACGTTAATAAAGAACTTCAAGTTATATGTGGTTTTTTTATTAAGAAATAATAAATGTGTCCTGTTTAACTAATGTGAGAAAATGCAACTTTACAATTTGACGTGTCTTAGATTAATTAAATCATACCCATTGCTTTGGATTGATTACCTAGATAGGTAAGTACCTGTAATATATTTTTCTCTCAAAAACGATTGATACAAATAAATTTTTTCAAGAGATAAAATAGTTTCTAACGGAGATAACATTACATACAGTCTTAATTTGGGACACGCTGTATAGGGAATTTATATTATTGCAAACAAGTGTTGTTTTAAGCATGTACAAAATATAACCGAATTTCAAATAAAGACATACAAGAAATTATTGTGTTTTACTGTAGTGTCATACACGACACGTCAGTAGCTATGTACAAATAATCGTGTCAGAAATTAAGAGTTTAAACTTGCACTTCCTATTATTAATTATATAGAGTATGTCCTCGGATCTTGTGTCGGAGAGGACACATTTTCCTCAAAAACTTTTAAAACACACATTTCTTAATTATTTGGAGATTCTGTAGATACGTTGTAACGAAATTGCAAGCTATTTCATTCCAGTTTGTTGTTGTCCATGATGAAATCAGTTTCAGCCAGTCTAGTCCAGATGGCGCCACTGATTTCTACTGGAACAGTTGGTTTTGCAGATTTTTGCACTAAATATCTATCTATCATTATTGCTCATACTCTACTCTCAAATGTTTGTCTCGTTACAAACTATAACCGAGTTTGGGTGGGAGGACAGAACGGAGCTTCTTTCTTCTTACTAGTGTAGCGTTCTGATGGAAACCATCTCTAGTTCAGCGGTCTGGTAAAATTTATATGTTTTCTGGTATTATCATTTGATTTTATGATCATCATTATTTAAAAAGTTGCTATATTGATTTAGAGTACCTTTGAGGTAATTTTCATAATAGTATTGTACCGTAATTATCTTAATTTACGCCTTGGGCGAATTTATTTTTCGCTGATCAGTTCACCTTGGTTGTTCTTTGGAACAGCCATCATTAATATTGATTAGTATCAATTTATCGTGCCTTGTTGGCAATTTATCTAATATCCCTTTGGTATTATAATTTCGGTTATTATAAATTTTAGATTTACTCGGCAACGGATGTCGCCATTTTGTATCATAGTTAGTTGTTTTCTGTCTTTGTCTGTTGATGTTTTAGGTCACTTAGCTACGTTGGTAGCGCTCTGAACAGTGGTGACTGGTGACATTTGGAGATTGGTACACCTTTTTGGACCAAACCCATTTGTTTATAATCTTTGTGAAAATTATCTAATGTGGTGCATTTGTTTTGTGGTGGATTATTTTATACCAGTGCATATATTTATCAACCAGACCTCAGTAACGTACGGTTTTTCTAAATTTAAAATATCGAATGCTTATTTGAACGTTTACTTAATATTTAGTCAGGAACGCTGCTCTAGGGGAGCCTTGCCTAGTTATCTGGCACTAGATTAACTTTTTGATTATCTAAAGTAAACATATAGTCAAGTATATATCTTCAACTTTATTTGCAATTTATTATTCCCTCTCTCCGAGGAACTAATAAATAATTTAATGTAACGTTACCTTCAAGTTGAAAACTATCATATTGTTTTATATTTAGCAAATATTTATTTACATTATCTTTCTAGTTGTCTGTCTGTATACAGACATTCTAAATTCTATTTTCTTGAAGACTAATTTCTTTTAGTAAAAAAATATCTTAACATACTTCACTTCGTTTATTATCGTAGCTACACCTAGTTTATTTGTTGGATTAGTATTTTTTTTCTATTTAACGTAACTTTTATTAATACTTAAGTTAGTTGAAGTCTTCAACTTCCTAAAATATTGTAGGATACCGATCCTAATTTGTTTAGTTTGCAACTTAATCTGTAAATTGGTGTTAACTCATATTTTGTCTACGTAGCTGGACAATTCAAACGTCGCAGCCTTTAACTTTGTTTTGCCTATAATACTGATCTCATAAAACTCTCCCCTTTTTATGTTAATACCTGTACCAAGAGAAGAGAATAACTGGTGGATCGAACTGATCATTATATACTGGGTGGAGCAGGAAAACGACATTTTATACAACTGGCATTTTTTCTCAAGGGTACCTGCAGTACTGACAGTGGTGATTCAAACTAACACCGAACCCATTAAGAGCTTAGCCGTTGGTGGATCCTTCGCTGGACTAACCCATTGGAAGTTACGTAAGATTTTCGTCCCCAGTGAAAGTTTTATTTGGTCAGAAGAAATTTGTAAGAGATCAGTCATTTTATTTTTTGTATTCTCTCAATAATGTCATAGCATTTTTTTTGCGTGGTTAGTTTATTGGTCTTCAACCTGAGCCAATGTAAATATTGTACATATACCAGTCTTATTATACTTTTTATTAAATAATATCTTTTTATTCAACTTCCTTCCCAACCGAATTCAAGTTTTAACGTTATCTTTATCTTTTAAAATAAACTTTTCATTATTTGGTACTTGCAAAAGTCCTGGCGCCCAGCCTAGATTTTGGTAAGAAGTCAAAGCAATCTAAGCCCTTATTCACGACCTGCTCACTGAGCTACCGGTCAATAAGTACAACCCCCAGCTTATTGTGTTATGCCAGCAATTGGACGGGGGGTGTTGCAACGTTAAATTATGGTTTTCTTTGTGTGAGTCTTTTTTATTTCGATAAGCAAAAGTTCTTTCCTCTACATTTTTTTCGAAAACGTATAATAAGAAATTTTTTCTCACTGATACACCATCCATCCATGGTTTATGTTCTTAAAATACATATAATATATTAAGGAAAATTCGAACACATGCATGTTAGTTGAATAGTTAGTTACTTAGTCACACGGCTGAATTAAAACTGCTTGTGATATTGTAACTATTAAAAATAAAAAACAGTAATTATTAATGCCATGTTTTTAAACTCTTCACATTTTCAAAAGATTTCTTGTTAAAACCTTGAAGAAACATGAAAATCACTTTAAATAATAATTCGGCAGGGTGTCTTCCCTCCCCTTCATAGTGCAAATATTTGGCATTCAAATTCTTTAGTGAAAAATAAGGTAGGTTTAAAAAAATGGTTCCTCTACAAGGTTAATAAAGGGATGAAGTAAAACTCATATTTAATTTAATAACTTACATCAGTGACAAAGTGGAACTTTCAATGTCAAAAATAACGAAAAGAATAAAAAACTGATTGCTTGCTTTCCCTGTGCATTGAAACACTATATTGCACAATTATTATTACTTGGTCAGCAAAATGCTGGTCGCGTGCAATACAGTGTTACAAGTCTACGTGGAAAACAAATTTCCAGTTTTTTTCTAATATGAAAAAAATAAAATATTTCCATTTTAAGTTATTTATTTTCAAGATATTATATCATACATGAAGGTATAAACAAAGAAAATAATATGAATCATTTATAAGTATAAGAGGCCGTCACTTAAAACTTCTTAGACAAGTATTTTTTTAATTTTTTAAGCTACAGCCCAGTTTAGCACATCAAAATGTAGGTATTTTTAAGATTTTTAGATGTACGTACAGAGAAACTCTATTGCCCTGTACACACATTTTAAGAACTTAAAACTACCTGTTATCTGTTGAGACAGACCAAGCTGTACTAGCTTAATTTTTTTAAAAAGACAGGTCTGGGGAGTTTTAATTGGCTGACCCTCTATTATACAATATTATGTGTTATATGAAAAAATATATGTCAAAGACGTGATTACGGGGTTGGTGGAAATGGACTCTTGAAGTCTTCGGTGACCTCCAAGATTTTCTCTATTTCACGTCTTTTGGAGTGATATGTCTCTGCATTAGGAGCTTTTGGATTGTCCCGCAGCCATCCATGTACCTCGAGTATTTTTTTCGGTAAGTTCTTTACTTGGATGCTGTCCTTCTAGGTTGCTTAATTTCATCCAGTGCTGCCATGAGTATTGCTTTCGCCTCTTTTGCCATTGAAAAATAAATTTAATAATAATTTAGAGTATACTGTCTAAATTCATTTATACAGGATGTCACATTTATTAGGGTCAATATTTCGCACACAGATTTTCTCAGTAGGGGTTTATGTCAAATTTGATTCATTATACCAACTTATTTGAAAAATATAAAAGATCTGATATGCTAAATATTTGTACTAATGGGAACGTCGCTGTGTTGTATCATGTTCAGATTTCAATATTGTATATATTTTGTAAAAAATATAAAAACTGTTTTTGTATTCGTCTCTAGATTCTTTGAAATCAAATTGTGCTTCTAATATGATTTTTTTTATGAAAAATATCATCATTTGATAATACAGTAAAACAAAATAATATTTTATACGTCAAATCGCATTACTCTACCAATTCAACTTCATTTTTTAATATTCTTGTCAGAATTATCATTAAAAATGAATACATAATATAATACATTACTGTTGATAATATTATAGAAATAATTTATTATACAATTACAGTTTATAACATGTAAATTAAATTAATACTTACTTCCACTCGTTTCTTCAGAACTAGCCCAGTAGGGTAGCAAGCACAGAACGCAATGAAGAGGAATAAAGAAATAATAAAAATTATTTTCAGCTATATATCCAACTATGCACACAAACTGGGTAATTTTTGTTAGGATGAAAAAAAGTGGAACGAAAAAACGTTTTTAAAGATATTCATTTCCCCCTCTACATATAATCGAATTCATGATTTTCTCGAATAAGGCGTAGTACTATGTTTTGCAATGTAAGCGTAATTTCATCGGATCCCCAAAAGAGACGTAATTTATTTAATATAAACTTGGAAAAAGACCTTAACGTTCTCACTTCCGATAACGACGGCAACAATGCTGGATGTGAGTACGGCGCCCGTGTCTCCCATTTATAGGACCGATGTATATATCTATGGAAGTGGCTACTTAACAGTTGCAATTAGCCATAGGGAAGTACTTACAAAAAATTTTCGTTTTTCATTTTTACATCACATCGTTGAAAACTATACAGGGTGTTCCATTTGAAAAAATTGAGAAAATTCAATTTAAAAAGTTCTTAATTGAATACTAATTTTTGGCCACCCTGTACATTTTTAGGAAATGAAAATGATTCAAAAATATTAATTAGATGTCTCGTAACTGGTATTCACATAAGTTTTTCTTAAAACCCATAATTATGACTGTGGTGATTTTTTTAATATTCATCTGCAGATGGCATTGTTTCAACAAAAAAATTCATTACATTGCACTATATATATAGGCTGGGGCAATAGTGCGTCGGACCTCGATATCTCGAGTTCTACGATAGCTAGACATTTTTTAAAAAATTGCAAGAAACTAGATAAAAAAGTCTATAACTGGACATTATTTTCGAACATACAGGGCGAACCAAGACGAAATTACAAGACCAAGTGCCTTTTTTTTAAATGGAATGCTATGTATATCAGTACATTTTTTGAAGCCTCTTTCTAAGCTCTATTCATTCCTATATTATTATTGGCTATCTTCCAACCACTTTGATGTAATGAATTTTTTTGTTGAAATAATGCCATCTGCAGATGGATATTAAAAAATTCACCACAGTCATAATTATGGGTTTTAAGAAAAACTTATGTGAATACCAGTTACGAGACATCTAATTAATATTTTTGAATCATTTTCATTTTCTAAAAATGTACAGGGTGGCCAAAAATTAGTATTCAATTAAGAACTTTTTAAATTGAATTTTCTCAATTTTTTCAAATGGAGCACCCTGTATATTTTTCAACGATGTGATGTAAAAATGAAAAACGAACATTTTTTGTAAGTACTTCCCTATGGCTAATTGCAACTGTTAAGTAGTCACTTCCATAGATATATACAACGGTCCTATAAATGGGAGACACGGGCGCCGTACTCACATCCAGCATTGTTGCCGTCGTTATCGGAAGTGAGAACGTTAAGGTCTTTTTCCAAGTTTATATTAAATAAATTACGTCTCTTTTGGGGATCCGATGAAATTACGCTTACATTGCAAAATATAGTACTACGCCTTATTCGAGAAAATCATGAATTCGATTATATGTAGAGGGGGAAATGAATATCTTTAAAAACGTTTTTCCGTTCCACTTTTTTTGCATTCTAACAAAAATTACCCGGTTTGTGTGCATAGTTGAAAATATAGTTGAAAATAATTTTTATTATTTCATTATTCCTCTTCATTGCGTTCTGTGCTTGCTACCCTACTGGGCTAGTTCTGAAGAAACGAGTGGAAGTAAGTATTAATTTAATTTACATGTTATAAACTGTAATTGTATAATAAATTATTTCTATAATATTATCAACAGTAATGTATTATATTATGTATTCATTTTTAATGATAATTCTGACAAGAATATTAAAAAATGAAGTTGAATTGGTAGAGTAATGCGATTTGACGTATAAAATATTATTTTGTTTTACTGTATTACACAGATAAGCTTAAACAACCATGGAGACCACCTTCAAATGTTGTAAGAAGGAAAAAACAATAAATAACTTATATTGTGTTACCTGTTTTAATATATATCACAAGAGTTGTATAACAAGGAAAAATGATATCACTATAATACAGGACCACAAAATTTATTGTTCTAAACAATGTGCAGACAATAATTATGGAAACATAATAAATGAGCTTGAAAACAAAATGAATGAACTAAACGACAGTGCAATGATCAGAGATGAACTTATCGCTATTGGGCAATCTGAAAACAATTATGATAATGTAATTATAGAGCTTCAAAAACGCAATGAAGAGCTTAGTAAGGAATTGAAAATATCAGCTGACTACATTGACAGTCAGAAAAAAAGATACAATTTATTTGAGCAAGATGTATTTGAGATAGAGGAAAACTACAAGACTGAAATCGAAGAACAGAAGATAACTATTAAAAACTTAAAAGACATAATTACAAAAAATAATGAGAAGGAACATGCCAGAAATGAGGTACTACTGAAAGATTACCAAGAAACGTCAGAAATGTCAAAACAACTAAAGGAATATAAACAACTAATAAAGGAGCTAGAAATAGTGAATAAAGAACTTTATGGAAAAATAGTAAACCTAACAAGGAATAAAAATGAACTGAGTATGACAGAAAATAATTATCCAGATCAAGGCCATACATCCGCTGAAATACAGTCATCAAAGTCAAACCTCAACAAAACAATAGAGATTGTAAGTAATGTAGTGGTAAAGGAAAAAAGAGAGAGTCAGAAAAAGTAAAAAAATGCTAGAAAACTCGATACAACTAAATCCTGCCAAGATGATAAACCTAAAGTGAGAGAGGCATTTAATAAACAAGCAAGAAAGGAAGGGGTGAGGAAAGCTGATAACGATCCATCCATTGCGGACAGAAACAATGAAAAGGACTTAACTCGGAAACCAACTACAAATACGACGATGGACAAAAACAAGCTTCCTGAAACATCTAGTGATAACAAAATATCTACAGAAAATCAGTTAAAATGCAGTAAAAATAAAGTATTAATTATTGGTAATGAATTTGGCAAAGCTTGTGCGCAAACTCTAAATAAAGTGATCTACTCGTCTCAGTTTTCTGTAGAAGGGTTTATCAAACCTCATGCAAATATTTACGAATTAACAAATAATTTATTTAACTACACTATGAGGTACGGACAAAAAGATACTGTTATTTTTATGTTAAATACTAGCAAATTAAATAATAATGTAAATGGTTTTAAAAGTGCAATGAGAAATGTGTTAAATGTTGGCAAATTCACTAATCTTATTATAATCACTGAATATACCAAATGGAATAGAATTACTCGAAATTTTATTGATAGCTTAGTTATAAATTTTAAATGTACAAACAGTAATACTTCTATCAACCTTATCCACAGTTTTAAATCACCTAATTTTAAAATAAATAAAATGAATTTATATAAAAACATCTTTAACTACATAAAAGATGACAAACATATTAAGATAAACTCACAAGCCGTTCTTAAAACTGTTAATATAAATCATCAATACATTGAAGACAACAAAGTGGAAGCCATGAATATAGCCACAGAAGAAGGCAATGCCAATCAAACAGAGTTTTTTATAAGGGACATAGATCAAACCTGCTTAACATGAAAATGTTCAGTGTGTTAGTAATAAGCTTTTAGTGCTAGAGGTATTCTTGTCTCAAAATGTGACATATTTTGCGTCTCTGAACACTGGGCCAAAAGTGATCAAATTCAATCGATTAATATTGACGGATATAATCTCAAAAGTTATTATTGTCGGAATACTTTTAAAAATGGTGGAACTTGCGTTTATATAAAAAATAATATACCATGTTTGGAACTGACTTATATCAAAGATATTTCTGTGGATAAACACTTCGAATGTGTAGGGGTAAAATGTTTTCAAAATGCCGAGGAGTATGTTTTAGTTTTATGTTTATATAGAAGTCCAGATGGAGACATGACAATTTTCTTAGAGAAACTAAATACTGCAATTATTAAGCTTATTGAAAATAATAAAACGCATCAAATAATTATCTGTGGAGATTTTAACATTAATTTCTTAACACCTTCTAAAAATTTAACTGATTTGTTAGATACTTTCGATTCTTTCTGCATAAAGCCTCTTATAAAAGTACCAACAAGAGTTCACAACTGTTTAGATAATATATGTTTAAACTTTGAGGGTAACCATGAATGTACAACAATTGATAATGCTGTAAGTGACCACAATGCACAGCTTCTTTCTGTTTTATCAGGAACTAATAAAAATACCTCAAAAATATTTAAATATCGATCTTTAAAAAAGTCCCTCTAATATCTCTCATTTCTGCACTCTCTTATCGAATGAAGATTGGAGCTTCTTAAATGACCCGAACACAGATGTAAATAATAAATATGATCAATTTAGTAATGTCTTTCTGCATTTCTTTGATTTAGCTTTTCCTCTCAAGAGTAAAAAAATAAATAGCAGTTCTTCGGCTCCAATGAAATGGATGACAAATGGACTTAAAATTTCGTCACAAAGGTTAAAAGACATCTATCGGTTGACATTATTGCTTGGTGATGTAGATACAAAAAATATACTATAATAAGTATAAGTCCATATACAGACAATTACTAAAAAGAGCCAAAAAAATGTACAACGATAATATTATATTAACAGCAGAGAATAAATCAAAAGCAGCTTGGAATATCATTAATCCTAACAAAAATATTGCTAGAGACCCTCCTACACTGAAAATAGATAATGAATTAATCACTTCCCCTGAAATAATAAGTAATAGTTTTAATAACTATTTTAATAACATTCCGAAAACATTAATTAATAATAATCAACAACAAAACAATAGTATAATAAAAATTGAAAATAATGCTTCCTCCTTCTTCTCTCATCCTGTGAATGAATTAGAGATAGTTAACATAATAATGAGTTTAAAAAAATTCTAATTCTGCAGGAGATGATAACGTAAGTGTATATTTACTTAAAAGATGCGCTAAAATTATAAGTAAACCCCTAATGACAATATTTAATCTGTCATTGGCGGAAGGTATTTTTTCTGATAGACTTAAAACTGCTAAAATAATACCTATTTCTAAATCGAACAGCAAGACGGAAATTGAAAATTATCGTCCTATTTCTATTTTAAGTTCATTTTCCAAAATTCTTGAAAAAATGCATAGCGACCAGAATAATTCAATTCTTTGACAAATATAAATTATTTAACGAAAACCAATTTGGTTTCAGAAAAGGACGCTCTACAATTTCTGCAATTACTAAATTCTTAACAAGCTTGTATGACAACATGAATTTTAAATACAAATGTATAGGTATCTTCCTGGATTTAAGTAACGCGTTCGATCTAGTTTGTCATGCATCTCTAATAGACAAGTTGGAGAGGTATGGCATACGTGGTCGGACGCTGAACTGGTTTAGGAGCTATCTGAGTGGTAGAAAGCATTACACCAATATCGAAAACTACAAGTCAAACTTACTAGACGTAACAGTGGGAGTTCCACAAGGATCTGTCTTGGGACCCTTACTGTATATTATTTACGTAAACAACTTTGAAAGTAATAATGCAGTATTATTCGCAGATGACACATCTATTCTTGTCAATGCAACTAATACTAACGACTTGGTAATCATGGCTAATCACCAACTATGCAAAGCACACACATGGTTCACCGAAAATGGTTTGGTCTTAAATAGTAAAAAATTCATTTTCATGCGCTTCAATAGTAGTAATATGTACTATGACCACAGTTTACTAATTAAATCCAATACAAGTACAATTACACAAGTAAAGTCAACAAAATTTTTAGGTTTGCATCTCACTGAAAACTGCTCGTGGACTGTTCATATTAATGAAACTTGCAAAAAAGTGGCTCCAACATGCTACTGTATTAATCAGTTAAGAAACGTTATTAATGAACCAGTGTTGATATCATTCTATTATGCACACTTTAACTCCATTGTCAATTATGAAATTATTGCTTGAGGTTTATCACCAGAGGCAATACGGGTATTCAGGTTACAGAAGAGAGCTGTGCGCTTTATTGTGGAAGCGAGCAGGAGAATCAGTTGTAGGAACATTTTTAAACAATTGGGAATTTTAACACTTCCCTGCCTGTATCTACTAAGTTTACTACTCTATGCGAAATCTGAATTACATAACTTGAACACGCTTAACTTCAATCATAATTATAGTACAAGAAGTTCCTCTACTTTAGAAATCCCAAAACACCGACTATCTTTGTATGAGAAAAGTCCCAAGTACTTGGGCATAAAAGTTTTTAATAAATTACCAAACTCTTATAAAACTCTAGGTGACAAGGAATTTAAAAATCAAATTAAGTCCCATCTAAGGAATAAATGTTATTATTCTTTATCTGAATATTTTGATGACGAATTTTAATTAAAAATTTTAATCAATGTAATTACATGTACCTTATTAGGTTACGTATTACTGTTTTGCTTTATATTTGTTTTTATATTTATATATCGGTCTTTTACCTATGTATGTTGGACTTATCCTATATCATGTAAAAAATGATCTACTGGATGAATTAAGATTTTTTTTTTTTTTTTTCGGAATATCCGATGCCGGTCAGTCTTCCCGTGGCCTCCGACGCCTCACGGGAGTCGCGCCGGCGCTTCAACTACAGCCACTCCCCGCATCCCGCAGGGTAGTGACTGTAGATACCAGAATCGTGTGCCCTAAGCAGACGGAGAGAACCCAGAATGACCGCCTTCTGCATTTGACCTGCCAGCCACTCGGCTGGTTTTTGGCAGGCCGGTATGATCTTCAGTTCCGAGAGCAGCGTAGGCTTTATCCCTCCGAGTACACCGATAATAAGGACGACCATTTTGACCGAGTAGCCTGGGTACAGCACTTCGAGCTCGTACCGGAGATCGCGATATTTGGTCCGTTTCTCCTCCTCCTTCAAGGTGATGTTTTTCTCAGCAGGTGCCGAGAACTCGATAACATACATCACCTTGAGTTGATGGTCGAGGAGGACTATGTCAGGCTTGTTGGCTTGGATTAGCCTGACAGTCGGGAACGAGTAGTTCCAGTAAATCCGGCATTTCTCGTTTTCGACAACGGACTCAATATCTCCGGGGACGTAAGGCAGCATTGGTGTCTGGTCTACCCCGTACGAGTGCCGTAGATGGTAGTATAGCACTCGTAAAGCCGCGTTATGTCGGTGGATGTAGGCCGAAATCGCATATATGGGACATGCAGAAAGTAAGTGCATGAGCGATTCCGGCGCCTGATGGCAGGTCCTGCAGTTGATATCAGGAACCTCTACACGCCACACGCGGCTACGGTAGACCAAGGTGTTGATACCACCATCTTGGCAGGCCATAATGAATCCCTCGGTCTCCGACTTAAGCCCTGCTGACCTTAGAAAGGCGAAGGTCAGCCTGGTCGATAAACCCAGTGTTTCTATGTTCTTATAGAAGACACCATGCTGGGGTTTATCGACGTGCTGCCGAAACAGATTTTCCTGTTCGGCAGCTCTAATTCGGGCTTTCAGACGATTTGGCTGAAGTTCGGTGACTGACTCAACATCAGCACCTCGCCAGCCTCCTCGCCTGATGTCAAATGCGAGACCGAGTTCATCTGCGGCTCTTTTTGCCGCCTTGAACAATCCTGCTCCCACTCCTACAGTTTCGTGATGTTTTACGAACCGCAAGAGGGGATCTGAGCTCCTGAGTATGTTACATGCCATACTCAGTACTACTCTGTCATGCGTACACTCCAGGCTCAAGAGTCCTCGGCCCCCCCGTTGACGTGGGAGGTACACACGAGGAACGGACGATCTAGGATGAATACTTCTGTGAATATTCATCATCTTGCGGGTATCTCTGTCTAATTGGCGCAGCTCATCTACCCTCCACTTTACTACTTCGAAGGAGTAGAGCAGAATCGGAACGGCAAGCATATTAGTTGCAGACACCTTGTTCTTCCCCGAAAGTTCGGAAGACCAAATCTTTCGGAGGCGGTGTCTGTACTTGCCGCCGAGAGATTCCTTTATTTGTGTTACATCCCTGGATGTGCCTTTGTTGCACACCCAGGTATGTATAGGCATCCAGATGTCTTAGGATGCTTCCGTCTGCGAGCTGCGCATCTTCAGGGAATTCCCCCGCATCGTCCTCTCTTGAGGTGGACGACTGCACATTTGTCCAACCCGAGCTCCATACCAATTGCCCGCGTATATTCTTCGACCACCCTAAGAGCGTTTTGTAGTTCGCGCTCTCCGGAGGCATAAAGTTTAAGATCATCCATATAAAATAGATGGGTGACCTTATGCCTCCGGTCGCTGGGTGGTCCAGATTGATATCCGCGGGTTTGGCGGAGCCCAACAGACAACGGCAGCAGTGAGATGCAGAAGAGGAGAGGACTCAGGGGAGTCACCCTGGAAAACTCCTCTCCTAAATGCCACCTGCCCTGTCGTGACCCGCTGTGCACCTGATGTTATGGTGAAGCGGGTCTTCCAGAGCGGCAGCAGCTGTTCTATGCATCTCACTAGTGGTGCTGGTACCGCAAGACATTCGAGCAAGTACAACAGTAGCTCATGCGATGTTGTATCAAATGCCTTGCGGTAATCAATCCAGGCCATCGATAGATTCCGCTTGTATTGCACAGAATCCTGTGTAATACAGCGGTCTATCAGCAGGCTGTCCTTGCAACCTGCCATGCCCTTCTTGGCACCACGCTGTTCGTGTATCTGCTGGAAGACCGGATCAACAGACCTCAGCGTCCTAGCATACAAGATACGTGTAAATATCTTGTAGCAGGAGTTAAGGCAAGTGATCGGCCTATAATTCCTCGGGTCGGAAAGATCCCCCTTTTTGGGGATTAGCACAGTACGTCCCTCGACGAACCAGTCCGGAATCTGCTGCCCCTCGTTCAACCATGAGTTGAAAACTCGCGCCAGACGGCGGTGAATGGGAGGAAATTTCTTCCACCACCAGTTGTTAATGCCGTCTGGGCCCGGGGCAGCGAAGTTCTTGGTACCAACAAGTGCTTGTTCGACTTCCTCCGTACTGATTGCCGGGCACACTTCTTCTGGCTCTTCAAGATGTCTGTGACACAGAGCCTCGAAGTGTGCAATTGATGGAGTGTCGCTATTGAATGGACGCGTCGTTTCGTAGATTCCTTTCCAGAAGGTTTCGACATCTTCTACAGTCGGCGGATTCTCGACAACACGCTGTGGCTCTTGAAAGAGGCGGGAAGGATTCGTACGGAACAAATTGTTTTGTTCCATACTCCTCACCCGCCTCTTCGATGTTTTCTTTATCGCCATGAGCGCTCGGATCCTATCTAGACAGTGCTGCTTGATGGTAAGCATCACTGTCAGATTTAGAGTATGGTGTTGACGTCTTAATCCGGCTGCTATGCGCCGGATTCTGGGAGTAAATACTCTATCAGTCGTCTTATATTCCACCACACTCTGGATCCGAGAAGCGTGTTGTCTGGCCGACTGTATCTTGGCCTCGATTTTTTGTACACGCCGCTTGGCTTTCTCGACCCCGTGATTGGTTGACCTCTCACGGGGGACGAGTTGCTTCGCGGCGTTGTACACGGCACAGTTGATTTGCCAGATATCTGCGTCTTCCGGAATTTCCTCATCGATGACCGCGTCCATTCTAGCCAGGTCTTGTGGCTTTAGGTTAGCCCTGGTGTTAAGGCTAACCCTTGTCCTTAAGTCTACATCGGCGAATTCTAATGGATGTTCCCCATCAGCTGGTAATTGCCGCGGTGGAACTGCGGCTGGCAGTTCTTCCAGCTGACGGGGTGCCCTTACGTAACCTGTCCTGAGCAAGAAGGATACTTGATCTCTCAGGTGTTGTTGAGAGAAGGCGCGATGCTCTGGATGCATTTCGCACCAAAGTGCATGCAATCGCGCCATGTATCCTCTTCGCTCAGGTTCGCTACTCTCGCGGCAGGTCAGCAAGTCATCCTTTAGTTCCCTCGTCCACTTAAAGCGTCCATGTACAATTGCGGTGTTGTCATCGTTTGGACCGTCCGGTAAGGCCCCTCCCATCTGTCCTTGACCTCCATCCGACTAAGGTCGATTGTGAGGGGCCCTTCTTAGGTTGTAAGGAACCCATAGCAGTAAGAGTACCAGGGTGGTTAGCCCTGGTACTCCCGGCCGGCATTAGTCAGGCAGAGTTGCCTCTGCCTGTCCAGGGTGCACCAACGTGGAGGTTGCCGGTCCTTTGCACCCCGAATAAAGATTATTATTATTATTATTATTATCAAATGATGATATTTTTCATAAAAAAAATCATATTAGAAGCACAATTTGATTTCAAAGAATCTAGAAACGAATACAAAAACAGTTTTTAGATTTTTTACAAAATATATACAATATTGAAATCTGAACATGATACAACACAGCGACGTTCCCATTAGTACAAATATTTAGCATACCAGATCTTTTATATTTTTCAAATAAGTTGGTATAACGAATCAAATTTGACATAAACCCCTACTGAGAAAATCTGTGTGCGAAATATTGACCCTAATAAATGTGACCCTGTATAAATGAATTTAGACAGTATACTCTACATTATTATTATATTTATTTTTCAGACAATGGCAGAAGAGGCGAAAGCAATACTCATGGCAGCACTGGATGAAATTAAGCAACCTAGAAGGACAGCATCCAAGTAAAGAACTTACCGAAAAAATACTCGAGGTACATGGATGGCTGCGGGACAATCCAAAAAGCTCCCAATGCAGAGACATATCAGTCCAAAAGACAAGAAATAGAAAAAATCTTGGTCACCGAAGACTTCAAGTCCATTTCCACCAACCCCGTAATCACGTCTTTGACATATACTTTTTCATATAACACATAATATTGTATAATAGAGGGTCAGCCAATTAAAACTCCCCAGACCTATCTTTTTTAAAAAAATTAAGCTAGTACAGCTTGGTCTGTCTCAACAGATAACAGGTAGTTTTAAGTTCTTAAAATGTGTGTACAGGGCCATAGAGTTTCTCTGTACGTACATCTAAAAATCTTAAAAATATTTACATTTTGATGTGCTAAACTGGGCTGTAGCTTAAAAAATTAAAAAAATACTGGTCTGAGGAGTTTTAAGGACGGCCTCTTATACTTATAAATGATTCATATTATTTTCTTTGTTTATACCTTCATGTATGATATAATATCTTGAAAATAAATAACTTAAAATGGAAATATTTTATTTTTTTCATGTTAGAAAAAAACTGGAAATTTGTTTTCCACGTAGACTTGTAACACTGTATTGCACACGACCAGCATTTTGCTGACCAAGTTGTTTTCATCAAGTAATAATAATTGTGCAATATAGTGTTTCAATGCACAGGAAAGCAAGCAATCAGTTTTTTATTCTTTTCGTTATTTTTGACACTGAAAGTTCCACTTTGTCACTGATGTAAGTTATTAAATTAAATATGAGTTTTACTTCATCCCTTTATTAACCTTGTAGAGGAACCATTTTTTAAACCTACCTTATTTTTCACTAAAGAATTTGAATGCCAAATATTTGCACTATGAAGGGGAGGGAAGACACCCTGCCGAATTATTATTTAAAGTGATTTTCATGTTTCTTCAAGGTTTTAACAAGAAATCTTTTGAAAATATGAAGAGTATAAAAACATGGCATTAATAATTACTGTTCTTTATTTTTAATAGTTACAATAACACAAGCAGTTGTAATTCAGTCGTGTGACTAAGTAACTAACTATTCAACTAACATGCATATGTTAGAATTTTCCTTAATATATTACATGTATTTTAAGAACATAAACCATGGATGGTGTATCAGTGAGAAAAAATTTCTTATTATACGTTTTCGAAAAAAATGTAGAGGAAAGAACTTTTGACTCACACAAAGAAAACCATCATTTAACGTTGCAACACCCCCCGTCCAATTGCTGGCATAACACAATAAGCTGGGGGTTGTACTTATTGACCGGTAGCTCAGTGAGCAGGTCGTGAATAAGGGCTTAGATTGATTTGACTTCTTACCGATATCCCACGCAGGTGGCTATAGTCGCCGCGTGTGCGATACTTGGATGTCGCTCTCATACCAGAGTCTTCCAAGTGGAAGCCACAAAGGTTGCGACTGGCTGCCTGTCAGTGGTTTTCCTTTAGTGTCTTTTTTGAGTTTTGTCCATCATTTTAACTCAGCTACACCGTGCTGATGAAGACCAATTAGTCAGAAACACGTGTCCACGGTTTGCATCTTTCTGCCATTTGCAATTTTGCATTTTTCCACCTTGCAATTTTTTCTTTATGCGGGAATACCCGATTATTTTCATCATTTTTACTGTTCGTAATTAACCCGCGTCTAGCTATTTCTCTGTACGTATTCATTTTCCTGGGTCCGGAATCCCACGCAGGTGGCTATAGTCGCTGCGTGTGCGATACTGGATGTCGCTCTCATACCAGAGTCTTCCAAGTGGAAGCCACAAAGGTTGCGACTGGCTGCCTGTCAGTGGTTTTCCTTTAGTGTCTTTTCTGAGTTTTGTCCATCATTTTAACTCGGCTACACCGTGCTGATGAAGACCAATTAGTCAGAAACACGTGTCCACGGTTTGCATCTTTCTGCCATTTGCAATTTTGCATTTTTCCACCTTGCAATTTTTTCTTTATGCGGGAATACCCGATTATTTTCATCATTTTTACTGTTCGTAATTAACCCGCGTCTAGCTATTTCTCTGTATATATGTATATGTATAGTGGTGAGAGGTATGAAACTTCTCATATGGTCTGAATGAATGCTACTATCCAGCCGACATCCTCGATGTCTCTGTGGCGGATAGCGACTTGCATCACAGCAAGTACCGAGAGCGGCGACCCCTAGCCCAGGTGAACTAAACTAATGTTATTAAATATAATTTGAAGGAAACAACTACTCAGCGGGCAAATACCCCGACCTGCATTGAATTACACCTTCAAATCATGATAGATCGATAGCCAATATCATTTGTCAATTCCTAACCAGACATAGATCGACTTCGAACTTATTTGTTCTCTTCAGTATGCCATAGGTTATGGAACAGACAAATGATAGTGGCCAACTTGCTAGTTATATACTAACTAAAGTGAAGTGAATAGTGGTGAGAGGTATGAAACTTCTCATATGGTCTGAATGCTACTATCCGACCGACATCCTCGATGTCTCTGTGGCGGATAGCTACTTGCATCACAGCAAGTACCGAGAGCGGCGACCCCTAGCCCAGGTGGACTAAACTGATTTGAAGGTGTAATTCAATGCAGGTCGAGGTATTTGCCCGCTGAGTAGTTGTTTCCTTCAAATCATATTTAATAATATATATGTATATATATATATATATATATATATATATATATATATATATATATATATGTTATATGAAAATCCACCCCTTATATTAAAATATGACAAGTCCCAACTACGACGCAATTATTGTAAAACTTTATATTGTTATTGTTTATACATTTTAATTACTCTTATTTTTTAAATGTAAACATTATTTGTTTTGTTAATCTTGAAACTGCTGATTAATCATTTTTATGTTACATAAAGCATAATGAAATTTGATATTTTTTCTGCAAGGATCTTTTTGACTAATTTATGTCTTTATTTTTCTACAACGCAATATTGCACAAGTTCTCGAAATCTAAACGTCAGCAGATTCAAAGATATAAAAGCCAACATTTGTAATTCAGATCTAGTTTTGCTTTACCTCACTCATACAAGTTATACCGTCGTTTACGTTAGTTGGTTATTCTCTCAATATTGTAATCATTTATTTAATAAAGTTGTTCAATTTTTTAAAAAGTATTTTCTGCAAACGTTCCCGTAACAAATTTGGCGCAGTCGGTAGGATATCTCAAAACGCGAATTTTTCAAAATTTTTTAAAAATCGGGAAATAAGAAAAATTCACGGTGGATTCCAATCCTTTAAAAGAAGAATCAAGAACAGAAAATACATTTTTTCAATATTTTAAAGAAGAAAAAGAAGTAAGAAAAACAAGTCAAGAAAATTTTGAATTAATGGAAAAACGTACAAAAACTCAAGAATATAAAGAACAAAGAAAAACAAAGGGACAGAAAAACCTTTGAAGTTAATAAATCACAAGGCTATAAAGAAAAGGAAACAATTAAAATAAACAAGACGACTGAACAAACAGTCCAAAGAAAATAAAGAAAAAATCCTCTTATTAAAACATTAAAGAATCCAGTCTCATCTTGAAGGTTGGTGTCTTCGACATTGAAGAAACTCCCTGTGGAAGGAACACCTGGTGACACCTCTGGCAGTGGAAACTTCAGTGAACTTAGGCTTACAAAGTAGCAGTCAATTTTCTAAAACAGATCTGACATGGAAATTCTTTTAATGTAAATAAATATTTTTGAATCATCTTATCTTTGCTTATAGAATAATTATTTATTGATGATTTTAAGTGTGATAATACTAAGAAATATATTTTAAATAAATAAATAATAATATAATAATATAATATAAAAAAAAAGAGCAAGTTCTGCTGAGGAAAAATCTTTATAGAAGTAACGAATTTTTTTTTATGGTATAAATAAGAAAATATTACAAATAACACTAAATAATTCTTTATTAATAAAAGAAATATAAAATAAAAGCAATGGCTACATCAGAAACAACTATTGAACCATACAAACTTTCGGAATTTTCTGTTTGATTCCGGAATTTGATGGGGATCAAATTTTTAAATACTTTTATCAACGCATGTAACTGTGCTTATCGAATGTGCATAGATGATCAGGTAGTTCTTTTAACATTACATATCAAAAATAAACTACGAGGTAAAGCAGCGCAATTAATAAATTCACGAGATACACAAACTTGGGCAGAAATAAGACAATTATTAACAGTACATTTCGGTGATTCTCGAGATTTAACTTCATTAATACAAGATTTACAACGAATACATCAATTGTCTAATGAATCTCCTTTAACTTTTGTATCACGTTTACAAACTCACAATGCTAAAATGCATGCTTGTATACAGCAACAAAATTTAAATCAAGAACAAAAAATTGCACAACAATTGATCGAGCAAATGACTCTTAATACACTTTTAACTGGACTAGAACCGCGATTAGGACAAATAATTAGAGCTGGAAATCCTCCAGACATATTAACTGCATCCATGATAATTCGAAGGGAGTTACAACTCTCTTATTTAGAAAAACAAAAATTTCAAAGACCCACAAATGTCGTAAATAATCAAAATAAAAAAATAACAAATTCTTATAATTTGCAACAAAAAATATGTTCATATTGTAAAAAGAAAATTTTGATTTTGTCTCATTCTACATTCATTAAGAATATGTCCTATTCTTAATGAATGTAGAATGAGACAAAATCAAAATTTCCAAAATCAATCGAGAAATTTTTATCCACAACAACAATTTCAAGTAAGACAAAATTTTTCAATTCAACAAAATCAAAATCAATTTTCAAGACCACAAAATTTTAATCAAAATCAATCCCAAAATCGACCTAATGTAAATCAACGGCCTCAAAATAATCAAAATTATTTTCAACAAAATTCTCAACAAAGATATCATCAATGAATATGAAACCAATTACCAACAAGATTTTAATGAACGAAATTTTTCTAATGAACAAACAGATCAAAATTTTCAGTTAACTCCGTATCTAGACGATCCACCTTCGGAGTTGCACCAAAGAATTTTTCAAACAGAAAATCAATTACAGACACTCAAATTAGAGAGCCCAGACGAACAGAAATTTATGTAAAAAATTTATTAACTGTTAATTCCAATAATTTGTATTACATAAAAGATATAACAAATACTTCCAAATTTTAATAGACACAGGTGCGGGACTTTCAATATTCAATCCAAAAACTGTCGAAAAATATTCACATAGACATCCAGAAAATCGGGTAATTCAAGGTATAACTGATCAATCAATTTTAATAAATCAATCCACTTATATACCTTTTAATACTGGTGACCCACATAAAGTTTATATTTGTAATTTAGACATTGATGCTCTTTTAGGCTCAGATTTTTTAGAGCATTATGATGGTATAGTTGATATTAAAAATCGAAAATTAATTACAAATTTTAAAACTGTTCAATTATTTAAAATGGGAGATGAACAAAATGAACGATGTTTGGTATACATGGATGACATTATAGTTTATTCAGCAACTATTCATGAACATATTTCTCGACTAATAGAAATTTTTAAGAGATTAAAACAAGCAAATTTAAAACTACAACCTGATAAATGCGAATTTTTAAGAAAACAAGTAATTTATCTAGGACATGTTATTACAAAAGATGGTGTAAAACCAAATCCACAAAAAATAGATTGTATAAAAAATGTTCCGCAACCAAAGAATCAAAAAGAGATTAAATCATTTTTAGGTTTAGCTGGTTATTACAGACGATTTATTTCTAACTTTGCCAAAATTTCAAAACCACTTAAAAATATCTCATTTAACTTTGATAAAGAATGTGAAAAATAGTTTAATGAACTAACGGAAGCATTAATGACTTCTCCAATTTTAATTTATCCAAATTTTAACGAGCCATTCTTATTAACAACAGACGCTAGCGCATTCGCTATTGGCGCTATACTCTCGTAAGAATCTATAGGTAAAGATCTACCTATAGCTTATGCATCAAGAACATTATGCCCAGCAGAATCGCGTTATTCAACCATTGAAAGGGAACTATTAAGTTTAGTATGGTCAGTTAAATATTTTAGGCCATATCTCTTCGGAAGGAAATTTAAACTAATCAAAGATCATCGCCCTCTTACGTGGTTATTTTCAATATAGGATCCAGGCAGTAGATTAGCACGCTGGAGATTAAAATTAGAAGAGTATGACTATGAAATAATTTTCAAACCCGGAAGAATAAACAAGAATGCAGATGCACTTTCAAGAATCAAGATAAATCATTTAACAAACGATCAAGATGACGGAACTGAAGAATCTGTTGAAGAAGACGAAAATCAAGCACAAGACGAAGAAACTGAAAATAGAAGTGAAACTCGACAGGAAAGTGAAAATGAAGAACAAGAAATAATACCAGAAGAACTGACACAAGAATTTGATACTTTTAACATTTATATGAAACAAAATCTCTAATTGATTATTCTAAGATAACATTTTCAAATACTCAACTATTAGACAAAGATCATAAAAATATTATAACATTTTTTCCAACAGAATAATTTAAAAAAATTTTCATTATGAAATAATTGAAGACATTTTTGAAGAAAATCCAGATTTTGAGAATAATAAAATTAATATTTGTTCTAGTAAAAAAGTAAAAAGTAGAAAGTATCACATAATTCCTTTACCATCAAATAATGAAGATGCAATATTACAATTATTTGTAACAGTTTACAAAAATCAAAATCAAATAAATGAATCAAAAACGTATCACGTTAAAAACAATTTGAATTTACCCATATTAGAAATTCCTTCATTCATTTTAGCAGAAAAAGAACTAAAACTAGTTATTTGTCAGAATATAGTAGAAATTCCAGATGACGATCAAAGACCAATAATTTTAGATCAATATCACACAGGAAAAGGCCATTTGCACCGCGGAATTAATGAAACAATAAGACGTATAAAAAGAAAAATATAATTGGCCCGGTATAACGAAAGATGTAGAAAATTTCATAAAGAAATGTGAAACTTGTTAAAAAATAAAAATATGTCGTAAAAACCTTGACAGCCCTTTAGTCATAACTGAAACTTCAAAAACTCCTTTTGAAAGAATTAATGTTGATGTACTTGAAATACCAACGAAATATTACATTTTAACAATTAGAGATGAATTAACAAAATTCACACAAGCGTATCCTTTAGAAAATAAAATGGCAAAATCAATCGTTAATACATTTTTAGTTTACTTTCAGCATTATGGCACTCCTCTCAGAATACATTGTGGTTCTGGTAGAGAGTTTGAAAATTGTTTATTTAAAGATCTATGTAAATTATACAATATAAAAATTACTTATTCCAGTGTAAATCATCCACAATCAAATGGTTCATTAGAACGCTTTCATGCTACTTTAATAGAAATGATACGAGCGCATAAAACTGAAAATCCAAATGAACATCCCTTAACAATTTTACCATATGCGACAATATGTTATAATAATTCAGTCAACAAAACTCACGGATTTACCCCGTATGAATTAATATTTGGGCATACCGCTGGTAGACCCCCTGAAACTTTGTATAATCAACAAGAATTAATTACAAAATATGTAAGAGATTTAAATAATAGAATAACTTATTATTATAAATTAGCTCGCACAAAAAGAAAAATCAAAAATACGTTTTGTAAAACATATTTCAGAAAGTACCCCGGACTATAAAGCAGGTGACAAAGTTTATGTGAAAGAAATGGCCCTTATGAAATAAAAGAAATATTTAAAAACTCTGCTATGATTTACAATCCAAAAACAAATCGTAATACTAAAATAAACTTTGATAGAATGAAACCTTATTTTGAACATTAAATTATAAAAAATTATTATTAATTGTAAACAAACTTAAAAATTGATTTATTTTCAGGCTTATTATTTTTACCATTGTAATTTCTCCAATTCGGAATGGCGCAGTACCAAACCAGTACGTGCTTAAACCTATAAATAATACTATTGGGATTTATTACCACGAGGAAGAATATTTAAAAGTTTCAAATGACAAATGGACCTTGTTAGTTTTTCGAAATATGTTTACTATAAGGAAAAACCTTGATCATAATAACAATATTTTAAACAGTTTAATTAATATTGTTGACTTTAAAACAAATATACGTACACAATTATTTTATTCTGAAGTACAAACGCATATAAGTTTATTAGAACAATTATCAAATTCATTACAATTAAAATATGAAGAAATTTTCGCAGACACAAAACGTTATAAACGTGGAATTTTAAATTGTATCGGAACCATTTGAAAAGCAATAACAGGAAACTTAGACGCTTCAGACGGCGAATTTTATACAGAATGTATCAACAAATTATTGAATGATGAACATCAAATGGAAAATTTAATGAATAATCAAATTTCAGTAACCACCACTGTTATAAAAAATTTCAATGACACTATTCAAAAATTACGAATAGATGAACAGACTTTTAATGATGATATACAAATAATACAAAAATCTATTTTAAATATTTCAGACTCCATAGGATTTTTTAAATTCAAAATTAAAAGTACTAGAAATTTGTGAAAATTTAATGGAAAGTTACATGTACTTAGAAAATGAGTTAAATGATATATTAAATGCAATAACTTTCGCTAGATTAAAAATAATTCATAGTTCAATCATAACCCCGAAAGATTTAATTTTATCATTACAGCAAATTTGCCAAAGTTTACAAAAAAAATAATTTGCCTTTAACAACATCAAGTGCAAAAATTGCACAATGTCTTGAAATAATTGAATTACAAGCGTTTCAAACAGAATCAAAAATTATTTTTATATTAAAAATTCCACTAGTAGAACCAGAACTCTATAATATTTACAAATTATATCCTATTCCAATTTTAGACAACAGAACAGGACTTCATCATATTTTCAGTATTTCACAAAAATACATAGCAAAAGATGATGATTCTTTGATGTTTATACCAATGACGAATTTAAATAATTGTAAAAATTTAGATCATCGTACAAAACTTTGTATTATCATATCCAATTGATAGTGACTCAATTTGTGAAGCTCAAATATTAAAAAACCCAATAATTTTACCAAAAACATGTCAGTCAAACTTAGTACTAGCAAAAAATTATAATATACAAGAGTTAGAAGAAAATACTTGGTTGATATTAGTATCAGAACCTTTAACTGTGACAATTAAATGTAAAAATCAAGATCCTATTACAAAAATAATTTATAAAACTTCAATTTTGCAACTTACTATAACTTGTAGTGCTTATATAGAAAATACAAAAGTACGACCAACATCAAAACAAATGTCAGAATTAAAATCTAATTTTCATACAGTATCTATACCTTATGATTGTTGTAAGCATTTAACAGATAATGTAAAGGAATTGAAATTAAAGGCTTTAAAATTGAATAATTTTAATACTGAAGACTTAGATATTGCAAAGCATAAACTTGATCAATATTCTCATGATTTAGATGACATTATAAATGAACCTTTTGTGAGTAAACATATTTCTTGGTTTACTTATTTTATTATTATTATAATTATAGTCCTTGTATCATTGTATATATTTTGTAAATGTAGAAGACGACGTAATTTAAAAATTGGAATTCAAACTTCAAATAATCAACCACCGCAACCACGTCGAACAAATAGAGTTTTAAAGCAAATTGTTAAATATTTTCCCAGAAGACAGCCCAGTGTAGGCATTCATGAAGACATAGAAGAAGAATAAATTGAATTAAATTCTAATAACTTTGAAAAGAATTATGTCTAAAAGTTGCTGCAAAATATAGCACCAACTTTTTTAAAAGAGGGGAGTTGTTATATGAAAATCCACCCCTTATATTAAAATATTACAAGTCCCAACTACGACGCAATTATTGTAAAACTTTATACTGTTATTGTTTATACATTTTAATTACTCTTATTTTTTAAATGTAAACATTATTTGTTTTGTTAATCTTGAAACTGCTGATTAATCATTTTATGTTACATAAAGCATAACGAAATTTGATATTTTTCTGCAAGGATCTTTTTGACTAATTTATGTCTTTATTTTTCTACAACGCAATATTGCACAAGTTCTCGAAATCTAAACGTCAGCAGATTTAAAGATATAAAAGCCAACATTTGCAATTCAGATCTAGTTTTGCTTTACCTCACTCATACAAGTTATACCGTAGTTTACGTTAGTTGATTATTCTCTCAATATTGTAATCGTTTATTTAATAAAGTTGTTAAATTTTTTAAAAAAGTATTTTCTGCAAACGTTATATATATATATATATATATATATATATATATATATATATATATATATATATATATATATATATATATATATATATATTTATTTTCAGAAAACGTTGACATAAATTGTACAAGTTCAGTTGTTTCGCTTACTCCCCAAGAAGCCCACATCTCGGCACATTCAAATTCTGAAAATTTGCAGTTGCCCTCTTGCTCCTTTTTACCCATCTGTGAATCGCCACTACAATCTATACCTTTTATACCTGCAACTAAGAGGCCTAATACACGTAATGTATCTTATAGTGAGATGAAACATTTTGAAGATTTTGATTCGGATGATTCTGTGGCCGATGAGGATGTAGACAAAACGCAAACAGGTCCCAGACATCAAGAAATTAGCGACGAAGAAATGTCTGTATCAAGTGATGGTGAATCAAATCTTTCCGAACAAGCTACTTTCAAATTTTGTAAGACATCAACACCACCGATCAATTTTCAAAACTTCATTTACTCAGAACCCTGTGGAGCAACTTTCGATGTAAACACCAAGTCACATATAGAAATTTTTCGCACAGTATTCAGTCACCAATTATTGAGTCATATTGTAGAACAATCAAATAAATATGCTAAAGATACGAAAGGTATAGACTTAAATTTCAGTAAAATTGAGTTTGAAGCATTTTTAGGGGTATTAATTATTATGGGATTCCATAACCTACCTTCTCTTCGTTTATATTGGTCTAGTGACGAGAATATGAAGGTTGAGGATTACTAATGTTATGCCACTAAGAAGATTTTTATACATTTTGCGTTATTTACACCTCAATGATAACAAAATATGCCCAAAAGAGAGAATCGTCACTTTGACAAATTATATAAGATTAGGCCAATGGTGAATAGTCTCAACCAAAATTTTCGGAACTATGTTCCAGAAAGAAATTTTGCAATAGACGAAAGTATGGCTGGTTTCAAGGGCAGGTCGAGTTTGAAACAATACATGCCTTTGAAACCAACCAAACGGGGTGTCAAGATTTGGGCCATGGCAGATTCAAAGACTGGATATCTCTTAGCATTTGAAATATATCAGGGAAAATCAACCGAACAACAAGAGGGTACCTTAGGAGAACGGGTGATAATTAACTTATCCAAATCATACCATAAAAAAAGAATATTGCCTTTTCTTTGACAATTTTTTTTAGTATCATTAATTTAATGGATTACCTACTAAAACAAAATATACTTGCTTGCGGAACGTTTCGAGCAAACCGCAAACACTATCCAATGGATATATTAGCTGCTGATAGACAGATGAAAAACCCCGAGGATTTTGCTTCATCTTCTGAAATTTCAGAGGTAAAATGGAAAGACCGTAGGAAAAAACCAGTAGTAGTTGTTAGCAATATGCATGATCCTTCAACTATTACAAGTGTCCAACGCCCAAACAAAACTGGCCAAAGAGAAAATGTAAGATGTCCAATTTGCATTGACGACTACAATGTATCGATGGGTCGAGTTGATCGTTTTGATCAACTCCATGCATGCTATAATATTTCATCGAAATCTAGGAAATGGTGGATAAAATTGTTTTATTATTTTATAGACAGCATCATAGTAAATTCCTATATACTGTACTCAACAGCAGTCAAAAGTCAACCAAACAGACCCAAGCCCATGCCACAATTAGTGTTTAGGAGTCAGTTGGCAGACCAACTAATAGGTGACTGCACTTCGCGAAGACGCAAAGGTCCTCCATCTGCCTTCACTAAACTACTGAAGCAAAACAGCTCTCGAGGTATCAATCACTCGGGAGATCAGAAAAGATTGACAGACGTAGGAAAACATCTCCCCATAAAAGACACCTCTAGGAGGTGTGAGTATTGTAGTACTCGAACAAAACCTGTTCGCACTTCTATGGCCTGTAAAGAGTGTGACATAGGACTCTGTGTACAATGTTTCGTGGCATACTACACATATAAAACATAAGTGTTATATTATTTTTTTATTTCCGTTAGAATAAATCTTTTAATTTTTTTTTTAATTCTTTTATTTAACGTCGGCCTATTTCCGCTACTAAGGAAAATTACCGACGACAGGAGACGAGCTACCCCCAACCTGGAAATTTTGATGAACCTCTTCTTTCGCGAAAAGTAGGGATTTTTTACTTGCGCGACATCTAACGCACAAGGGCCCCACTGTTTTACATCCCATTCTGAAGGATCGCATACCCACTACCCAAGCCTCATCTAAATCTTGCATAGCTTCTACGATTGCGCTGATATGCAAGCCGTTAGAAGGTGGAGCGAGATCGTGATGTTTTCCAGAAGGTCGCCCGTCCAAGTACTAATCACGCGACTACCTGTTGCTTAGCAGATCCTACGCTCGCCCCGTGAATAAATCTTAGACTTATTAGAAATGTTCTTTTATATTTTGTGGTTGACCTATCGACCCATGAACAAATGCTGCACTTTGGTTACATAAACATTCGTTGGTCGATATTTCGACCACCCATTAAAAAAAAGATAGATTAGTTAGAATTTTTTCAACATTTTTAGTGAAATCTGTATACGCCAAAGCACCCATTTTATGAAGATTAAAGTGATTTTCAGTAAAAAATAGTACTGCCCTATAAAGGATTAAGTCAAATGACACACCCTGTATTTTTTTACATCAAGTTATGTATAATAAAATTGTTTTCTGATATAAACATTATGGGGGTTTAAGTTACAACTTTTTGAAATATTTGCGATTTTCTGAGATTTTCAAACACTGTAAAACGCATACTGGATAATTTTAACAAGTTACCTGCCCAGCTAAATTTTGGAAATTAATCCAACAGGCCAACTAAATTTTTCCATTCCGTATTAATAGTAAAATAGTTTCGGCTCTTAAATTTTCAAAAAAATATTTTTTCTTCGGAAAATACTACATTTTTTTGCCGGACCATAGGGACCGACGCGGCGTAGACAAACTTTAATCTTCAGCGTAAGCCGCCGGTCCCCCACTACCGGTCCCACATTATCTCTTTAATTCATTGCCTATACAGATGCCAGACGCGTGTTAGTACTTGTTGAGTTGTATGGCGTTTCTTATGCTAAACTAAATAAAATGGCGATGAAAAGAGGATTGACAGACGAAGAACTTGAAGATTTGCTAGATATGTCAGATGTAGATGAAGTTCACGAATTCAGTGACAATTCAATAGCAGATCCACATTTTGAACCTTACTCGGACAGAACAGTGGTGATTCTAACGACGGGAGTAATAACAGTGGTGATTCGAACGACGGGGGTGATATCAGTAGGGATTTGAATGACGGGGGTGATATTTCTGAATTTGAAAATGATATATCTCAATATGGTAAGTCAACATTAGTAGTTATTTTATTGTCATATTGTAATTATTCTTTTTATTATAGAACAAGAAGTTGGTAATGGCTTCCAAAATGAACAGTTGGTTTCTCAGTTGCCTGAATCTAAAACTGTGAATAACAACGCCAACATTTGGACTGATCCAAAGGGAAAACAAATGAAGTTGTCGCTAGTTTCAGTTGAATCTGGGGTTGACCCGGATGTGGCTGGCATGCTGGCAATTGGTAAACCAGCAGACTTTTTCCGCCGTTGTTCCTGATTTAATATTCGAAATGATAGCGGATCAGACTAATTTGTACGCAACAAAGACACTGAATAACACTGATGCTGGACTATCATCTAGACTACATGAATGGAATCCAACTGATGCAGCAGATGTAACAAAATTTGTCTGCTTGGTAACTTGGATGGGACTTTTCAAATTGCCGACATTGGCAGATTATTGGACACAAAAATACTTTTGCATCGAGAGTTATGCCTAGAAATCGGTTTGAGGTCCTTATGAGAATGGTTCACTTTGCAGACAATGACACTTGTATACAGGGAGACAGGCCGCATAAAGTGAATAATTTAGTAAGATTACTTTTGAAAAATTATCAATCTTTATATGTACCTAAAGAATTTGTATGCGTGGATGAGTCACTAATTCCATTCAAAGGCAGGCTAATAATGAAACAGTTCAATAAGCAGAGGCGACACAAATATGGTATAAAAATTTTCAAATTATGCACTGGAAGTGGGTAAACGTACAATTTACAAATTTATGCAGGAAAAACACTCGACCAAACCAAGACTACTCCTTTAGGAGTACCATGAAATGGGGTGAGATTGATTTCACGGGGCGAGATTGATCACTCGGTGTTTCCGCGAATACATTCAAATTTTCGCGCCATGTTGACACTTGGAGTCACCAGTATCTCGGGTTTTATTAGTGTGAGTATGTCATATGCTAATGCAGTCGTTCGTGCGCTGTGACCAAGCTGGTATATGTTTGAAAATGAACCAAATTAAACAGTGAAAAATCGCTCATTTTGATGCGTTGACAACTTTTAGTTGCTGTAAATCTATTTACCCCTATTCAGCACCGTGTACCCCAGGAAACGATACATTCATCCATTGGGAAGGCCGTCCTCAAAGCCGTAGGTCAGAAAATATTTCTATTTTTGTGTAATAACCTCAAAAATATATCGGGCCGAGTTTGATCACAGTAAACAATAGGTGATCAATCTCACCCCCGTACCTATAGATAAACTTTTCTATATGAATAAATAATTATATTGCTCTATTGCAGCAGGTTGAAAACGGAAGATGGGTAGATCATACAAAAGAAAGCTTGGTAGTAGAAGTTATGGGAATTTTTCACAAGAACAAATAGAAAATGCTCTCAACAATGTTGTAAATGGGGTCCTGTCTATACGCGCAGAAGCCAAAACACACAATGTAGCTTTTGTACTCTTCATAATAGATTCCATGAGCGTAGAACCAAGACAACTGGTGGGCAAACAGTGTTGACAGCTAATGAAGAAGAGGCAATTTTGTCCAGTATACTTAAATGCTCTGAGTGGGGCTTTCCGTTAATACCTCAAGACGTCCGAATATTCGTAAAAAGCTATTTGGATAAAACGGGCAGTCATACATCGTTTCAGTGACAACTTGACAGGACCTGACTGGATCACGGGTTTCTTGAAATGACATAAGAATGCCGCTGGGAAGAGGTTAGCCTCCAACATTAGTGCTAAACGGAGCCAGGTAACCCCTGGTGTGATTAAAGACTCAACAACATCGATACGTTTGTGCGACTCATGATCGGCCGTCATGAGATCAGGTCGAACATGGCAAGGATCGATCCCACCGTCGCACAGTGGGGCCAATCGAATTAAAAGTTGACGGAAATACAAAATTTCAAATTTTGTTTATATGACACGTCAGTGATAAATGTTAATAACGAACACGTGTGTGTTCACAAAATATGTTTATTTTACTTCTACCAGTTGACACCTGCAAGAAACAAGGGACTCTATTGACACCGATCAGTTTGTTTGAGTACGGCTAATCAGACGCTAGGCGCGTAACTTTATATTCTAAGTGATTTCTTCATAACATAGGAATTATTTTTAAGATTTATTTTACCATGACTTCATTTTTTATATATAGCTATATAATAAACCCTTTAAATATAGCTAAACAAAGCTTTTCACAATAGTATGTTTTATGATTTGAATTTCATTGTAATTGTTTCCAACTTTAAAGGTGTTTTTAAACTTCCGGAGTATTCCGGTTAATAAACAAATAAAATTAAGATTACTGGGGATTTTAATAAATCATAGAACAAAAAAACTTTTGCTAGAAATTGCTCCATTTTTTATTAATAATAATTATTTGGAAGTGTAGATATATTCATTTAATTTCTTTTAGGATCTGGTTCCAATAAGTTATGGCTATCCAGACATTTTTTTTAGTAAAATGAAAGAATCAAATTCATTTAAAGTTGATGATCAAATTGAATTCTTGAAAACTATGTTATAGTCCGGACAAATTGCCCAGAATCGAAGTTAAGGTAATGTGGGGCAACTGGGACTAGGGGTAACTGGGCCATGCAATTGTCCTTTTCTTAACCTGCTGCAACGAAATTTTCAAACAGTTGGCAGCATTGCATCAACCTGTTGGCTTGCTAGAACAATGATTCTAACCTCACAATTCCACATAACTTTGTCATGAGTGCCTCATGAAATTCATGCAAATATTTTGCTTTGACAACGTGCTGTAGTAGTGCAATTCCGTGTTCTTTATTTGAGCAGTGTAAGTATTTATGAATTAATTTATATCTATAATGAAAAACTACGTTTAAAACAAGTGATTTTCATGTGTTTTAGACAATATACTTTTCGTATTTTTATTTAAGCGTGGGTAGTCCAGTAACCTTCACAATTTTATGAAAATTGGGTAACTGGGCTACGTACTACTTGTGGCAACTGGATCCTTAGGGTCCAGTTGCCCCGAATATCTAAAAAAATATGTTTTTATATTTTATACTCTTGTAGAAATTAATTAAACATGCTTCTTCTATATTTTGTAGGTTACTTTCGAACATGGTGCGAACATACGATAACTGAAAAAGGTGGAGGGTTCGCTTACACTTCGGAAGATCTCCAGCGTATTATTGATGACGTAAAGAATGGCAAAAAACAACCAGAGGTGCAGCAATTTTCTATCATAGTCCAAGAAGCACACTGAAACATTACGTGTTAGGAACTAGAAGAATCGGTTTCACATCACAAGAATACAGAGGAGGTGGCGGTATAACCTCGTATCTGTCATGTGCTGAAGAAGAGGAAATTGCCAATTGCATATAGATAATGGAAAAAATAGGATTTGGTCTTTCACGGGAAGATGTACTGGATTTAGTACAAGCGTACATTAGACAAAATAATTTACAAACAAGATTTAAAGAACAACGACCTGGAACCGACTGGTTTATTTTTCTCAGAAAACGGCAAACCTCAAAGTATCGAATACGTTAGGTATGACCAAGGAAATCCTTGGGTAATCTACGACTTTTTCGACAAGTTGGCACAGCTCATGAAAGACTTAAAACTTGAAAGAAAGCCAAATCAGATATATAATTGTGACGAAACGTCCTTTTGCCATGACCCTTCTAAAATAAAAATTGTTGGAGCCATTGGTGCACGATATCATCACAAAACTAGTTCCTTGGGCGAGAAAATAAATCCGTGTTGCTTTGCTGTTCCGCTGATGGAAGAACCCTTCCATTGCTTTGCGTTTTTAAGGGCAAGCACGTTATGGAAAACTGAATAAACGAAGAAAGGGCCACACAAGCTGCTCTATCAGTAACTGAGCGTGGGTGGATGGAGACAATCCTATTCTACAACTGGTTTAGAGATGTTTTCCTGACAAATATTGACAAAGAAAGACCCGTAATTTTAATATATGATGGACACGTGACCCAAATTTCGATTAAGTTGATTCAACTAGCACAGGCATATGATATCACTATCATGAAGTTGCCACCATAGACAACCCATGTTCTGCAACCCCTCGATGTTGCCGTTTTTAAAGGCTTAAAAACTAAATGGGATAAGGAATTGTGCAAATGGCAGCGTCAGAATCCCCAAAGCAGAATTCACAGCCATCCTAACAAGGCTTACCAATGAAATACCTCAAGAAAGCATCATAAATGGATTCAAAGCAACAGGAATATATGCTCCAGACAAACATGGTCCAAACCGGGAAGCTATTCCGGCTTCAATTTTTAAACCTGAAGACAACAAGGTATAGGAAAAATTTACCTGTGCCTTCTGATGCACAAGTCGAAGCCACCTCGTCCACATCTTCCATGCAAACCAGTGGGGTGACGGTGACAATGCCAACAGAGCAACAAATGAACATAGCTTCTACCTTACATTCACAGGTTCTGGAAATAAATGGACAGCCGATAAACAACTATGAAAATGAACAGCCGAGTACATCCAAGGCTGTTTTGGATGTACAAGCAAAAACAGATAACTATGAAGATAAACAGCCGAGTACATCCAAGGCTGTTTTAGATGAACTAGTAAATACAGGTAATCATAAGAACTCAAGGGAATTGGAAAAATAAACAAGAAAAAGTTTTGAAGATGTGCTAATAGAATTGTTTAAGAAACACAAAAATCAATCCAGAACGAAGACGTAAAAAGGTTGGTGACTAATTGTGAGATCATAAAAACAGCAGAATATTTACAGAAAAAGGAACAAGAACTTGAGAAAGAGGAGAACTTAAAAAAGGAAAAAACAAAAACTCTTAGAAAAAGGAAACAAACAAAATCCTAAAAAAGGTTATAAAAAAATAAAGGAGAAGAATCGTGGCTTTTCCAGCGATGACGAAAATGGAAAAACAAAAAAAGCAAACTCCTAAAAAAAAAATACGAAAAAAAATACAGAGAACAATGATCCTTCGAGTGACGAGGAAAGTACTTCCCTCTTTTTGTGAAAGTGATGATAGTTTAAATTTAGTGTTATCCGACTGCGAAGAATAAACTTGGACACTTTGGATCCTGGTAATTTTGCTGCAGTTTAAGTTTTTGGAAAGGATGACTCTTCATTCCGACATTGTATGTTGGGAGAATGAAAGAAACTGATAACGAAGGTTACGAGGTAAAATTTTTCAAAAGGGAAGGCCAGAACATGAAATTCATAGAAACAGAAGAGTCGTACGTTAAAGAAAACTGAGATAGTTCGAAATTTATCGCAGCCAACATGATTTATTATAGTACTGATCTGGCAGATTTAACAAATCTTATTAATTAATAAGTACTTACTGATTCTTTTGAGGTAAAGAAGTTCATAATGTTAAAAAACAAAATATGTTAAATATTTTATATTTTTATTTTCAAAGAAATTTATCTTAAGTGTTATTTCTTGAGTTTGTAGCAAATAAAACGTTTTTCTATGCTTTTTATTTTATTTTTTTTTAGTTGTTGAATGATGGTTATCTATTTGCAACAGCCCTAAATAACCACAATTAAAAAAATATCTAAAATCTTTCACATTGTTTTGAAAATATGTAAGTTCTAAATTAGGTTTAGATACCCCAAGCAGAATTTAATTATCTTATATACAAAATACACACTGGTGGTCCAGTTGCCCCGTTATATGGGGATAATTGGACCCAGGAACAAAAAAAAATAAGAAAATATTTTTACTCCATAGCATTTTGCATTTTAAGTTTTAACCCTTTATAGGTTGGTGGCACTTCTGTGGAACCACCGGACATAAGGCTCAAAATGTAATGGTACAACCTAGTACAATAGATCTAATCGATAGATTGTTATGCTCCAAGTGATAAGTGGCTATATTTCGGGACCACTTTCAATACGCATGAGCATAATTCTATAAATTGTGTAAATGTGGTTCCATTTGGTGCCACTAATCATTTCAAAGCAGACATTGTGTTGTTTTCATGTCGGTGGTTCTATTTTATGAGTAATTTGTTGTTGTTTAGGAGACATACTTGATTTTGTATTCCGGTAAGTACAATTTGACACAATTCAAATTATTTTCTATAAACACTTCACAGCTATGATATAGTTTTGTTGATATAATTCTGAATAATTATAAACAAGTTCCTTCTAACCTAAAAATTGAGTATTTTTTTCTATTTTTTTTGTAACTTCTATGCATTAAAAATTGATTGTTGATTATTTTACATTATTCTGTTTTATTATAAACAATTGCAAAAGTTATATTGCTTAAATATTTAGAAGCGATAACATGTTATTCATATTTTTCAGACAAGGTCACCAGTGAGAAATGGCGGAAAACACATGGTCATTTGAAAAATTGGAAACAATGGAAAGTGATGCAATTTTTGATCTCATAAATGGTATAACAGAAGAGCAGGCTATTAATTCAGATGTTGATGAAGACACGGATGGTGAAGATAACTTACCAAGCACAGCTCCTTCGACAAGTAACTCACGGGAAAAACGCAGTGCAAGTAATAAAAAATTACCAAATATATCCACTGCTGCGGATGACTCAAATGAGGATTTCGATTCAGATGATTTCGTCCGAAATCCTAATTTTTAAATTGAAAATGAAAATGAAAATATTACTCCATATTCCAGCGAAAGTGAGGATGCATGTGATGGGGAAGCATATGATATAACTGAATCGGATGAAACAGACCACAGCAGTGGGGATGAAGAAGAAAGTCAAGAAGATGAGTATAAACTAGAGTGGACGAAGACTGCCTTGTTGCCGAAAAAATATACTAATTGCTCGTCATCTCACAGTAAACATTGCAATATTGATACATCAGAGTCACCTTTAGAGTATTTCAAAAAAAATTTCTGTGACAAACTTTTGAATACAATAGTACTTGAATCAAACAAATACGCAGTGCAAAAGGGGACGAATTTAGATTTAGATGTCGAGGAACTCTTAGCTTTTTTGGGGATACTGTTGATTATGGGCTTTCATCGTCTCCCTAGCATAATTAATTAATGTCGCCCTCAATTGGCACTAGCACCAACTGAAAATTGTAAAAATCCGAAAAAATATTCTGCATTAAGGCACCAAGGCTCTTTGGCGCAGTGTTTCAAAACTCATATTTCATTTAGTTTCACATAGAGGGAACTTGGTTCTGTGTTGTAAAATTCATATTATTCAGATTCATATTCTACCCACTATATTCTTATGACTCACTGTGTCTTGTCGTGTTGTGCTATATTGTATTTTATCATTCAAATATAATTCTCTCGATAATTTATTATGGCTAGTAGAGGAAAATTATTAGTTGCAATGGTCTTACAAATTAATGAAGACTCATCTGTTATATCAGAGGTATGTATACATTGTATTCGTCTTTAATGAAATAAATTTAACCTCAAAATCTTTGCTTGTCTATTTATAACGTATTTTATTATTTTAGACTGTACCAAATGCCAATTTGCATAATGCGGTCTCAGTTATTAATATCAACCATAATACTACAAATTTAACAAACCCAGGGTCAGAAGTTTTAACAGTAAGTGTATGTTTTTTTAAATACATCTTGGTTCCTTGTTGCGAAATGCATTTTATAGCTGATGTTTTGCGTTTCAGGTTTCAGAAAATATAAATGATGTGGAACAGACAAAAAATTACATAGAATCACACCGTTTAGTATAGGAAGGAAATTCTATTTTTGAATTAAATATAGACGAGATAGAAAACTCGGATGACTCTGTAAAAGACAAAGATTACCAGTATGAATCCTATGAAAGTTCTTCAGATGATTCTGTTGACGAATCTGTAGTGAAAGCTACAGAACCTGACTAGAAAATATGGAAATTGTACACAAGGGTAGGCCAAAAAAAGGTAGAAAAAGAAAGTACATAGACCAGGACAGAAAGACAAGAAAAAATTAAAAAGAATAGTAATGAATCATATCATTCTGCTAAAGGAAAGCTTATGGCCTCAAAACCTTTCGTAGACTTCAAATGCTCATGTATGAATAAATGTAATTCTAAGGTACTGTGGAAAACAGAAAACAGTTTTTTTACACATTATTGGAGTCTAGCAAATTACAACGTTCAAACAACATTTATATCTACATGCGTTAGAGAGGTACCACTAAAACGAAAAGTACTTAAAGCAGTAAATCAAGAAAGACGGAAATTTTCAAGAGTATAACAATAAACGGAGCTGCAGTTTGTAGAGATATGTTTGTTAGAACTTTAGGAATATCTACAAAACGAATCAATATCTCACTTAGCAATGTAAGAAGCCTCTCAATACCTGACAGGCGAGGTGTGGCTGGTGGCCATAATAAAATGTCAGAAGAACAAAAGAATGTTGTTATTAATCACATTTATAGTTCCCCAAATATAAATCTCACTATTGTAGAGTTGAAAAAGATAATCAGGAATTTCTACCAATAGGAGTAACAGTTACACTTATGTACAAATTATATAAAGATGAAAATACAAACTGCGTCAGTCTGTCAGCTTACAGAAAAATATTTCTTACAGCGTTTAATTTAAAAACAAAACTTCCTAAGAAAGATACCTGTAATAAATGTGATTTATATCAGGCCAAAATTCAAAATACTCTGGGGCATGAAGAAAAGCAACTGTTGATGGCTGAGCATAATATTCACTTAAAGGAGGCAGAGAAAGCAAGGAAGAAATTAACAGCGGATTTAAAGTATGCTGCTGAAAATGTTTCTGCAGAAAGTTTAAATTTTGATTTGGAGAAAACTCTTCCTCTTCCACGTCTCACCACTAATATTATATTCTACAAGATACAACTATGGTTGTATAATTGCGGAATTTATAGTGGAAAACAAAATAAATCAGTTTTTAACATATGGTTAGAAGTACAAGCAGGTCGTGGGGCACAGGAAGTTGGTGCATGCTTACGGAAATATATTAGAAATCATATTAGTGATACGGTTTGTAACCTAATATTATGGAGCGATTCGTGTGAAGGCCAAAATCGCAACATTAAAATAGTATTGCTATTAAAGTGCATTCTTGAAGAAAGCACTTCACTAAGAAGCATTCGGTTACGGTTTTTGGTATCGGGGCACAGTTTCTTGCCAAACGATAGTGATTTCGGTGATGTAGAATGTGCACTTAAAAGACAGCAAAAATTATTTTCTCCTCAAGATTATATACAAGTTATGGAAACCTGTAGGAGAAAGAATCCGATCATAGTTAATGTGATGGATAAAGAAGACTTTGTTGCCACAAAGGATTTAGAGAAAAAAATTACAAACAGGAAAAAAAGGTGTGAGTGAAGAAAAAGTGAATTGGTTACACATGAAAGAAATAAAGATTTCAAAGTAAAAGCCATACAGCATTTTTATTAAAACAAATTACAATGACGCAGAAAATTATCAGGAGATAAATATTAGAAAAGGAAGAGGAAAGCAGCCGATATCACAGAGTGTTTTTAAAGATAGTTTGGATATTTTATAGTCTCAAGGAAAACCAGTCGCTCAAAAAAAATTAGACGATATCAAATCTTATATGCATTTGATTCCTGCTGCTGACCACGAATTTTACACAAATTATATTGGGGACGATACAATAGAAGATATAGAAGGTTACAATGGGGAATTAAATTTTCCCTTGGAAGTAGATAGACAAGATGCCTAAAAATTTAGAACGAAGTCCATAATAAGACATTGATATACTTCATATTTGTGCTATATTACATATGTTCAAACATTACAAATCATTAAGTTATTTAAGCATAAAAGAACCAAGTGTTTTTACTGTGTGTTTTTGTAAAATGTATTCATTTATTTAGAAATATTTATGTTCAGTTTCACTTAAGTTGATAATATATTCCAAAAAATTTGAAATAAAAATATTTTTTAGCCGATGCTTTAAATATTTAATTTAAGAAATACAAAGCATTTTACTCAAAACTATTCATTTGTTGGTTGGTTCCTTATTGCAGAAGGGGTCCAAATGAGAAATTCCCAAGTTTTTATGTATCTGGGAAAAGTCTCTCAATAGATGAAAGTATGGTAGGTTTCAAAGGCCTCACGTCACTGAAGCAGTATATGCCTAAGAAACCTACCAACCGAGGTTTTAAGATTTGGATATTAGCATGCTCTGATACTGGATACGTTTTAAATTTTAAAATCTATGAAGGGAAAGAAAAAAGTGAAGAAGGAAAGAAGTTCGGACTTGGCGAAAAGGTCGTGTTAAATATTTCAAAATCATTTCAAAAGAAGGGTCACTGTCTATATTTTGATAATTTTTTCACCACTTTTCCACTCCTAACAGAACTATTGAAATTAGATACATTTGCTTGCGGAACCCTGCGTTCTAATAGAAAATATTATCCTAAAAATATACTTTTACCTGACAAAGATATAAAGAGGGGAGAATATGACTTTTGCATGTCAGAAGATTTATCTGTATGCAAGTGGAAAGATCGTGGAAAAAAAGTGTTCTAATAGCTAGTTCTTTTCACGATCCTTCAAACTAAACAATAGTACTTAGAACAAATCTTAGAGGAAACAGAGATGCAATACCTTGCCCACAAGTAGTAAAAGATTATAATATAAACATGGGGGGTGTAGATAAATTTGATCAGTACATGGCATCTTACAATATATCATGGAAAAGCAGGCGGTGGTGGCTAAAGTTATTTTATTTTTTCTTGGACGCATCAGTTATGAACAGCTACATATTATATAAAACTCAAAAACAGGAGCAAAATTCTAAAAATAGTTGTATGACCCATTTGACTTTTAGAAGTATTTTAGCTAATCAACTTATTGGTAACTATTGTAGCAGAAAATCTCTAGGACCTACGCCTATGCCAGGGAGAAATAAAATTACTAAAATGAGCGGTCGCAAAGTGTCTGTTCAGGGTACATTTATGCGTAGTAATGTAGGGAACCACTTTCCTGTAAAGGGTACAAAACGGCGCTGTGCTTATTGTAGTACTAAGAAAAACGTTAAGCGTTCAAGACTATCTTGTTCTCAATGTGATGTTGGTTTATGCCAAGACTGTTTCAAGCCATTTCATGTACAATAAAGGTGATCTGATATATTTGTGTGCACTTATGTTTATGTACCTTATTGTCGAGCTTATTGTACAATTAATAAACTGTTGAAAAATATAAAGTGGATTTATTTGGAACCACCTAACACTAAAAATATACCGTAGTCCTAAATGGTTGGTGGTTCCATGAGGAACCTCCTCATAAAAAACAAAAAACAAATTTTTTTGAAAAAAATCTTGATATATCACTGTTAATAAAGTCATGCTGCATAATGCTGATAAAAAATCAGTCAATCTGAAAATAAAAGGAGTCTTGCCATATAAAGGGTTAAACACCTTAATATCTCAAAGAAAACCTTCTTTAAGACGTCTGCGTATTCAGAAGTTCATTTAAGCAAACTTTGTTCGATTCAGTTGCCCCACCTTACCTTACTTTACCTGAATTAAAGAAAAAAATTTCCCATTTTTCAAGTGACTACAAAAAAAAATGGTTAGCAGCTAATAGAAACCAAGAAAGATTTTCAGTTAAATATCATGATTGGCTACAAACATCGATAAGATTTAAGATATATGTTGATAAACCCAATGTAGGTAGACTTAAATCTAGTTTTACCGATCTGTCAGAGAGAAGAAAACGTGAAAATACTGAGGAACTGCGAGCACTACATAATGCAAAAGAATTATGTTATGCAGCTCAAATGAACTTGAGAGCTGCAGTTAACGTCGAAGCTTCAAAAGTAACTTCCTCTATTCCAAAACGTGCGATGAGATATATAATTAAAATTATCAACGAGGGCTTTGAAGAGGGTTTGTTAACGTTTTCACAATTCTTGGATCTGACGAAAGCTTTTGACTGTGTGTCACATAGAATATTAGTTGATAAATTGCACTTTTATAGCTTTAGCGACAGTAGCGTTAACTTATTAAATTCCTACTTAACAAACCGCTATCAATATGTATCTTCCCAAAATATAAATTCAAATTTCCTTCCTATAAAATACGGAGTCCCCCAGGGATCCGTATTAGGACCGACACTCTTTCTGATATATATAAACGACCTGCCAAGTATTAACATCGATGCAAACATTGTTCTACTTGCCGACGATACTACCATAACAAAGTCATTTGAATATGTAAAGGATTTAATATCTGAAATAAATTCAAAACAGAATAGAGTTCAAGATTGGTTACTAGCTAATCAGCACAAAATGACTCCAAGACTGAAAATGTGGTATTTACTCTAAAGAACATAGACAGTGACTTAGGCTTTGGTAATGAGGTTAAATTTTTGGGTGTTCACCTTGATAAAAGACTGACATGGGAATCGCATACAAATTATATTTGCAAAAAAGTTTCCAAAAACATACATTTACTGCGCAATCTTTCATGCAATGTCTCAGAAAAAACATTACTTACCGCATATCATGGCTTAATTCACTCAGCCATCTCTTATGCCATTTTGCTCTGGGGGCATTCATCTGCTAGCAGAGCAGTCTTTGGTATCCAAAGAAAAGCAATTAGAATAATATCCGGCATTAAGTATAGAGATGACTGTAAACCCGAATTTGTTAGGTTGAGTATTCTTACATTACCATGTGCCTTTATCTTACAATCACTGTTATATGTAAAAGAGAATGCGGGCAGTTTCACTACCCACAGTGAAATTCATAGTTACCAAACACGTAATCGGGACAAAATAAATATTAACTATTTAAGATTAAAAAAAAACGCAAAATAGTACAAATTACTATGGCATATTATTTTACAATGTGTTGCCAGCGCACGTGAAGCAACTTGACTTGAACAGGTTTAAAACTTCAGTTAAGCATTTTTTGCTCAGAAATGCATTTTACTCATTTGAAGAATGTTTGGATGCTGATTTTAATGACTGGTGATATCATATATATTTGACAATTGTTTGTGCATTATGCTATATTATGTTATTGTGTTATATTATGCATTTATATTTTATTATTTATTACTTCAAAATGTATTTTTATTTATTTATTTATATACTCATTTCTGTTTATATTAGTGTCAATGTAATCTATGTGTCTGCTTTTATTCTTGTACCGCTTCTGACTTGTGTAAATACTCTGTGTATAGCACACCAATAAAGATTATTTTTATTATTATTATTATTATAGAACAGCTTTTAAAAATGGAGAATTACTAAATGTGAGCAACTTTCTCTGGCAGAAGCCTTGTCCATGTTTGTGAAGCAAAACTGACCAAACATCAATATAATATAATACGAGATAAAGATAAGAAAAAATTTCCATCATATAAGGTTATACAAAAAGCTAAACGAGAATGTTATCCAGCTAAAGAACATATTAAAATTACGGAAACATCTGCGGAAATTAAACTCCAGGCTCTTCTTAACCACACAACTTTTCGACTAGTGCAGAGTCAACGTGCTGTTATAGAACAACAGAAGTCGGAATGTTTAAAAAATATTGTTCTAATTAGTAAGTGGGGTTTTGATGGTTCGTCGGACACTCAGAGTATAAACAAAAGTTTCTCAGTGGTATCCACAGTGATGCAAGTGTTTTTCTAACATCATTGGTGCCTTTGCAGCTTGTAGCTGATGGCAATATTATACTTTGACAGAATCAACGATGTTCGTCCACCAGATTTTGTAGACCAATTAGATTCCAGTATATACGAGAAACAACTAAAGGATCAAAAACTGAAAGAGATTACATTGATAGTCAAATTAAATGTTTAAATTCTTCTATAATCAAACTGAATAATATAAACATTGAGGTGCCGCATACAATATTATTTACTATGGTGGATGGTAAAATATGTAATGTCCTAACAGAAACAAGTTCTACTCAAAAAATGTTTTCTATGTGGTTTGACATCCAAAGATTTCAATAACATCGACAAAGCGGTATCCGCTAAAGTATTTGAATCCAGAATGGAATTTGCTCTTCTGTACTGCATGCATGGATTCGTTTTTTTTTTAATGTTTATTACATGTAGGGTACAAAATACCAATAAAACAGTGGCAGGTTCGAGGGCAGAATAAAAATATTATCATAGCTAGGAAAAGAGATATCCAAGCAAAATTTAAATCAGAACTAAGGCTTATAGTGGATAAACCTAATCCAGGCTTCGGAAACTCTAATGATGGCAACACCGCTAGACGTTTTTTCAATAATGCAACAATATCGGTATCTATTACAGGAGTTGATATTAATATTATTAAAAGGTTTAATATTATATTAAGAACATTAGCAAGTGGCTACTTCATCGATGCACAGAAATTTAGAAAGTATGCTTTAGAAACAGCTACAATGTTCACCGAACTATACCCATGGTACCCAATGCCTCCAACAGCCCACAAAGTACTGATTCATGGACCAGACATAATAGCAAACGCTTTGCTACCTATAGGACAGTTGAGTGAGGAAGCTCAGAAGACGAGAAATAAAGAGTTTAAAAAATATCGAGAATCACACTCCCGCAAATGTTCACGGGTAAATACTAATTCAGACATTTTAAATTCTTTATTGATTTCATCTGATCCACTAATGTCTTCATTCCAAAAACCAAAAAACTTTACCAAAATGTTCTAAACCTTTTTGAAAGCTCCAGATATTGAAGTAGGCACTTCAAGTGAAGCTTCAGACGATGCAACTTCTTCCGATTAATTTTTATATATTAATTTATGTATATAATAAATAAAGAAAAATTGTATAATGATGGCTTATGATTTATTTTATCAATAGCAAATGAAAAATGACCTAAAATAATTTCCGCCAATTTTTCATGTAGTTGGCCCCACTGTGCGCCGACCGTCGATCTCGGCGGCAAATAGGGCTAATGAGACGACCGCGGCGAGCCGCAATCACCTAGTAAAGTCACATTGTTTTGATCCTTTCGACTCTCGCAACTCCAAGAGATATCATTGCCACCTTTGACTAGAAAGGATACAGCCTTAGAGGTGTTCAGGCATAATCCCACGGATGGTAGCCTCGCACCACCGCCCGCTCGAGTGAGTGCGTGAACCAAATGTCTGAATTTGCGGTTCCTCTCGTACTGAGCAGGATTACTATCGCAACGACCAGTCATCAGTAGGGTAAAACTAACCTGTCTCACGACGGTCTAAACCCAGCTCACGTTCCCTATAAGCGGGTGCCCCTTCTCGTCTCTACGCGGGGTACTTCATTCCTCCCCACGTCCTTCAGTGGTGGGGAGGCGGATATGATAGAATTTTTTTTCCATCTCGTACCGCCCTAATATCGACCTATGGGGTGAACGCGGCGCTCGAAAAGTCGCTGCATGAAATTTGTGCTGCTCATTAGGCGGCAAAGGGGGAGAAACCTAAACCTAGAATATTACATATTTGTAGGAAAAGTAAAAAAACTTAATTTATTAGAATTGCTAGAAATTAATAAAGTAAATAGGAATAAAAATTACAACATATTAAACGACCAAATTGATTTAAATAATTCTCCGTTATTAAACTTGTTCAGATAACCTAATGCTGTTAATAAAAATCAAACCATAATATAATTTACTATCTTGAAAAAACCCTACATTTAAAGACAACATCTGTACAAATTTGAATTATATAGTCAACCATAAGTGACCCATCCTTCTATTCGGTTCAGTTTATATTTAAATGAAAGTAAAATCTGTGTATATTTTAGTTTACTTGAAAATGTCCAAATAAGATGACACTAGTTGTAAAAATAACAAATAAAGTGAAAATTAGACAAGTAATAAAAAGTGTTTATAATTTTTTATCTCCAAAACTTAGTTCTCTTCTCTTACATATGGAAATCTCATGATAGGAAAATCGAACAATTCTGAATCCATTTTGCGATAACAAAAAAAAGTAGGCCATAACACAGAAAAGTTATTCAGTTTGTTCAATGTGTCACTTGTGACACATTACTTGTAAGAGTGAAAAATTAATCTGCGAAATATGGATATTGACAATGAAAACGATGATTATTTTACATTTAATGTGGCAATACAAAGACAAAAAAAAAGATTCATTTGCCTGACGAGATATCACAATCTTTCCAGAGTCCCTTTTTACAGGGCCGGCGGAAGAGGTGAAACAACGAAGTAGATGTTTCAGGTGGCATTTTTTAAGGGCGGCATTTTAAGACTTGATTATTAACTTTTTATAAATTTCAGAAATTGAAAATTGCACAAAAATCTGAAAAAAACATTTTTTGACCCCAAATGGGTGCTTTATTGTGGAGCGTTACATATTCTAATCCGTACTTCGTACTTATTCGTTTACTCGCACTAAACATGTCAACGACGCCCTGGCCGCCGCGCCAGTCGCTTTTGTCTCAAAGACAAGGAACAATTACAATTTCGAGCAAAACACGACCGCTACAGCGCACAACGTGGCAAGTTAAAAGATGAAATGCGACAATCGGTAGTTAAAGTTATCTCTTGCTTTTGAATTTTAAGTGAAACTAGTAGTATTATTTATCTGGGATTTTTGATACATCAGTAAAAAGGTAAGTAAATAAGTCTATTATCTGAGAAATTAGGTATACATTTAAGTTAATTAATTTAAAAATAAACACGTGCTGCGTACTTAATGTTGACTTGCATTGACGACAGAGTTGTTTTGTTGCTTCTGCTGATTTTTAGGCCCGCGGGAGAAACTGACGTTGCCAAATGTTCTTGAAAGACTGAGTTCTCAACAACTATTTTTCCCCCCCCATAAAAATACATGTAAGCGTAATATGCTGTTAGAATGCTTTTTTTGTAGATACCTGAGTGAATAATAAAAAATGAGTGAAATTAAAAGAAAAAAGCTCTCAGGATTTGCCTATAAACAAAAGAAAATTAACAAAAAGGACTGAGTGGTGCCAGAGACAAATTTATTAAGCCTTCTACGTCACTTCCATTGAAAATATAGTTGATGATTTAGAATCTCCATCTTCAATAGAAATTGAAAACACATCTAGCCAAACAGAAAAACCTAGAGTTGACGTTGATGAATCTAATGAGTTTGATATTGATATCGATTCAAATCGAACAATTCAACAATACAACGAAGATCCGGCAAGTTGGAAAAATTTAAATAATCTCGAACATCAAATTATTGTCGAAAAAGGGCCAAGACAAATAAAACAATATAATTTTCCAGCTGATGATCATGGGAGACGGTTTTCAGAGCCTCTATTTCATCGAAAATTGTCCAATGGTGAGTTGCTTGAAAGAAAATGGTTATTATATTCAAGAAGTTCTAATGCAGCAAATTGTTTTTGTTGTTTACTTTTTAAAAATCCTGACTTAAATGCTTCTAACTGGTTCAACAGTTACAGAGATTGGAGAAATATTTCAAGAAGTTTAAAAGCCCACGAAACTTCTGGCAATCACATGGAATGTTATCAGAAGTGGAAGGAAATGGACAAGAGATTAAAAGTAAATAAAACCATTGATCAGGAACATCAGCGCATATTAAATCTACAAAGACAATATTGGAGAGATGTTTTGAAAAGAATTATTGCTGCCATATAGTTATGTGCAACTCAAATGCTTCCTCTTAGAGATAGATCAGATCAAGTTTTTCAACCTAATAATGAAATTTTTTTAAAAATTATGGAATTTTTAAGTAAATTTGATTCTATAATTGCTAAACATTTACGAAAAGCTTCAATGCATGAGAGAAATGTTCATTATTTAAGTAAAGACATTCAAAATGATATAATCTCATTGTTAGGGAGGAGAGTTCGAAATACTATTTTAGACGAAGTAAGATCTGCAAAATATTATAGTATTGTATTATTCTCCATTTCACTCCTGACATTAGTAAAATTGAACAAATGTGTTTGATAATAAGAATAGTGATAAGAGATGGGTCCTCATATAGATGCGAAGAATACTTTATTGATTTCCTCAACGTTGAACTATCAATGGTTGCAAATCTTGCTAATGCCCTTTTAAATGAACTTAATAAGTTAAATTTTGAAGTTACCAATATACGAGGACAGGACTATGATAATGGCGCCAACATGAAAGGAATTCATGCAGGTGTCCAAAAATGAAATTTGGACATGAATCCTAGGGCATCTTTTGTTCCATGTTCATGCCACTCACTAAATTTAGTAATAAATCATGCCGCCAAAAGAACAGGCGAAATTGCAAATTATTATTCTATGGTGCAAGATTTATTTACATTTTTTAGTGCCTTTACACAAAGGTGAGCAGTATTAAATAAACATGTATCATCCCTAACACTAAAAAGTGTTAGCGATACGAGATGGGAGAGTAGAATAAAATCTGTTAAATGGGAGAAATATACGATGCTCTTGTAGAAATTTCCCAAGATCCACAAAAAAGACAGTGACACACGAACAAAGGTAACGCATTGGCTACCACAATTAACGATTTTAAATTTATATGCAGTACAGTCACCTGGTATGACATTCTGTTTAAAGTAATGGTAATGGTAATGGTGGGGGAGGCTGACGCCTGGCAAGTAGGCCACAGACGGGCCCTTTTACCAACCCCCAGCTGTCCCCTCAGCCATGTGCTTCTCTTGCTCCCTCATCGAATCTTTCCGACCTTCTGATGAAGGTCAGGATGTCACTCATTGCGAGGGAGCTCATCTCCTCCCTTAGAAGCGCCTCAGAACCGAAGATACTGTGTCTCAGGCGCCCAAATGCTTCACATTGTCCCAGGAAGTGGTAAGATGTCTCTTCATCACTCCTGCATCTTGGACATGTAGGGTCTTCCTCAATACCTATCAATGATAGATGCCTCTTAAGTCTGCAGTGGCCTGTCAGAACACCGATTAAGAGATTCAGAGTCTTACGACTCCGTCCCAGCAACCAGGCCGATCTCGATTTGTTCGGCCCCGTCACAAAATCTCGGGTTTGCCTGCAGGCCCTGTTGGTCCTCCAGTGCGTCCTCAGTGTCTCGTGGGCCCACTCATTGAGGGCCGTTGTGACCTGCCTTCTTGAAATACCTAACATAGGCTCAGGCCCGTGACTGGGTTCCTCGGCTCCGAGTTCTGTTTAAAGTAAATATTGTATCTAAATTACTACAAAGGTCCAAATTCCCATATTACTGATACAACAAAATTATTACAGAATGTTTTACAATTTCTACAAGAGTATCGTATTGCTGGTATACAGTTCCTGTACCGAGGCCAAACGTGGATGAAGTACAGAAACGAGCTCTTAAAAACTTCTAAAAAAGCGGTTAAAACGTCCAGAAAAATTTCTAAAAAACGGCAAAGTTCATCATCTAGTGATAGTGAATGTGACCCCAGTGAAATTGACACTCTAAATAATCCCCTTCCCGTGAAAAAAGACACTTCTGCCCCTAAAGCAGACTATTTAAAATTACCAACCTTTTTGTCGCCTACAAAAAGCATATCAGATTCGAACATTAATATTAAAGTGACTGAAAGTCAAGACAAGACTATATTTAGTGATACGGACACTCAACGAGTGCGACAGAGAGCAAAGAACATTGACGTGAAATCAGTTAAAATAAAGCGAAAGCCGAGTGAAAAGTGGGTCAACGTTAAACCGCGTGTTTACGACTCCACCATAAAAACTTCGACAAAAAAGTCGTCAACAAACATTCAGGAATTTAAAGAATTTCAACAATCCGGACAGAAAACAGCCAATAAATAAGGTAGAAACTCTAACAAAGGAACAAGCTCTTCAGGCTCTGTATAGTAGCCAGTACGAGCTTGATATGGCCACCTCCGGGGGAGGCGTGCCACCGCTTTTACCCACTTCGCCACCACCCACTTCTAATTCGGCGCCATCAGGGAAAATGACTACCGATGACTACCTGCCAATGACTACCGATGACTACCTCGCTTCGAGAAAAATGACTACCGATGACTACCTCCCCCTGAAGCCATCGACCACATATGATTTTCCCGTTCCTGATAAAAGACCAAGTCCTGACCACACTCTTGCCAGGCAGAAGGAGCTTCTGGACGCTCATACCGCTGACCAAATTCTAAAGGATTTGCCACGCATATCGCGTATTAGCCCCGATCAAGCCCAAACATCTGTCGGCGACCATCAAGAGTCGATGGAAGTCGCCGCCGCTGATGCCGCCCCCAAGCAAAGATTTGTGGATGCCGCCCCCCCGCCTCCAACGCCTGGGAACAGAGGAGACAACAACAACAGAACCAAAGCCCACCGAGGGACACAAATACAGGAAATGTCGTACCAGACCAGACGCGGACTGTACGCACCCAACCTCCGATACCCAGACAGACTACAACTTCTAACACTAACTTTAATGACTTCAATATATTGACTCACGAACTGAATGAACTGAACAAACTAATAAATCTAAAAGAAACAATAAAAGCGATACACCACTTTAATACAATGCTGAAGGCTGTTGCAGAGCCAATGCAGGCAATTACGATCTTACAAGATTTTGCACAAAATGTACTACCTTTATACAAAGTTCTCAACTAATTGCCTGCTTTGGAACTGCAATGGCCTACTGACTAAGACAAACGAACTGAAACAATACATACAAGACAATAAACTGGACATTATTTTGTTGACAGACGAATTTAAAAATAAAGCACAAATCAAAATTTAATACTTTTTTCCTTTACAGGTCCGACAGACTCGGGAGAAGAGGCGGTGGAGTGGCCATCCTTGTGAAGAAGGACGTCCCCCACATCCCTGTCCCCCCCATGCCTACCCCTATCGAGAACATAGGAATCGAACTAGGGGATGGTACCACCCTTACGGTGGCCTATAACCCTCCACGCAATCGCATCTCTGAAAATGACTTGGATTTATTATTTACTAAAAACAAAGTCCTAATTGCAGGGGACCTAAATGCCAGGCATGCCGTCTGGAGGAACAGGCGCGGCAATGCCAGCGGTACCGTCGTGCATGACTATGCACTCAGGGCAGGTATTGCGGTCGTATCGACCACCACACCAACACACTACCCCGAAAACAACACTACACCTACATACATCGACATTATCTTAAACAAAAACTACCAGCACGACATCCAACCAGTGTTTCGGCCGGAGCTGGGCTCGGACCATAATCCGGTTAGTTTCAGCCTTCTTGACGTCGACCGGAATGTGCTTGACAGAAATAAGTTTGATTATAAAAAGGCCAACTGGGGTAAATTCCAAAATCTTATGAACCAGTACAGCGAAATAAACCCAAACATAAATAACAATGCTCAACTCGACTCGGATATCGAGAAGTTAACCGACAATATTGTAAAAGCTCGACGCAAGTCTATTAGACAAATAAAGCAGGGTCCACGTGTGGAATCTACCCCAGTTGACCTTAAAAACCTGATAAACTTCAAAAATAAAATACGCAGAAGATGGCAAGCACATCACCGGCCGATAGACAAAAGGAGGCTGAAAGATTTGCAGAACAATGTAACTAGTAAAATCGTCGAACATAAAAACAGAGAATGGAACGAAAAGGTGGCCAAGCTTTCAGTCAAGGACAATTCCCTGTGGGTCATGTCAAAGCTTTTAAAAAGGGATGCTAACAACATCCCTGTTCTCATTCAAGACGGTCACGCAGCTTTAACCGACAGGGAAAAAGCCGAGACCATGGCCGGCCACCTTTTCCGGACATATACGTCCCCGCCCAGCGAGACTGAGCACCAGGTGGGCGTCGATGTTGGTCTAGCACACATTCCAGCATTCGCACCCATCCCCCCACGCAAACTAGCCAAACCCCTAACATCTCCTAGTACACTGAAAACCCTACTTAAAACACTACCAAATTTAAAAGCCCCAGGTCCCGACACTATCCCAAACTTAATTTACAAAAAATGTCCACGAAAAACACTTGTCCAAATTTGTTACATAATAAACGCGTCGATACGCCTACAGTACTTTCCCACAGCGTGGAAAACATCCATAATTGTGCCCTTTTTGAAGCCAGGTAAGGACCCTGTCCTTGCAGCAAGTTACCGGCCGATTTCATTACTCAACACTCTCGGAAAAATCGCCGAAAAAAATCTATTTAATAAACTTAAATAAAATTATTAATAAAGGTAACTTGCTGCCGAACATACAATTTGGCTTCAGAGGAGGGCACAATACCACGCTGTCGTTGTGCAGAGTTGTGCACGACGTGATCGAAGGTTTTAACAAAAAACATTGCACCAAAATGCTGCTCCTGGACATCCAGAGGGCATTCGACACAGTTTGGCATGGAGGTCTCCTGCATAAACTCATACATAAACATAAATTACCCATTTACTTTGTGACTTTAATTAAATCGTATCTCGATGACCGCACCTTTGCGGTCAAAGTTAATCAAACCACGTCGAAATTTTACAACGTGTGAGCGGGGGTCCCGCAGGGGACGGTGCTCTCTCCTGTTCTTTTAACCTATATGTCTCTGATATTCTCACCCATCCTCTAACACAGACAATAATGTACGCCGATGATACTACTATATATTCCCAGTCCTTCTATGCTGAAACCGCAACTACCAAGTTGCGGTATCATTTAACAAACTTATTAAAGTATTACAAGGACTGGAAAATAGTAATAAACGAGACTAAAACAGAGACCATTAATTTCACGAAAAAGTTCACGAACATCAAAACTTTTACTCCACTGACCATCAACAACAGAGTTATTGAGGAGACCAAGGTAGTAAAATACCTGGGTGTGCTCTTGGACCAACGACTATCGTTCAAGCCGCATGTGACAAAAACTCTCAACAGGGCCTACATGGCCCTGCATAAATTGTACCCGCTGGTGAACAGGAGGTCACTCCTGGACACCAGCAATAAACTGCTTATCTATAGAACAGTCATTAGGCCAATTCTAACGTATGGTTGCGTCGTCTGGAATAGGATGTCGAACACACAGTTCGGCCGCCTCCAGACGACGCAAAACAAGTTGTTACGTCTCCTTACTAACTCAAATCGTTACATAAGTACACAACAACTCCACGAGACGGCTAATATGCCATACATTAGGGACTACATAATACAGACGGCCACTAAATTTTTTAGACATAACATTCAAAAATCCACTCTCACCGCGCACATCACCGACATACGCAACCACCACGAATTTCAACATACGCACAGACTAATACACGAAAACTTACCCATATTTTTCGAATAACTATATTTTCAGACACACAATGACGGACATTTCCAACTTCACTATACTTTCCAAAAATTTTTTATTTTACCTACCCTTAATCGTAACTTCCCTCGATGACCGCCCTATTGCCTTCTCACCCTACTTTAGACAGACAATCTAAATTTCAATTCTTTTAAGCAGGTTTTTTCTTGAGCTTTTTCCTGCATGACTTTTACTAAAACGACATTTTTAATATTTGATTTGCTATTTAATTTCTAATATGCCTTTGGCAAATTATTGATTATGTTTTTATGCTGTTTGTAGGAAATCGTCTGACCTACAGCTAACAACAAGAAGATGCCACCTAGCCACATCGGGCGCTACCACCTGGCCAGATGATCGGGCACCCGCCGACACAGGCGGAACATCGATTTTTCTGCTTTTCGCCCTGGACTTGTCCAGGGCGAGTATACATTGTTAAGCCGATTGGCTAAATATATTTTGTGTTTATTTATGAATGTATTTTATGTTTATTGTAAGCCGAAATAGGCATCTAATTAAGTTCATATAATGTATATAAATATTAAATAAATCTTGTTAAATTGGAATTGGAATTGGAATTGGTTTTAATCAAAGTTTAATCACTGCATGGGAGATTGCTGAGAACATGGAAATTCCAGCAGAGTTCCCTCAGATTAAGAAAAAGAGAAAATTATTTGATTATGAAGCTAAAGACGAGCCCTTTTCTGATCCTAAGAAGTTCTTTGAAGTGGAGTTCTTTAATGCACTTTTGGACACCTGCATTAATTCCCTCGAAAAATTTATGCAATACCTTAATATTTCGTAGATTTATTCGAGTTTCGAGACCATTGTGTTCAATATTATCGATTAAAGTTACTAGAATGAATTTGCTGTCCGTCGGAATCGTTCCGTTTACGTCGTGAAGTGTAATATACAGGTAGTTTGATGATAGGTACATTTTAAAATGTAAAATCACTGCATTGGCTGCTGGAAACTTTTCCACTCTTTATAAAACATAAGTAGCAAGTACTTAAATAGTACTTTTAGTAGAAATGCAAGGCGAACAAATATGTTCAATAATCTTCTAATGTATGATATAAGTAGTGTCCGATTCACAAACATATAGGACTGTTTCGATATACAGGGTATTATGGGAGTAACACGAATTTCCTACGGCACGACTCTTGAGTCAATTCTGCATCGCCCAGTGTAAATACTATTTCCTCTTTGTAGTCTATTTTGAAGTAATTGCATTTCGAAAATTGAAAAACGTGGCTTGAAAGAATAAATCAATGGCCTACAAAATTGCAACATCTGTTAGACAATTCTTACGTACGGTTGCGTCGTCTGGAATAGGATGTCGAACACACAGTTCGGCCGCCTCCAGACGACGCAAAACAAATTGCTACGTCTCCTCACTAACTCAAATCGTTACATAAGCACACAACAACTCCACGAGACGGCTAATATGCCATACATTAGAGATTACATAATACAGACGGCCACCAAATTTTTTAGACATAACATTCAAAAGTCCACTCTCACCGCGCACATCACCGACATTCGCAACTACCACGAATTTCAACATACACACAGACTAATACATGAAAACTTACCTTTGTTTTTCGAATAACATTATTTTTAGACACACAATGACAGACATCTCCAATTTTACTGTACTTTCCAAATATCTATATTTTACCTACCCCTAACCGTAACTTCCCTCGATGACCGCCCTATTGCCTTCTCACCCCTTTTTAGACATACAATCAAAATTTCAATTCTTTTAAGCAGGTTTTTTCCTGAGCTTTTTCCCTGCATGACTATTACTAAAACGACATTTTTTATTATTTGTTTGCTATTTAATTTTTAATATGCCTTGGCAAATTATTAATTATGTTTCTCACGCTGTTTATAGGAAAGCGTCTGCCCTATAGCCAACAACTCAAAGGATGCCATCAAGCCACATCGGGCCCTACCACCTGGCCAGATGATCAGGGACCCGCCGACAGGTGGAAGACTGATTTTTTGCTTTTCGCCCTGGACTCGTCCAGGGCGAGTACTTTGTCAAGCCGATTGGCAATCATTTTGTGTATTATGTAAATGTATTTGTTTATATTTATTGTAAGCCAGAATGGGCACCTAACTAAGTTCTTGAAATGTATATAAATGTTTAATAAATATTTTAAATTGGAATTGGATTGGTTTAGTGAAGTAGACAGCGATCTCTCAGCGTCAACGTTCGCATCTTTGGTCGTTGACTATATTTCAAGATTTATAAACAACAGCTTGCCAATTTTAATTTACAGCGATGGATGCACCTATCAAAATATAAACAATATCATGGCAAATGCTCTCCTTTCTTTATCTGTTACCAGAAATCAAACCATTGAACAGAAGTATTTAGAAGTTGGGCATACGCAGATGCAGTGCGATTCTGTTCACAGCAGAATCGAAGCTAAAATAAAAGAAACTAGAGAGATTTTTCTTCCTTCTAAGTACTTGTCCATTAGTCGAGAGGCTCGAAAGAAGCCCTTTCCTTACTGTGCCGAATGGGTAAATTATGATCATTTTCGAGATTTCTCTCAAAAAGAGAATCAGATGTACGGAAGAATTAGACCAGGAGTGAAGTATGTAATAGATATTCGAGCTCTCAAATATACTCCCGGTGGAAAAATCCAATATAAACTTGATTTTGATGACTTATGGACCCAGCTACCCCAGCGGCGATACCGAGAAGAAGTTTGTCATGCTTGGCCGCAATTAAACTTGCAAAAAAGGAAGATAACAGCCAAAAAGTACAAGCACCTACAGGAGCTTAAACAAGTTATTCCTGCAGATTGTCACCACTTTTATGATAATCTAAGCCACTTTTAAGTTACAGTGCAGCAAATATTTAGTGTTTATTATTTTTATATTTTTAAGAAATAAAAGTTTAGTATGTTAACCCACACTTTGTTTTACTATTTTAACTGAATTAATAGCTCTTAACTCACCTGGGAAAACCAAAATGGGAATTAACTCAATTTTTTTTTATTTTAGAAATATACATTATTAATTTTTAGACTCATATCTACGATTTATTAGATAAAATACATTATCGTTTCAAGTATAGTTACCTTTTTTCTCTCCTGTAAAAAAACTGCTAAGTGGGTTACGAGCTATTGCATCTTAAGCGACGATATGGAATACTATCTTCATTCAACTCTAAATTAAACTAAGTTAATACTTTAAGATTCAACGTAATGTGTATTTCAAATTTCAAGTTTGCTTTAGTTAATTCCGAATTCTTTAGTAAGTCTGTGTATAAATAAATCAATAATTACTACTATTACATCTTTCACTAACATTGCTGTTTTTCTTATCATACATACTTATATATCTCACAGTAGTGGTGCCCTAGATTGTGTGTCGGAGAGGAAATAAAAGTTTTGCTTATCGAAAGAATAAGGTTGACATTATGAAAAGCCAAATTTAATGTACAGAATAAATAAAATATTATTAGGAAATCACTTTCATTTTTCCGTTTAAGAGTAAATTGCCAAATAAAAAAGTTTCTTGTAACGTTTTCTATTTACTGTACACCACTCGCTGTATGAAAACATTTTTTTTACAACTTAAAACAATACCTGGTGCAATGGCTTATAAAATCTACATGCTTAGTAATCGCATGCTACTTTTTGTCGGTCAAGTGTATGATTTATTCAAGGATACATATTTACTGTATGTACGTACTAAATAAATTTACCATTATAAAGGCGAATTTACACGCATATAGTAATTAAAGCAAGTTACTAAATCAAGTAACTAAATTTAGTTGCTTGTATCGTGTAAACAATTTGATTGAGTACAATTTAGTACTTGAGCAAGTGGCGCATTCAGTAAACTGCTTAGTCAAGTGAATAGAAACGGTTTCTATTTACTTGAGCAAGTGGCTTCCCCACTCTGTTTACTAGCAACTTAAACGGTAAATAAGCAAGTGTAGACAGGTCAGTTTAGTAAAGTACAGTAGTAGACAGTGCATATAGATAGTGTAAACATGACGTCTCGTTGGAACGAAGAAACGACAATAAAGTTTGTGCAGGAATATCGTGAAAGACCATGCTTGTGGGATACAAGAGCTGCCATATATAAGAATAAACGACAAGCCCTGGTAGCAGCTTATGAGGAGATTGAGGAAATCATGGGAATTGAAGGATTTGGAACACCCGAAATTAAAAACAAAATACGGACATTAAGATCAACTTATTCCCAAGAAAAAAAGAAAATAAAGGACTCTATGAAGTCGGAAGCGGGAACTGATGATATTTATATCCCCACTGTTAAATGGTTTAAGGAAATGGATGAATTTTTACGTTGTTTAGAGGACAATAAAAGATCTACACACGATAGTTTGAACATTGTTAGTATATTATTATTTTAATATTAATACAATCAAAAGATCATTCGTTCTTACCATGGGAGAGCACCTTCACCGTTAAAGTACCGACATATTCTATCTCTTTTTTCTCTTGCAAGATTTGAGGAATGATTACTTCCTACCGTTCCTATTGAGGGCAAGGTCTTATTGATCTCGTCTCTCCAAGAACCTTGCATAACACGACCACTATCTATATCCTCTTCATCTAAAGATCCACTTGGTGTATAATTATTACTGGAAGTGATTCTCATCCAGTTGTGTAGTGCGCAACATGCCTTGATAATTTTATCAACGGTTTCTCGTAAGCATGCCATCGGCTTTTCAAAAATTCGAAATCTACTAGCCAGAATACCGAAAGCATTTTCTACTATTCTCCTTGCACGAGAAAGACGGCAATTAAAAACTTTCTGCTCTTTTGTAAGCGACACTCTTGAATAAGGTTTCATCAAATATGTCTTCAATGGAAATGCGACATCACTTACGATGACACCATCATCTGGTAATAAACCACCCTCTATAGCTTCTAAAAGAGAAGATTGCTGGAAAACGCCCCCGTCTGATTGTCTTCCAGTGCATCCAACATTTATATAGCGAAAGCAATAATTATCGTCTACAACAGCTAACAAAATAATGCTGTTGGTACCCTTATAATTAAAAAAATCACTACCACAGTTTGCTGGAGCGTGAATAGTGACATGTTTTCCATCAATCGCTCCGTAGCAGTGTGGAAAGTTCCACTTTAGACGAAATCCATTTTCAATTACGTCCCATTCCTCTTTGGAAGCAGGCACCTAAATTACAGAAAAATAAAATTTAATATGTTTTGTTTTGATAGTATTCTATTTTATTAATTTTTTTTTCTTTTAGGAACAACCCGAGCAAGCAGTTCATGTACAACAAAAGGAAAGCCAACAGGAAATATTGACTTCCACAAACGAAAACTCCGAGGGACCTTCCACAAACGAAAACCCGGAGGGACCTCCACAAAAAAAAGCCGAGTGATATCAGCACAACTAAGATGGGTTTCTACAGTAGTTAAAGAACTAAAAAAGATAAGCGAATCTGTGGCACAAGAACCTCCTAATGAAAAATCAACACCTAATTTTTGGCCGTAGTGTGGGTGCACAATTAATGTCATTAACAGCAATTTCAGCTATAAAGGCACAAGAGCGCATACAGACAATTCTTACATCTTTTAGGCAGCGCGCCCATCTGTCAGACAACAACAAGACACAGACGCGACAAAGATTTAAAACAAATATGTTCAGTGACTTACATTGCTTTTAAGTTAAGCCACGCATACTAGTGCGACACGACAGAATCAGACATGACTGTGCCTGTTGAAAATCGCTCGCGTTAAAATGAGCAGACACAGATTAGTGAAGGTTTGCATTTAAATGTGTTGGCATCGTCTTGTGGATGAAAAGAAATTGTCAGTTTTTCGGCGAAAATGGCAGATTCCACTTCTAATATCGCATTAATTGAAATTATTGAACAGTACCCAATATTGTATGATTATACTAGAAGTGATTACTCAAATAGAAATGCCCAGGATAAAGCATGGGAAGAAATTTCCAAAAAAATTAAACATATCAGGTAAGTTAACATTTTTATTACAGTCTATACATTATATAAATATTGATATGGTAAGGAAAATCTTTGCAAATATGTACATAGACGATTTCTTAGTATTTTTGCAGAACACCTTGGTCGTCGTACACGTGCATATTGTTGTATTGGCGCTTCATTTTGTATTGTAGGTATTACCAATTTTCCATCATGAATGCGGATATAGTTATGTAAAACGCAAATAGCTTTAATTATTGTATCGACTGTATCAACTTTGCAATTTATAGGAGTTTGCAGAATTCCAAATTTAGAACATAACATTGCAAATGTACATTCAACCGTTTTCCTTGCTTTGGAAATTCTATAATTAAATGTTTTTCTTTCATTAGTCAATTGACGGCGAGGATAGGGTTTCATTAATTTTTTTTTAATCAGAAAAGCCTCATCAGCGACTATGTAATAAGGAAAACCAATATTTGTGTTTTCGCCTGGTAGTGGGAATGGATCTGGTAGTTGGAGTTCATTACTATCTAGTGCTTTACCAAAAGAACTTTCTTTTTAGTGCTCTACCATCACTGTTTCTACCATATTCTCCTATATCTACTGTCAATAAAAGGCCGTCAGCATCAACGACAGCCAATAAAACTATTCAGAAATATCCCTTATAATTATAGAAGGCCGAACCTGAGTTGGGTGGTGCTTTTATTCTTATATGTTTCCCGTCTAAACTACCTACACAGTTTGGAAGGTTCCATAATTCATAAAATCGCTCAGATACGGCTATCCACTTTTGCCATGTTAGAGTTGGCATATATTGTGGCTGCAAAACTCTCCATATGGCTCTCGATGTTTCAAGAACAATTTTTCGAACTGTTGTGTGTCCTCTCAAAATATAATAGGAAAGTGTTGTAAATGTATCGCCCGTAGCATAATACTTAAAAAGAAAGTTTTGTATTACACACGGAGCTACCGCATGTTCCGATTGTGATGGTGACATTTTAACATATTATGTATGTATAACATTTGATAGAACTCCAGTTTTTGGTGTATATTTAAATTAAAGAAAGGGCTAAAAACAATTTTGAATTCATCTTTATTTCGATAATATATACTACATTTTGGGCCTGATTACTAGCTGTATAAGTGAAATGTTTTTTGATATCTATATTATTATATTTTATGTATTTAGTGATTACTGACTTCTTTGTATATATGTATTATTAATTCATTTTTTCTTTTAAGCCTCGTTCTCATTAGTCAAGTTACTTGACTTCAAGTCGATTGAATTCCAGTAACTTGAAAAAACTTTACCAATGTGAACGTTTTATTTACTTGACTTGAAATGTTCTTTCAAGTTGCTTTCAAGTTTCAAGTGAAGTAGGATGTCTTCTACTTTTTAGTTGACTGGAAACCACTCGAAAAACAACTTGAATATTAATTGAATAATGTGAACCATATACTTGCCTGTTCTTGAATTCATTTGGTCATTACATACCTAGATAATTCGCTGTTTGTTGATGTGAACAATGGAACGTATAAATAAAATCATAATAAAAATTAAAAATGAGTGCTAAGTGGACCAACGAAAATATTATTAAATTTCTGGAAATATATGAGAAGTACGATACATTATGGAACAATGGATCGGATAAATATCGTGACAGAAATGCTAGGGATGAGAGTATGAGAAGACTTGTGGAAGAATTGAATGCTGAAGGGATGAAAGTAAATACTGAAGAAATTCGTAGGAGGATCAAATCAATCAAAACCGTATACAGTCAAGAACTTAATAAAATATTAAAAAGCAAAAAAAAGTGGTGCGGGAAGGGATGATCTATATAAACCAAAATTAGTAATAGCCGACAGGTTTTTAAGAAACGTCACAGCTGCAAGGAATTCAACTTCAAACCTAGTAAGTAATATTTAATATTTATTATACATTTTCTTAGTTATTCACCAAATACAGCAAAATAAATCAAACATTTTTTTTTAGAGGAATTAATGTCAATCTTTTTCATTCCACACTTATCATCTTTAATTGCCAAGGAACTGAACCACTGTCCATGAAGTAATCGGCATACGAATCTCGTAATTTTCCAGCTTCATTACTGTAATTATTCGAGCCTATTCCAGAGGTATTATCGCCCATGCCTTCAGTATTTCTGCCATTATTACGCCATGATCCTGGCACAATTTGACAAGTAGTATTATTCTCTGTGTCCACTGAGTCCGGAGGTAAATATTGAATGCTGGATGTAGCTATAACCCAATTATGTAAACTACAAGTAGCTAGAATTATTAAATCTACAGTTTCTGGTAATAGTGCAATAGGTTTTTCAAACACCCTGAATCTTGCCACTAATATGCCAAAAGCATTTTCTACAATCCTTCGGGCTCTGGAAAGTCTGTAATTAAACACTTTTTCTTTCAACGACATATTGTTTCTGCTAAAAGGTTTCAATAAATTGGTCTTTAAAGGGAAAGCATCATCCCCAACTAATACGCCATTATTTGGGAAATTTAATGTGCCATTTTTCAAGGCGATATTCAAAGTACTGTTTCGAAAAATTGCACTGTCATTAGATCTCCCATTGCATCCTACATCGACGTAAATAAAACGGTAATCGGCGTCAACCATTCCAAAGAGAACAATGCTGTAGGTGTCTTTGTAGTTATAGAATTTGGATCCGCTGTTTGGTGGTCGTCTTATTTGCACATGCTTCCCATCAATTGCACCACAGCAATTAGGAAAATTCCATTTTGTTTCAAATGATTTTTGTATGTTCTTCCAATCATTTGAACTATTGGGAACCTAAAAATATAATAAAATAATTTTATTTCTGTTGCAGGAAACAAATGAAGAAAATAGTGAAAAAACAAATTCAGATGAAGCAGAAGTGGACGAGGAGTACCAAACTGAAAAAAACAAAAATAAAAAATCCAAAAACAATGATCCGCCATTCGGACCTTTTAAAAAGGTGAAAACAAAGTCTTCAATGGACCTTATTCAAAATGCTATTTCAGATTTGAGCAATATATCCCAAGCAAATTCTTCTGTTAAACCCGACGATGACTTAGATTATTTCGAAAAATATGTTACGTCTTCGCTGAGAACACTGCCACCTCTAAATTCTCTTCGATGTCAGGAACAAATACAGAGTATCATAACTAGAGAAAGGATTTCTGTGCTGTCACAAACAGTACAATTGAATTTGGCGAGAAGACATAATCAGCTTTATACTGACACTCCCCGTGTTTCGCAGCAATATACAAATTCTCCAATAGAAAGGTCAACTTCTGTACATGCGTCCACACCTAGTCCACAGTTATCACAAGTATATTCTGAACCATTTTCTCCTAATAATTATTCTAATGGGTCACAAGAAAATGATTTAATTTACCAAGCCATGCAAAGTACATTTACAAACCAAGATATGTAGATCTAGCTACCTACTTTTTTCTCAGTTAAAATTTTTTTGGATTTTTTGATTTTGTTTAATTAAAAATAAAATCAACACTTTACTAAAATAGTTTTAATTTTAACAAAACCTTACCTTAATAAATGACTGAAGCACGCCATAAATAGCCGTCAGCACCTTGGGTAGAAAAACTGATATTGTATGTTTGGAACGCGATAAAGATACTGCAAAGATGTTAAACTGTCTCCACTAGCTAAATAGCGCAATGTGATCTCAAGTTTAGTTCTGGCTGATTTTGGCTGCCGGAACCAAGTTGATTGTTTCTGAATTTTCGGTCCAACTATACTAAGTAGCTCATCAAATTTCTCTGGAGTCATTCGTAAGTGGTTTTTATACGCTTCTTTGTCCTCTAAAGACAATTCTTTTAAGAGAGTTGAAGATGCACCGAGACGATTTCTTCTGCTGATCCAAGCTCTTATCCAAAGCGATCGTTTTTTCTTACGCTTTTCTTTACAAATCTTTTCTAATTCGCAAAGTAAAAGGCTTGCTACTAAAGACACTCCTGCACACACTATTTCAGACGGTGCCATTTTAACTTCTACTTGCTTTAAAACAACTTGCCCAAATATGAACGCAAACTTGAAATCAAGTTACTTGAATTCAAGTGACTTGACTTCAAGTAACTTGACAAATGAGAACGAGGCTTTACAGTAAGCGCATGCAAGGACAAGTGGAAAAATGTACGAAATTGTTATACAAGACATTTAAGACAAATTCCACCATCGGGATCTGCAGCTAAACTAAAAAAACCATATTATTTAGCAGACTATTTACACTTCTTAGACATCTTTACAAAGTCCAGACCAGCTAAAGGAAATATGGACTCTGATAACCCAGGTAATTCACAGGAAAGTGATAAGGAATCAGAAAATAATTCCGACGAAAATATATCGGAAGAAAGATCAGAAGGTCTACAAGACACAGACAGAGCAGCGAGTCTACAAGATGTACCAAAAAAACAGGGGCAGTTAACTGAACACGGCTCGCAAAACAGTGTCAAGAGGAAGAAACCCAATATACAAACAACCCTACAAGATGTAAATAAATCTGCTCTGGACTATTTTGAATCAAGAACAAAAGAATTTGGCACTCAACAATCAACAACGTAGTAACATCGACTCAACTGATCCTGATGTAGCATTTTTTTTTAAGTATCTTGCCTGATGTAAAAGAAATGACACGAGAGCAAAAAAGATATTTTCGAATAGGAGTTCTAAAACTTGCTGGGGAGATTTTATCTGATAACAGATTAACAACTCTTGTCGCCACATCACGTACTCAAGCCCCTCCGTCTACTTCACTGAATATGCAATCTCGCCAATACCATAGTAACCATAGCGTAACCTCTGCTTTTTCACCATCTCCTCAGGATTCATCCTCTCATTGCAGTACCTACATTCAATCTCCCCAAGAGTATGCAAACCCCCCTACTCCGGGTTCCTCACTAAGTTCATTTGGCCAGATGCTACCATCACTTGAAAACTATCACATGCATAATTTTCCCCAGGAAAGAACTTCATCAAGAACCTCACATCATCCCGACCAGATATAAATTTCATGAATTATTCGAAATATGTTAAAATTATTTTATTATTCCTATGTCGTTCATGTTTAATAAATATTTTTCATTATTTTTTTTATATATAAATAATTTTTCTACTTATTATTTTTGCTAATTCACCACATATAATTAATATGCATTTCTGTATTGATGTACGAACAACTGTACTTGCCGCCATGTTTAAAGAGCAATACTAAACAAGAGTACAAAAGGTAATGTAGACACGCACTAAACACTTAACAACTTTTGTGTAGCTACTGGATTTAGTAACTTGCTTTAGTTACTATACGCGTGTAAATTTCGCCTCACACGTATCCAGAGTAATTTAGTACTCGAGTCAGCAGTCAGAAATTACTTACTTTGTATGAACAGAAAATTCACTAAACTAAATTACTGTATCTACTCTACTAAAACAATGGATACGTGTGAACCGGGCACAAGTTGAATTTCTCTTTCCTTGAGTCTCTAGAGCTTCTTTATTTTACATTTATAGCAGAAGCGTTAATTTCAACAGGTTTAATTTATATGTAACAAATCGATTTGTCCGTGAATGTAGAGGTTATGTTATAAATAAAACTAGTAAATCTCGATTTTTATATCATTTTCCTGTAACAAGTTTTTCATAACAAGTTTTTTTAGTCGACAAAAAATATTTTTAAAATTTTTCGCGAAAAAACTGCCATATCTCGAAAATACGTAGAGATGGAGAATCGGCATTTACGCCAAACCACTTTTTGGGCCGAATTACGTATAAAAAAGAAATGCATAATAAAGTTTTAGTTCCTAAAGAAGGAGTCGATACGGAACTGACTCTTTCGAATTTAACTGCATATTTTTCAAGTTATTGCGACATTTAAAATTTTGCTCGAGATCGAATTCTGGGACTAGGGGTTTTCGCGGTCGGTAAACACTATCTCGTGGTTAACTTGGTCCAAAAACGTTCGTGGAAGCCGTAGAGTGGCAATTTCTTGCTAATTGCACGCCTATCTCTATTTCCTCGTCGCTGTATATACGACAGATCTAATAGCTGCACTAGATACTATACTGTAGACATCAACTTTTACGAGCAATAAAATTTTCTGACAGATGTAAGATAAAGTCGACAAAATACACTTTTAAAATTTTTCGCGAAAAGACGGCCATATCTCGAAAATCCGTGGAGATGGAGAATCGGCATTTACGCCAAACCACTTTTTGGGCCGAATTACGTATAAAAAGAAATGCATAATAAAGTTTTAGTTCCTAAAGAAGGAGTCGATACGGAAATGACTCTTTCGAATTTAACTGCATATTTTTCAAGTTATTGCGACATTTAAAATTTGGCTCGAGATCGAATTCTGGGACTAGGGGTTTTCGCGGTCGGTAAACACTATCTCGTGGTTAACTTGGTCCAAAAACGTTCGTGGAAGCCGTAGAGAAGCAATCTGTTGCTAGTTGCACGCCTATCTCTATTTCCTCGTCGCTGTATATACAACAGATTCAATCTAATAGCTGCACTAGATACTATACTGTAAACATCAACTTTTACGAGCAATAAAATTTTCTGACATGTAAGATAAAGTCGAAAAAAAATACATTTTTAAAATTTTTCGCAAAAAAACGGCTATATCCCGAAAATCCGTGGAGATGGAGAATCGGCATTTACGCCAATCAACTTTTTGAGACGAATTACGTATAAAAAGAAATGCATAATAAAGTATTAGTTCCTAAAGAAGGAGTCGATACGGAACTGACTTTTTCGAATTTAACTGCATATTTTTCAAGTTATTGCGACATTTAAAAATTTGCTCGAGATCGGATTCTGGGAATAGGGGTTTTCGGGGTCGGTAAACACTATTTCGTGGTTAACTTGGTCCAAAAACGTTAGTAGAAGCCGTAGAGAGTCAATCTCTTACTAATTGCACGATTATCTCTATTTCCTCGTCGCTGTATATGCGACAGATTCGATCTAATAGCTGCACTAGATACTATACTGTAAACACCAACTTTTACGAACAATAAAATTTTCTGAGATCTCAAATATCAATTGTTTGGGACACCTACAAATATCCAGTCAGTAGCCTTTTTCTTGAAAGTTCAAGTGTAAACTCCTTATAAGAGAGCGACCAAAATGTTTAAGGCGGTAGCGGGTAGACGTTCCAATGTGTTATTGATGTTTGAAATATAAGTTTTCAGAGGTAGTTAGGAAATACCCAGTCGGCAGACTTCTTTCTGAAAACTCGGGATTAAACTACCCCTAATGAGGCGCGATTAAAATTATGTGAGTGGTAGCAAGTAGGTACTTAAATAATAGTTCAAAATATAAAATATCAACTTTTTGGGGCACCTACAAATATCCAGTCAGCAGACTTTTTCCTCAAACTTCAAGAGTAAACTGCCCCTTATAAGGGTGCGACCAAAATTTTTATGGCGGTAGCGGGTAGATGTTCGAATGTGTTATTGATGTTTGAAATACAAGTTTTCAGAGACAGAAATATCCAATCAGCAGACTTATTTTTGAAAAAACAGAAGTAAACTACCCTTAATGGGGATGCGATTGAAATTATTTGAGTGGTAGCAAGTAGGTACTTGAATATAAGTTCAAAATATAAAATATCAACTTTTTGGGGCATCTACAGATATCCAATCAGCAGCATTTTTTTTTGAAAGCAAGAGTAAACTGTCCCTCATAAGGGTGCTAATAGAATTATATTGCTAGTAGCAGAAGCACAAATTGATTTACTCTTGAAATCCAAAATACGGAAGCGGTAATTCAAAGGGAAGTACCTGGTCAGCAAATTGTTTTCTCCATTTTTCCAAAAATTATTTATTATGTACCTACTTGTTTGTTACATATTTACATATTGTAACGAAATTATCATTTAGATCATGTGACTTCTGATCATGTCGTTTTACCGTAACCGCCTCTCAAACAGTCATCTCAAGTGATTGATATATTTATACATAGTTAAATAGCTGTCAAGTTATAATATGATTGCCGGGCTTGTGACTTTCTGTGTTTGAACTTTCATTATAACAGTGTTCTCCTGTGTTATTTAAACTATTTTCCATCACATGATTAGTTGTTCTTATGTTGCACCTACAGTGTTTGCTATTAAAGGCCAATTAAAATAATAGAGGGCTGATTTATTCCCCGAACCCCTCACAGTATTTTATTAATTATTTTATTACTCGTATTTAGAAGTTATTTTGGACTTAAGCAATACAGTCATCCGGGGTAACTTTGATCCACCAGGTGTAACTTTGCACCACCTTACTTATTTCGTTATTTATATAATTTTAAAATAGGCGCCTTAACTGTGTAATCTATATTTATGCACCAATGAAAACTGAATTTCAATTTTGCGCGGTAAGTTGGCGACACTGATCATAACTTCTACTGTCAAAGTTCAGTTTTTTAATGTGGTGTTTTGATGGTGTCTAACAAGTGCTGTTTTAAAGTTGATGTTAAATAATTAAATCTTGCAAGTGAGTATCTGAATTTTTCATCAATACGAAAGTTAGTTATTGAATATATTGAATATGATACTAGCAAATTATTTTCTATTCATCAAGATTTAATAGAAATAAAATATTGAAATGCTGCCGGTTTAGAACACATTCAGGATAACTTTGCACCGGTTCAAAGTTGTACTGAATTTGTAATACGGCTTATTTCTTGTGCCTTATCATATTTAAAAAAATATAATACCAAAGTAGTCTTTATCTACAGATTAGATATAAATGAAGTAATATTTTACTTTTGCATTAATTTTAGAATTTCGAAATATACGAGAAATGCGAAAAAAACAGGAAGGTACACTAAAACCAGGGATACGACGGTATGGGACGAAGAGCCGTTATACTATAGAACAACTTAATAAAATCTTGGATGACATAAAAAATGGTTTAATTAGTCAAGAGAGGCATCTAAAAAATATGAAATACCACGAAACCCACTGAGGAATAAGCTTCAGGGACGGCATACAAAAAATGTAGGGAAACCTACAGTATTTTCTGTAGAAGAAAAAGGTTCTTTTGTTGAGCACATTGTATCTCTCAGTGATCTTGGACTTCCAATCTCCCTGTTTGATGTTCGTTACATTGCCCAAAGTTATTTAAATTCTCAGGGACGTAAAGTTACCCAGTTTAAGGGAAACATGCCAGGGTGGGATTGGAGTCAGTTATTTTTCAAACAGCACAAAGCAGCTTTGACACAGAAATTTGAAACAAATATTAGTCGAAAACGTGCTCAGGTAAATGAGGAGATGTTGAATAATTTTTTTGAGAATTTACAAGTAGAACTTGATGGGGTTCCCGCGTGTAACTTTTTTAATTATGATGAAACAGGTTTTCATGATAATCCTACAAAAATAAAATTGTTGTTCCTCAGAGGCTGTTGCAATCCTGAACGTATACGGAACTCAACTAAATCTTGATATACTACTTTGTTTTGCGGCAGTGCAGACGGAGAATTTATTCCACCATATGTCATCATGAAAGGGACTCAAAAATGGTCTGATTGGATATACGGCGCACCTGAGGGGACACATTTAAATACTTCGAAGTCAGGATGGATTGAAAATACAGTATTTGATGACTGGTTTGAAAACCACTTTCTTATTACAGCAAATAAAAAACCTGGGAAAAAAATACTTATTGGTGACAATATGTCGGCTCATATTTCAATAAAAACATTACAACTTGCCCGTGCAAATAATATTCACCTGATATTTTTTCCACCTAATTTCACTTATTTCTTACAGTCACTTGATGTTGGTTATTTTTCTAGCCTAAAAACTTATTGGCGCCAAATTTTAAGTAACTGGAGAGAAACAAAAGGTGGGAAGAAAGCAGTGGCTTTACCAAAAGCAGTCTTCTGCCAGTTACTCAATGCCACTTTAGAATTGGGAAAGCCGACGGCATCTAAAAATCTGGCAAAGGGATTTGAAATTGTTTTACAAAAACTCCCTTTGTATGCCAAGCCTACTGCTGATATAAATGAAAATATAGGAAATGAATTTAAAAAAATACCTACAAGATGTTAGAACAAATGATCTAGCAGTTGTTCACAAAGCTAAGAAATTCAGCCTTCCTGTCACGGCAGGAAAAAGCGTGTCAGTCGAGGAGGTGAAACAATATTACGATAATAGAGCAAAAGAAGAGGCGAAAAAAAAATAAACGCATTCCAAAGCCATTAAGAGGTCATGTAAAAACTCGTGGAGGCCGTCCAGAATCATCCATTTTAAGAACGATTGGGAGAAGACAACAAACTAGAAACAGCTTCACAGAGCAAGAAGATATGCAAAATTCTACACCTACTGCTTCTAGCATATCTTTAAACGAGGGGAATCTTGAACAAATGTTAGACTACAGTGACCTAACAGGCTATCCGGTCGAATTACTAGGAGCAGAAATAAATTCAAATAGACCATCAACATCTGAATCTAGTGTGGTACTTGAATATATTGTTGAAGGAGAAAATAATATTTCCCATATAGAAGAAACAACTATTGAAAACTTATTCTCTGATATCTACAATGTTGATGATCATGTTATTGTAAAATATGATAGAAAGTTGTATCCAGGTCAAATTATTGAAATAAAAGACGATTCTTTCCACGTGCGGTGTATGGAGGAGTCAGGTATATTTTGGAAATGGCCGCAAAAAAAATGATGATCTTTGGTATGGAAAAATAGATGTATTGAAAAAATTGCCTCCAGAAGTTATAATTCCTGTAAGCAATCGCGGTGTTTTTCATATAAAGGATGACCTAATTGGTTCCAAGTTATTGCTCCAGTTTTTTAAGCATAATTATTTTTTAGAAATGTATTGAATGTAAAAAACTGTTTTTGTTGAGTGCTTTTAAAGTGAATAAAGTAGATTGTTTTTTCACAGTAACTTTACTTATTTTATAATAATAAACAGTTATTTTTGCACTATTTTTGGCTTTTGGTCTTGTTCTTCCCCCCTCTTGGAATATATGTATATGTATTTGTTTCAAGTATCCGCCATCAACAACGCACTAATTATTTTATAAGATTTGTCCAACATGATAGAGGCTATCTGAATTGGTACAATGTTATCCTGAGTGCTAGAATTAATAAAATTAAGTATTAAATTAGTGGAGAGGTGAATTATACCTATTATCCCTATAAAACTTAAAAATATCTTCTAGCTTTTTTTCTGAAAGCGAATTAATTATCTCCGAATAACTGTCAGGGTCAGGGTTAAGGGCTTCAGATTTGGAGGCGTCACGCTTTGGCCATGTAGCCATGACTAATGTGATATATAAACATTTGTTGATTGTATAGTTTCTGTTGATTAGTTAGAATGCTGATTAATGAGAATATAAAAATATTAAGTTTTAAGAAGAGAGTAGAGTTTAGTTTTAGTATGAACAACACGAGACTAATGTATTGTCCCATTTAGTGTTAATATACAGTGGTATTTCTTATCTTGGCTTTATTAATTTACAACCCCTACACATTTGGGTGACCCTGTGCCCCACAGTTGGTGTCAGAAGTGTGTTTGTTTTCCTCTTTAAAACTACTGTTGGTTAAATTAAGTGCAACGAAATTTAATTTGTTTGGTGCCATGGAAAACGCTGACAATGTTCAATTGGTGCTCGCAGAGATGGATCCGCCGGCAACTGCGTCCACTCATACTTCCCGATCGTATACTCCACCGTTGACTTTACAACAACAACTGACAGGTATACGACGTGAATTAGAAACCTTAAAGCAGCAACAGATATGTGTCTCCTCACCTGAAAATTTTACGTGGGAAAATATTCCGGAATATAGCCCAGAAAAAGACATTATGTCGCTAAATCGATGGTTACGTTTAGTAGATAAAAACGCCTATTTTTCTCGTTGGGACGAAGTAACTACTTATCGATTTATAGTTGGAAAACTAAGTGGATGAGCTCGCGAATGGTACTTAAATCGCGACAAAACGTTTACTAATTTAAATGACTTAAAAAATGCTTTGCAAAATACATTTGATGTGGACAGTCAGTCGACGGGGAAGTTATTTAAAGATGCCTCCCTGTGCAGGTCGAGCACTTTTGCTACTTTTGTTGATTATTATGGGAGAAAACTCGAAAAATTACACAAACTAAATTGGAACATTTCTGTGAAAAGATAAAATTAATATCATTATCGAGGGTTTGGACTCTGTGAAAGTAAGCCAGCTAGCAACAGCGAACAATTATAACCAATTAGAAGATTTACTAACTTATTTAAGAAGTTATGACCGTGACTATGGGGGGAAAAGACGAATTGAGGGAGGGGCAGAACATTCAACATTGCGCTGTATTAACTGTGGAAACCAGGGGCATTAAAGTGAACAATGCCCTAAACGACGTGATCCTTCCCAAAATTTCTCACGTCTCTCAACCTCTAAACCAATTTTGTGCACTTTCTGTCACAAAAAGTGGTCACTACGAACGAGATTATCGAAAAAATTAAAAGGCAAACCTAAATCTGTCAATGTTATTTCCAATCGTTTGGTAAATCTATACTTTAAGTCTGTCGCAATAAACAAGTATTACAACCTAAACGACTAACCAATGGTCCACCTCCGATATGTGCATACGTTAAGCGTGCGCTACGCGTCCGCTTGGCGCGGTGCAAGGCATCCTCCTCTTTCGGAAAAAAAAATTGTATATTATTAGCCGCGGCGCCGTTACGATGCGTCGGATCGAATTCGGTCATTAGACTTTTCTGCGCCGTTCGCGACGTAGAACGTCACTCCGTACGCGATTTTGGCGCAAAAGCGGAGCGCGGTCCTTAATCTGCCGAGCAAGTATTTTTTTCGGACGATCGAAAATTTTCGGCGCGTCGAAGGCCGCCGTTACGATGCGTCGGATCGAATTCGGTCATAAGACTTTTGCGTCGTTCGCGACGTAAGAATGACACGCCCCCCGCGATTTTGCCGAATATTCGCGTTCCGATACATACGAACAGAGTAAATATCACTCTTACGAACTGGAGACAATGGCCATTACATTTTGTTTACGTCATTATCGAGTTTATCTACTGGGCAAATCTTTTCTTATCTATACTGATTGCGTTGCGGTAAGGAGCACATTTACAAAAAAAGATTTACTTCCGAGGATAGCACGTTGGTGGCTTGAATTATAGGAATTTTCTTTCGATATTTGTTATCGTAAGCAAGCTAAGATGAATCATGCAGACTGTTTAAGCCGTAACCCGGTTCCTAACGCCGAACTTGTTGATAATATCAAATATTACCGAGGCCGAGTGGGTTGAGGCAGTGCAAAATAAAGACGATAAAATTCAGTTTATACTTAATGTCTTAAAAGCTCCACGAACAAACAAAAACAAAAATTACTTTGAAACCTGCTGCGTAAAGGTATTCTTTATCGGAAAACAGACTCCAAAATTAAATGAGTCGTACAGGATTTCTGCAGGTGGCTCATTTGTAGATTAAATCATGATGACGCAGGACACTTTGGTTTCGAGAAAACACTAGAACAAATTCAACGCAATTATTGGTTTAAACAAATGCGTCACTTTGTAAAAAAAATATGTGGCAGCATGTTTAAATTGCATGTATATGAAATCAGTTTCTGGGATTAAACTAGGATTTTTACATCCAATCCCAAAAGAACACGTGCCTTTTGCTACCGTACATATGGATCATGTAGGACCATTTGTACCTTCGAAAAAAGAAAAATACATATTTATTGGTGTTGATCGACGGCTTCACAAAATTTATTTTTTTCGAGCAGTGCGAAATACAAAAGCTAAGCACGTTTTACAATTTTTGGAAGATTTTATGTATTTATTTGGCTCTCCTTCTCGGATCATCTCTGACAGAGGCAGCTGTTTTACATCCAAGAAAATGACAAATTTTTGCACAAAATATAACATTAAACACATCCTAACGGCAGTGGCTACCCCTCGAGCAAGTGGCCAATGGGGGGGGGTTAAACACTGTTGTTCAGTCATTACGTTGTCTCTCTGTCAACGATGATACCGAAGCTTTATGGAACACGCACGTTAAAAAAGTACAATTTAACATAAATTCAACAATAAACAAAACGACGGGTACATCACCATATATGGCATTAATGGGTATAAATCCAAAGCCCTTACCTGATTCTTTTATTCTTAATGAAATAGGCACCGACATAGTTCAGGCTGATTTAGCTACGTTACGAAAAAGCATAGAGGAAAAAATCGCCGCAGGGCAAATCAAACTGATAAAAAACGCAAACCACCACCGCATTACACAGTGGGTGATTTAGTCCTGGTACGTAAGACAGCTTTTCAATCTACGGGGTCCAGTCATAAATTTATGCCAAAATTTAAAGGACCATTTAAAGTACTGAAAGTATTACCGCATGACAGATTTGTTAAAAGTATGATAGCGGAAAACCTGTAACTACCGTTGTACCGGTTGACAGTATTAAACCATGGATAGTATTAAATGATCCTAAATATCAACAGAGTTTAAAAAGTCGCCGACAACAGCGATTGTCATTTGGACATAGAACCGTTACTATGTTAGTGAGTGTTCTATGTTCAATTGGTAATATATCAGATTATTGTTTGATAATGTTTTTGACATATTATTTGTATTTGTAATGCGTGAAAAAAAAATAAAACAAAGCTACATTTGTGAGACTTTCCTTATTGCCTTTCTAAAGTTTGAGATATTCTTTGAAAAAGTCTAGAAAAGCAAAAACACTACTTGTTCTCCGAAGTATACGCTGATCTCCGCAAAACTACTGTTCTTCAAAATAATATACTGGCCTCCGTAGAAATATTAAATTTGTACGATATAATGTAAATTTTTCAGAAATTCTGTTATTAAGCTACGAGGGACATCATTGTTGTATGGCGCGATTCTGATGACATGTTTTGAATTTTTCAGAAATTTTGTTGTTATTGAGCTACGATGACATAATGACCTCCGATAACATGTTTTGAGCTTTTCAGAAATTTTGTTTGGCACGCTGCGCTACAATGAGATACTGGCCTCCGATGTTATTTTGCAAAACTATTGTCTGATATACTACGTAGATCAGATGACATAACGACCTCTGATGGCATAACGACCTCCGAAAACACATACTGAACTCTGCAATCATATTTAATCTCCGATAACATATACTGAGCTACGTTGAAATAATACCTGATCTCCGAAAAAAAAAGTTCGACGATTTGATTTTCTTCGTGGAAGTTTCCTTCGATGCTCTACTCCTCAGCTAGTTAAGTGTTCAAGGACGAGCACAGGTCAGGATGGACGAGCTGACAGGGTCAGGGTTAAGGGCTTCAGGTTTGGGGCGTCACGCTTTGGCCATGTAGCCATGACTAATGTGATATATAAACATTTGTTGAATGTGTAGTTTCTGTTGATTAGTTAGAATGCTGATTAATGAGAATATAAAAATGTTAAGTTTTAAGAAGAGAGTAGAGTTTAGTTTTTGTATGAACAACACGAGAGTAATGTATTGTCCCATTTAGTGTTAATATACAGTGGTATTTCTTATCTTGGCTTTATTAATTTACAACCCCTACACATTTGGGTGACCCTGTGCCCCACATAACACAATTTTTCTGCAATGTTAAAAATAACTTTGCACTTCGATTTCGCTGTCCATAAAAAAACGTCAGTAACTTTAATTTGGCCGCCTCTAAGAAATCAGCCGCACAGGGTCTAAGCACGTCCCTGATGTGGAATAAGTAAAGTTCCACCACGGAGTTCCACGCCATTCATTTAACATTTGACAGCAGACAGAAGAAAAATAGCACGTGATAAAATTCAAATGTATTTTGTACTGTTTAGCTTCAAATTATTTCATGTCCTACCTATCCAAGTGTTTTGTGTGTTATAAAATGTGTACGTTATTAAAATTCATTAGGATTACTCGAGTTAAATGGGCACGGTACACAGTAGGTGAAAATACAAGAATACTTAGGTTAGACAAAATTGAAAATGTAGCGTTAGGTATATTTTAAATATTGGCATAAATACTAGTACCTATTACATCTTCCACTTCGACTAAAATCAGTACACTGCTATTTTTGTTATAGTGAGTGTGTCCCCAGATGGCCGGAAAGGAAAAATTGTCTCTTTCACGTTTTAAAAAATCAAAATATCCCATTTTTTTTAGTTTTTATTCTGGTTTATGAGGGCTCCCTTAGTTCACTTAACTCTTCAAAAAACCTAGGAAATGAAAAATTATCATCTCGTAATAGTATTACTATGACTCTGATCAAAATGGAAGATGTAATAGTAGCAATTATTGTGATAGTGATAATTATAAGAATACCTATCTATTTAGAAAATATCGCATTTTGAATTTTATCCAGTTATTTTTGCCCACTGTCTGATGTGCGTCTGTGTCTATCATTGTTATTGTCGAAAGTGCAATTCTAATAATGAATTTAGTATTAATGCTAGCCGAGAGGGTAGTGCTTATACCTACCTACTTATTGGGTAGCGAAGTTCAATGGTTTGTCTAGATGAAAATAACATGTGGCTGAATTCTTAATGATGTGAAAGGATGTGAATGGATTCTTGATGATGTGAAAGAATTTAATTTATTAATTTTTATCCCACATTTTTTCTAAATAGAAACATAACCTTGAGCTTCAAGTTGTATACCTACTTTTGAAAGTGTACCTAGGTAAAATAAAATCTCGTGTAAAATATTACAATTTATGAATATAGCTACCTATCTATATTGTTAGGTATTAATTTCAATAATAAATATTGAAAATGTTTTATATAAAATAAACCTGACCGGCATTCAAGATGAATATGATCATTAAAAACTCCTACAATTTGTATTTAAAATGTCAACCACATTTTTCTAAATGTAAGCCCAAACATTTTTTTTTTAATTATGCATTGGTTAATTGTTAATTTATAATCTCTATATTAATTTACCTATTCATTACATCATTCACAGTTAACCTTCAATTTCAACATGAGTCTACTCATATTATTGTTAAAAAAAAAATTAATTTCATGGACATCGAAATTGAATAAGGTTAGCGAACTAACAACAGCTGATTTACTCGACAATGACATTGACCTAGGCATTAATTAATTGTATGAGTTAATAGAAAATAAAAATAAGCAAATCGCTGATGTACTTCTGTTTCTATACGTACTGGTATAAGCAATACTTACCAAAATTTGAATTAATCGCATGTAGGTATTTGTCGTTTAGCTTATTCTAGAACAAAGGCAACTAAAGTAAAAAAAATTTTTATATAAACCTTATATCGTTTCAAATTTTCAAGCCTGTGTTACAGATGGTATCATTTCTTGTTTCTTATATTTAAAGCACAGCATAATGCTGCGATTAAAGCTCGTCTCGGTTGCCAGCGGAAATCGCCGAAGTCGCTATCGGTAGAACTCAGAATTTACGTTTCGATGACATTAAAAATCAGGATTGACTCTAGGTTATGTGTCAAGGCATAAATATGTCCATGCATGTATGACAAAATATATTTTACGCGAGAGGCGTAACTAGCAATTATAGCGCCTGTGGCAAAAAAATTGAAACAATCTTTAAAAGGTCGAATAGATGTTAAATATGTAAAATATAAACCGACAAAACAAAAAAATCCTTATAACTCGTGAAAGGAAGTAGATATCGAAAAAATAAATGAAAAAACACCTCCGTACCTTCTGACGACTTTGACCACCTACTATCCTGTGCAAAAGACTCAGTCCCTTTGGACGAAAAATAAACAGTTTAGAAAAAAATCTTTAAAAGATTGAATATATGTTATACAGATTGCGCAAAATTCAACTTTGGTATATTGCATCAAACCATAAGTGCGAGGAGGACAATACAATACTAATAATTGTAAGTATAAGATAAGGATAGAAGCGGTCAAGAAATCAAGTTACATGGGTGGGGTATGATTGCAGCACACACATTGCCCAGTTGGCGAAGGGCGCGGCTAGCAAATGAATAAACAATGATCGATGAGTGTTATGCAGTTATCTAAATAGTTCCCATGGTAACTCATTGATTACTTCTATTTACTATTTACATGTCATATCAATTTCTAAAAAAGTTTAACCACACCCTCCGCCAATTGCGAGGTGTATGGGTCATGCTCATATCCTGCCCATGTAATTTGATTTCTTGACCGTTTCTATCCTTAGTTTATACTTGTAAATATCCGCATTGTAGTGTCTTCCTCGCACTTTGTTAAATGTAAAATACCAAAATTAAAATTTGCTCAATCTGTATAAATATGTGAAGCATAAACTGACAAAACCAGAAAGTTCTTATAACTCGTGAAGAGATGTAGATATCGAAAAAAATAATGAAAAAACACCCTCACACACCCCGCCAAGTTCGGCAGCCTACTATCCTATAGTTCCCGTACTAGGGTCCCGCCTACGGCCCTTCATATTTGAGATCCTGGCCCTAGCACGGGGTCCTAGTATAAGCAAAGCATTAATAAATTTAAGTATAATTCGCTTAAATATAAATTTTCTGAATCATTTTACCTACAAACAGAAATTTAGAAACCAGGACATTCGGTACAGGGTTGACACCCCTACCGCTGAATAGCCCGTATCAAGGAATGAACGAATGTCTTTACAGAATGTAAATATCTCCAGCCGTTCACGAGTTATCAGAAAAAATATAGTATGACGTCACCCCCAAATTTCGCTAATGTAAAAATATAACTTTTTGTTTTTTGTCATACGTTTTTAGATAAAACTAAGTTACGTATTAACATTTTAAAATGAAATAAAATTCACTTTATCATGTATAAATTTCTGTTTTTCTGTTTACAAGATAATATTGTCTGCATAAAAGCCGTCACTGGAAACCGAAACCTGCTTCTGAGCGCTCTGTCAATGGATTAATAGCGCATGACTATTTGACATATGCGATTTCGGTGTTTTCCGCCGGCAACCGATGACCAGCTCTACTTATATTAATGTAATAAAAGAGGAAAACATGATGTGGACTAGTGCAGTAAATTGAAAATATGATATAATGCAAATACGTCATGACTCGTACAAAGTTATATATTTTATTGCAAATTTTTACTGATAAACAATAATCTCAAATTGATTAGTGGAATTTGTGAAGAGCATATGACTATAATTAGTAAATATTTTTTTTACTTACCATTTAAAAAATAGTTACATGTATAAAAAACATGTAACATAAAAATCAAATAAAATATGTGTTCTTAAACAAATTCAAGGTAAAAGATTAAAACGTGAAAAATATTTATTAATAATTTATTAATTAAAAACAAAAATTTTAAATACAATAAGGAAAATTCTTTTCATAATAGCGTAATAAAACAGTTTACTTCAGTGATAAACTGATCACAATTCATTGAAATGTATTTACTGAACATAAAGAATTTATGCATTTAATTAAATACATCATAATACAAAAAAGATTAATAATAATAAAAATCATATTAATAAAAGCTACAATATAGCACATGTCACATAAGACCTTTGCTATCAGATAGAATAACAGATTTTTCCAAGTCTACGAAGGTCGCTCTAGAATAATAAAATTGGAGCGTCCATTCAAACGGCCAAATTTATTGAGAGTACTTCCTACGACTTCAATTCCTTGATTTTTGGGGAGCCAGTTCTAATGTAGGTGGCAGAAAAGAGTAAAAATAAAATTAAATATTGTAATATGCGAAAGCATCATACAAGTTATAAATGAGAGTTTTTTTTTTGTTAATTATCTAGCGTTTAGCATGTGGCATTAAAAGTTTGTTGCGTGAAAAATTTTTCACATAAATTTTCATTTTTCTCGGCAACACCCTGTAACAAGTCGACCCATGCAACGAACACTATCGTAACTCAAAATATGGCCATTCTGAGTTAATATATGAAGCATGCATATCTTAGAGAGATCTTTTCCGTGGAAAAGCATAGTATCTCTTATGAATACCCTAGGCCACCAGCATTACATTCTTGAAATATAGTAACTCCAACTGAGCAATAATTTTCAACGAAAATAATGTTATGTTGATTTACTATAGCCGCATGTAATTGATTTCGTGCCGAAGATAATCGTATGTCGACTTACTATAGTGTTCGATGCTACATGCGTATGGAAGAGTATAGCTTATATCGATTTACTATAGATTTCGCCGAACAATTTAAGGTTATGTTCTAATAATGTACTATTGTCATTGTGGAATACTGTTCGAAGTGTGTTTAAAATTGATATAAAATGAATAAAAGAACTAAATTAATTTTAAAACTATCAACACAGTGTAGTGAACACAGTGAGGAGACAAGACAAAGCTGTTCAGGTTGGAATAGTTGGCAAAAACCAAGTAAGTAACTATAATCAGTATTTACATATCAGTATTTACATTAGTATTTTTATAAAAGACTCAGATTGTGTTAGTATCTCTAAGATATTTAATTTAATGATAGATTCCTCATTGAAAAATAAATATTAATGGATTTTTGATGGCAAGTGCTTTCTAAAGAAATTATAGAACCGGAAACTTGATTTCTTTCTGATTTTCATTTATATAATAGAAACTTATATTATTAGTATTTTATTCATATTTGGCATACAAGAAGGTAAAATTTGTTTCTTTTTTGAGGTATATGGCACGATATCTGTTTTAAAATCTTGCAGAGAACTTAATTTTAGAGTACATTAAAATATGTCCCATGATTTTTCGGACACCCTGTATATATACATGCCAGATCAAAATGAAGGGTTCAAAATTTGTTTTCTTCCAGGTCCTATCTCCGAAACCAATGGTAACCACTTCTCTGAAAAATTATCCTATTCTTCTGGTAATAAATCTGGGACTATAGATTCAGTAGATGTGAGAGTGAATAAGAATGCTGAAGTTGCAAGTTCATCTCATATACATTCGGGGTCCGAGGATGAGGATAATGCACAAAACAAAAACATCTCGACGCCTGTACAAGAAATAAACCAAGAAGAACTTAGCAGAATTTTGGATTTGTCCGATTTTTCTGACCTTGATCCTGATTATGTGGTGGAAGATGAAGGGTCATCCAATTCAGCTGACGAATCTCAAATTCCTAATCAGAACGCCAATATAATAAAAAAGCGAAAAATTACAATAAATCAGAAAAAATGTAGAAAGCGCATAAGGAATTTTACCGAATGGATTGATGTTAAGGCTAAAAGAGAACATAATTTAGGACAACAACATACAAATCGAAAAGGAAAAGTAATTTCCGCTCGGAAAATGAAAGTCGCTTGTTCAGAACAATGCAGAAATAAATGTCGTTCAAAGGTTAAGTAAGATAGCAGGAAACAAATATTTGAGGAGTTTTGGAAGATAGGAGATCATACCAGACAGTGGGATTACATAGCAAAATTCGTTAGATCTGAAGATAAAAAGGTAGGAAAGAATGGAAAATCAAGGAGAAATCTCTCCAAAAAATATTATGTTTTTATTGACAACAGCGAAATAAAGGTTTGTAAGACAATGTTTCTCAACACTCATGGGATATCAGAACAATGGGTAACAACGGCTTTGAATAAAATAGGAAAAACTGGATTTGTTGAAACTGATAAAAGAGGTAAACATAATGTTAGACCGCACAAAATAACTGAACAACTACGCAATAGTGTGAAAGAACACATCAACCTCTTTCCTTTAGTCCCTTCTCACTATACAAGAAAAAAATCTACCAAAATGTACTTAGAAGAAGGTCTGAATATTTCTAAAATGCATCGACTCTACCAAGAATATTTGCAGCAAAAAAACGTTACTCGTGACGTGGCTACTCTACGACAGTATAGAGAAATTCTCAATGCAGAATACAACATCGCTTTTTTCAAACCAAAAAAAGATCAATGCGATAGGTGTGCATCCTATGCGATGGCAAGTCCAGCAGATAAACTTAAAATGGAGGTAAAACATAACGAACATCTCCGTAATAAGGAATCCGCTAGAAGCTTGAAAGATGCTGACAAGGTTCTAGCAGTAGATGATAAGACATTATGTGTGGCTTGTTTCGACCTTCAAAAAGTTCTAGTAACACCACAATCGGAAGTCAGCAGTTTTTATTACAAGAGTAAGTTGGCAACTTATAATTTCACTATTTACGATATGGGAAATAACGAAGGTCATTGTTATGTATGGAATCAAGTGATTGCGAAGAGGGGACCAAACGAAATAGGAAGCTGCCTGTTTGATTTTATTAAGAAACAGAAAGAGAAGGGAATTAAAAAAAGTTGTTCTCTATTCTGACAATTGCGGTGGACAAAATAGAAACCGTTTTGTTTTTACTATGTTCAACCATGCTTCTAGAACTTTTGACATAGAAATTACCCATCGTTTTCTAGAAAAGGGCCATACACAAAATGAAGGCGACAGTATGCACGCTGTAATTGAAAACGCAAAGAAACGCCAGTCAACAATTTTTACTCCTGATCAATGGGTGATGTTAATTCGTATGGCAAAAGTCACTGGGAAACCGTATGCCGTCAACGAAATGTGCCAGAATGATTTTTATAGTTTCAAAGAACTTGTGAAAATCTTAAATTGGGACAAGGATGAAAATGGAGAAAAAATAAAAATCAGCAAGATAAGAGAAGCACACTTTTCACCAGATAAACCTTACGAAATGAAATTCAATTATGGTTACAATGAAAACATGACAATGATTAATTTAAGAAAAAAACGCAGAAGAAGGTCAAAACATATTAACGGTGATTGTGAAACTTTACCAATGTTATATTCAGCATTACTTCCCATAGATTCAAAAAAGTTGACTGGTTTACTGGAGCTATGTAAAAATAATGATATCCCAAAGATTTATCATCAGTATTACTTCTCGCTCTCTGCTAAAGGAAATACTACGTCTAAAGGCAAAAAACCAGAACACAATCAGAAAGACAGCGAGAGTGAAGAAGTGGAGAGTTCAGAAGTGGAGAGTTCCTATTCTAATTAAAAATATACTCATTTGCTCGATTTTATAAAATAATTTTGTTTTTTTTTCAGAAATAAATGTCTAAAACATAAAGCAAGTTTACATTTTCTTCTGAAAACATTGACGAAAACTATAGTGTCATAAAAAAAAAAGAAAAAAAAACTTGTTTACAATTTTTGTACCTACTTACTATTATATTATTACCTCTAAACAAATTAGCACAAAAATTAATTCAAAATATTCTTTAGATTCAGTATAATCGGTAGGACTTAGAACATGTACATTTTTAAATATGTTTTTCTCGGTTTGGTTAAAAACGACTTACGATAGTCTTCGTTGCATGGGTCGAAGTAATGTTATTAATATAGAGTATCTTAACTTGTGTATATTTACCTAACCGGTTAGTCTGTTAGCATGATATCCTGTCCTTTAACATTTTTGGAAAATGTTTCATCGTAGTTCTTTGGAGAACCAAAATTTGGTTATTAATTTTGGCCATATAGAAAGGTTGCTTATAGATAAATATTTTTGTAATAACTTTCTTCAGTTCAGTCTACTGTAACATTTCCAATCGTGAGACAATCAATTATTCTTATTTAAATGCCTGAAATCAAGATATAAAATTTGAGATAATGCGGAGGTACCTTCTTAAATTTGCTTAATAAAAATTGTATAACTATTACAAATTAAAGTACTCACCTTAACTAGTCTGCCAATATAGCTTGTGTCTTAATCAGCCATCAGATACCGAGAAAATTAATTATTTAAATGTATACACTTGAACATTTTAGTACTAGCTATTCAATCAATGAAATTTATTGAAACTTAAGAATTAATATTCTAGAGATACATACTTTGGAAATAATACCTACTCACCTTAGTAGCAATAGCTCTTATAATAAATAAATAATAATTTAGTGTTATAAATAAACTTGTTCACTGATGTCATACTTTATTCTGTGTCAAATTTGGTGCTGCCATTTTACTTCAAGATAACGTGTTATTTAATGTCCTACTTATTTTGTTAAATTCATAAAAATTATTAGTTTTTTTCCCTCGTATCTGAATATTCATAATCCATTTAGTAATTGCAGAATGTTATTATGATTTATAAAGGACATTTACGGTGAATAATTTCTTATCGGTCATGCGCCATCTGTGACGTAGGGACGGAATTACGGTTCGTATTCGTATTCCGAATTTTACCCCTTTTTTTCAAATAGGTTTATTTGATATGGAAAAATTATTGTTATCTTTTGTCATTCTATGAAACTTTCCTTCCTGTATCGACTTTAGCGAAGATAGTGTGCCGGCCGCCTAGAAATTTTGATCTGGTATCATCCTTGATAGGGAATATTCTAGTGGTGTGCTACTTGTGATTTTCTACGTATATTTGCTAATTGAAGCTTTGTACAGTGTTATTTTTATGGAAAATCACACCTTTTTGGGATTAGGACACTATTCCTACCACCCACCACGCTGAGTCATTTGACACAGAGCCTTTTTGGTATTTCTGGAAGTAAAACCCTTCGTTCAAGGTATATAAATAGTATTGATTTTATTGTATTAATTTTTTTTCCCGTAAAAATATATGTAGTTTTGTGTCTCTTCCTTGTAAAATTTTTATTTCATTTAAGTCAACACGGGGTTATAATAATTTTTTTTCTCTTTAGGGTTTTATTTCACGATTAAATTTTTGGTGTATAAACCGATTTTTGGACAGATCGCTGCCTGGTTTGCGGTTGGTTTTTTTCCTGGATAAATTTGAACATAGTTCCTGTGAACGCCTGAATTCCTGGAATTTTTGTGAATTTTGTATTTGTCCTGGATCCTATCATAAGAGCCATATTGTGGATCTACCTACCAACCAGCCACATCAGTGTCTACGGTCACGCAAGTCTATAAATTCTTTTGCATTCTTTTTTTTTATATTGATTTATTTAGTAATAATTACTAAGGCCTGTTTAAAACATTTCATTCCGAGTATAAGTGGTCCAAGTTATTACTGTTATTGACTGTATTTAAATTCTAACTTGAACTAAATCATTTTCATTATACTTAAACTTAGTAATTTTTTTTGTCTTTAAGCAAAATTAATTTTGAACAGTTTTTTTTATTATTGTTTATTTTCAACTTCAACTTAAATCGGAAGTACATTCAAACTTATAGCTGGGGAATAAGTATTAAGTAACATTGTAAATACATATACATATACTTCTTTTATATATATATATATATATATATATATATATATATATATATATATATATATATATATATATATATATATATATATATATATATATATATATATATATATATATATATATATATATATATATATATATATATATATATATATATGTTGTTTTTCAGGTTTTCGCGGGTGGTGAATGTTAAATTCGTTTTCCGGGTATACTCCCGCGTAGGTGATAGGCCCCGAGAGGGACCGTGGTTGTCTGAACAGACAACCACGGGTCCCTACTCGGAAAACGAATATCAAATACGCGGGAGTATACCCGGAAAAAGAATTTATATATATATATATATATATATATATATATATATATATATATATATATATATATATATATATATATATATATATATATATATATATATATATATATATATATATGTATCCAACCAACGTTACCAGACCACATACGTAGTGCAGACAACCTTACACCACTTATAAATAAGCTAGAAGGGAGAGTATATATCACAAAAATAAAATGTATTTAAGTATAACTTCTTGAGCAATAAGAGAGGGGAATTTTTTCAAATAAATATAATTTTTTAGACGTTTCGTAAACGTTCGGAGACCACACACAGAATACCCCATTGTCAGACCATCTTATATACAAACTTACATAGTTCATCAACGTTACCAGACCATGCGCTGTTGCCATTGTTAAGTAGATCTTTTTAAGCGGTTTACTCTTTCTGGCGCGAAAACGGTGGAACAGTAAGGTTATGTGTATAAACTCTCAAGCGTGTTGTATCATTTTATACAGGCACAAAATGAATCGTTCAGGACTGTTAGTGCAATTGGCGAAAAATAATGAAACAGGTAAGAACTATTTTTAATTTTTAAGAACAAAATTTGCTGCTCCCAATCAATCAACCACTTCACCGAAATTAGTTATTTTAGTTTCATTAGTTGAGTGTTTAATCACGTTTGTTTACTAAAAAATAAAAATGAAATTTTAATAAACAAACTTCTGCGAAATTATTTTTAATAAAAGTTGTAAAAAGGCGCAACATAACAAGAATGCAAGTCGATTTTATGCTGGGTGTAAATAAATAATTGCGAAAAAAATTCAGCGGATGATTCCTCGTTGAAAATTAAGGGGGGTTATGTAATATTTTTCTTTTGAACGCTTTCTTTTCAAAATACGGGGTGTTAAAGTTTGAATTTTTTGAAAGTCTTTTTGTAATATCTTTTCGACAAAACACGGTACTGATTTGAAATCTGGTGTACTTGATACTTATGTCGGCGGTAATAATTTGTATTCTTTTTATGAAATTTTATATACAAGGTGTTATATTTTTGTGATACCCAACCCCTTAAATTGATGCCATTTTTTGTCAATCGCCACTGTAGTAATAGAGGGCGTTTAACCGTATTAAGCAGTGCTCCTAATTGAACATAGTGAACATGTTTTGAAAATTAATGTTGAAAGGCTTTCGGAACAGTAACATAAAATCGAATTCTAGGTGTGTTGGGGCTTTTGACTTTGAAAGACAGCCTCTGACTGCTCCATGATGAATTTTTTTTTAATTAATGTCATGATTTAGTTGATATCAAAATAACGGTGTTTATTTTATTTATGATAACACAAGGTGTCCGAAATAAGTTTAAAAAGCTTAACTACATATTCCTTATAAAGATTTAATATATTTATTTCATGTAAGTGTAGGGGTCTTTAATATAAAATGATTTGAGCTTACCCTACGAAGTTAGGGGTCATTAAATTTCAATCTTTTTTATTACTTTCGTTAATATATTTTAAAATACAAATTAATATTTTAATTTGAAATTTTGATTGATGATTAACAACTTTTAGATTGGTCCTTAGTATTTAAAACAAGTACATTTTAGTAGCACATGGTATACAGGGTGTATTTTTTTTTGTTCTGATTATTCTGTGCATATGCATTTGTGTAGGACTTAATTTAGACATTAAAACAAAAACATTCTAGAGAATGTTTTTGTTTCCCGTAAATCATCTATATTTTGATTAGTTTCTATGATTTTTCTTACTGAAATTCACAAAGTTGTAAAAATAAATTTGTTAACGTTATTGAAACAAATAAGGAAAAACCCATATTAAGGAATAGAGTTCACATAAGGCAGTTGTTAAATATGTTTAAACTTATTTCCAGGCACTATATGTATAGTAGATATTACGGGTAACATTCTAGATTTATTTCTAAAATTTGGATTCTAGAATTTCGTTATGAAGCCCATTGTGGTAAATCAAGCAAGCAACCAAAGCTGACAAGGAGAGGTGACGCCGAAAAAGGTTTGTCTTCCTTAAAGTAAAACAATATTTTTTATGTAGTTTAAGGGTGTCTTCAAAGAATGTATCCCTTAAAATAAATATGTCTTGTACGAGATGACAGTAAACTTCAATCTAAGCTAAAAGCATATTATAAAAAATATAAACGAATATTTAGAATGTTTCAGCAAATAATTTCGTTGTTTATAAGAAATTTTCAATATACAGGATGATTGTTTTAACATGACAGTTGCTTTCGTAACGTAAACAGCTGGGAGTAATAAAATTGTATAAGCAACATTTGATTTTCATGTCTTGGTTTGGATTATAAAAATTAAAATCATATTAAACACGACGTTATGCGTTCTTTCGCTTCCATTTTCTCCAGAAGGATATGTTTCTCGACATAACTTCTTGAAATACCTTTCGACGCCATAATATATTTTGATTAATATATTCTTCAAAAGATCAGTATCTACTTAATAGTATACTTTCCTTTTTTAATAATGATGTAAAGCTTGTTTTTTTGTAAAATGTTGCCTAACTTACGTGTGATTATACATATTGTGTCCCATTTCGAACAGCCTAAAACTTGTCACTTTATTGCTCGATTTTGATAATATTTTCTTTAAAACATCACCAACAAACGTTCTACATTAATATAATATCCGATTTTAACGCCTATGAAATCATAGCCTGTTATCTGCTGTTATCCCGTTGGCATATTTTATTCTTCAAATGTCCTATGTTTCAAAATATTTAACGGATTATTTTTAAGTGTGCAGACTCAAAAATGACTCATCAAATGTGTTACCAGGAGAAGGTTTACCATTACCTTCAAAACTTGAGTTTGGAAATAAAGAGGAGGATGATCCATATATATTTACAGAAACAAATGACGAATTCTATTCTAGAATAGATACTGATAATTTTCCTATGCATGAAATACAATCAAGTTTTTCCACATATAATTCAATGCCAGATAACGATAATTACGCTAAACCTGTAACTGAAACAAAAAATATAGGAAGCAATTTTTCAAAAAATAGTGATGTAACTGATATACGAATAGATAACTCATTGACTCAAACTTATATTCCAATATCAAATCAAGAAAACCCTAATTTACAAGACGAATCAATTGAGCATCATAATTCCGTTCAATTGCCTTTAGCTACAGTTTATACTGATAAGAAAATCCATGTATTGGACTATAAAATATTTCCAGCAGAAACGTTCTCCAAACTTGCCGATAATTCAAATTGCGCTTTAAACATGAATCCTGTCAATACTGAAGAATTTGAATACAAAACTGTCGAAATGGAAGTAGCAAGTGATGAAATATATAACTCAAGTTTGCCAAAGCCTAGTACGTCTCGGGAAATTCCATTTGAATGTTCAGATGACCACTGCTCTGATGTTGACTATATCCTCTCATCAAATGAAACTGATTCTCCAAGCAATGCAGATAGTCAAGAATTCTTATGTGCTAGTGTCAAGGTAAATACTTGCGGAAACGTTCATAAATTTTAAGTTTAAAAAAGGTACCTATGGTTCTCAAGTGTAGACTGCATTAACTTGAGCTCGAATTTTTGGCGGACAATAGAAAAAAGCTAAGTTCAGCACTTTTATCTCGTAAGATAAAGATTCTTGATGATGCACTGTACATGTCCTGATAAAAAGTTAAACCTAAAATTATGAGTTACTGTCTACAATTAAGAATCAACCAAAATTTGTTATTTTACGGTGTTACAAAATTTATTGTGTATTTTAGAACTGTACGAAATCAACAGAGCACGAGAAATTACCTGATAATGAACCTTTATTAACCAATTTGGCTTCAGGGCAAGATATCAATAGTACAATTGGTATTAAGAACAAACTTAAAAAAAGACCTTTGTCCTTTTTGTTTTGAAGAAATTGACCATTTTGCAAGACACCTCATTAAAAAGCATTCTGACGATGAAGCAATTAAAAAAATTTCGGAAATACCTCTTAAGAGCAAAGAAAGAAGAAATACAATTATGTCTTTGAAAAAAAAAGGTAATTTTGTATTACATCAGCAGAAAGATAAACTCAAAGTTGTGCGATTACCGAACAAATGCTATAACAAGCAACCAGAGGATGGAGATTATATTCCTTGTGTGAACTGTCTAGGATTTTATAAAAAAAGTTACCTATGGAGACACAAAAAAATTTGTAAGTCAAAAATGGGAAATGAAACAGCGCATTCTAAAAACCACTTAACAGAATCTCAAACATTTTTGGCCACAACAGGTATACTACGAAATGTTTTAAATACAGGCCGTATCAAAAAAGAAGTATTTAGCATTATGAAACCAGATAATATCAGCTATACTGCTAAAACTGACCCTTTGATTTGTTTGTTTGGAGAATCATATATCAATAAACATAAAAGAAAACAAATGAACATAGTCGTGTCCAATAAAATGCGAGAACTGGCCAGATTAAAATTAGCAATAAGAAATTCTTCCACCATTCAGCATTTAATTGATGACCTAAAACCAGAATGTTACGAACATATTGTGGCTGCAACTAAATTGATAAGTGGTTATAATGTTGAAAAAAGAACATACAATGCATCATCCTTAGCCATGCACATGGGAGCAACTTTAAAATTTCTATGTGATGTTACAAAAGCAATCTTAACAAAAAACCCCTTATTTCAGCACATTGATAGAGAAAAGAAAATTAGGGAAATTAAGGACTTACGCCACATGATAAACATGCACTGGTGTAATGATGTTTCCAGTTTGGCGAACAAGGTTTTAAATGAAGTAAAGTTTTCCAAACCTAAATTATTGCCATTTACGAAAGATATTAAAACACTTAACCTGTATGTTAGAACTTCTGCAGAAAGGGCTTACAATAATCTGAGAGACAGAATTGACTCAAAGAATAATTACAAAATTCTTAGTGAATGCACACCGATTTTAGTCCTCATTTTCAATCGTAAAAGGGTCGGAGAAGTTCAATTTTTAAATATTGATACTTATCAAAACAATAATTTTTATCTAAATCAAAAAAGAATGCTTAAATTCCCTTAGCGAGTTAGAAAAAAACATGAGCTCTACTTTTAAAAGAGTAGTAGTATTCTGTAAAGGCAGTAAGCCGGTGCCCATTTTATTCACCAAACTTATGCAAAGATATATTGAAATGTTATTAACAATTCGAAATAACACTGAGGTAGTTCCGAAGTCGAATACTTACATATTTGCAAATCTGGATTCACAAGACAGATGGGCGAGTGGACCTTCTGTTTTAAGAAAATATGCACATAAATGTGGCGCACAGAACCCGGAACTTCTTACAAGCACAAGATTTAGGAAACAGTTAGCTACCATCCTTCAACTTATGAACTTCAAAAATGACGAGATGGAACAAATAGCAAGATTTATGGGCCACACTGAGAAAACCCACAAGGAATTTTATAGGTAATAACATGTTTTTTTTTCTTGTACCAGGTAAAACTAGGTTTGTCAACCATCTAACTATTTTTGGAAGTAAAATTGACAATTAGCTCTAAAATTATATAATGCGAAAGAAGGCTTTTTGAGTGGATAAAAAATTTTTTAGATAGGCAAAAACATTTTTTCAATAAAACCGGCCTCTGACTAATCCTTTTGGCGCAGAGCTTTATCTAACAAATTTTTTAAATAATTTACAGAACCAGTGGCTTAATATCCAACGAAAAGAAAAATTAATCTAAACACTTAACTTAATTACATATGACATCAGTTGAATTGTTGTCCATAAATATGGTCATTTCGTTTATCAAATGAGATGTACATTTCACCTGACAAACTATTTTTGATGTTGTGTGTCTCTCCATAATTTTCGGTTTTCTTAACAATAAACATTTAATTCTTGAGTAATGTTAATATTGACATGGACGGTTAGGTTGGGTTTTTGACATTGACGTTGACATGTGAGACCTCTGACATTTCATAATTTTCATATCTGTGTGGCTAGAGCATGCGCAGTAACATCCCGTACTCGAGGCTTATTATTCGCTCCTGCTTTTTGTAGACGGTTTTTTAAACCTTTAAAACTTTGGCGCCATACTAAGTCAGACTCTAAAGTTTTGAATTCAAGTTTGAATTAAATTGGTTTGCTGGCATCCTGTCGGCATTAGTAAGTAGGGTTGATGTTTTTATTATATCTAATAGTTTTTCAGTGAGTAAAAAAAATATATCGTTCAATTTGCAGACTAACCGACGATATTTATCAGACCGCCAAAGTGGCTAAAGTATTGTTGCTTTTAAATGTTGGAAAAGGTTCAGAGTTTAAAGGTAAGAGTCTGGAAGAAATCGAAGTAGCAGATGATGTACTAGAATGTCAAGAAGAGACGGCAGAAGATGAAGAAACTGGCAATATTAAAGAACAGAATGAAGAGAAAGAAGAAGAACCACAAATACAAGTATCACAAGTGCAAGTACTACAACAAGTACAAAAACGTAGCCGTGTGCGCTGGGACAATGGGGAGAAAGAAATGGTCTTAAAACATTTTAAAAAACATATAAAATCAAAAACTGCTCCCAGAAAACAAGATTGTTTGAATTTTATTGATAACCACCCAGATAAATTTTTTGTATCCGATTGGGTACGTATTAAAACTCTTGTATTTAATACATACCGTGGCCAGTGAAAACTATTCAAAAAACTCATACCAGTTTGTGGAAGTACTTTAGTCATGTAGCTTAAACGGTGACTTATTTAGGTATCACTTGGGATTTATTTAGTTTTTATGTAACCGTATACTTCCTTGTTTTTTAACTAGATAGTCTAGGATAATTAGATATCTATATCTACAGATAATTTTTGTAGGTAATTTAAAAAAAAGAAGAATGTATGGTTGCATGTTTTGCGATTTAGTTTAAAAAGTCTTCCTTTAAGCTACTTCATTCGACATCCTCTGTATAAAATCCTTTATTTCCACATTTGCAATCATTTAGTTACTCAGAATATTTTCTTTTGTGTTATTATTTTATACTAAATATATTATAAATATACAGATATTTAAGATTATCGTTAACTTGGCTAGAGGAACGTAGAGTTAACTGTTAACAATTATAAACAGGGTGTTTGGTCCGCAGATGTAGAAAATAACCAATAACAATTCTTTCGTAAAAATAATTCGATTTAGCTAAACTTACCTTAGCCCGAAGTTGAAATTAAAAAATATGTGTAGGGTGTTAAGGTCAATTTTTTAAAAGCTTTTCTTTAATGTAATGTAATTAAAAATATTGAAACTTTAACACCCAGTATCATATTTAATTTCAAGTTTTGGACTAAGGTAAGTTTAGCTAAATTGCTTTATTTTTACAAAAAATTATTGTTATTTTCTACATCTGCGGACCAAACACCCTGTGTATAACAATATTAACAATTTTTAAGTTAGTTTTATTTGCTACTATATGTTTACCTTAAACTCGAAATATACCTGAAATAAAGAAATATGCAAATTTTATTTAATAGACTTACCTGGTTTTATTTAAATCATATTAAGTATGCAAGTGTAAGTACTAAGTAGGATTCGACTGTAATTGTACACTTATATCACTATTCATGTTTTTTTGAGGACAGTTACTACTGATTATTAAAAAAATATATTTCCACCTGTTTATGCCTCTATAACAATTGTGTATCTACCTTTGTAGCAAATGCTTAGAATTCTTTGTAGAATTTAAATGTGTATTAATGAATATACGTATTTAAAATTACATTGTCACAGGTAGATACGACATCCAATAAAATGGTCTGGCTTCCTAGGTACAGTTATTTTATGTTCCAGATCTTCCTCTATGACTTCATGGTGAATGAAACTGACTGATTTACTGTAATCTATTTATTACCAACTGTAAATTTCTATAAAATTGCCATAAATTTTTTTTAACGTCGATACTCTCAGCACTAGGTCAATTTGATCTCACATTAATGTTTCTAGAAGTTAACAACTGTCAATTTATACAATGAAACAAATTAAAATCGAATTAGTAGGTATCCCAAATTTTTCCTGTATAAAACATGGAATTATTACTTCGCAACTTTCCTAATGAACGTACCTGATCAAAGTTACCGAGTCACTATCACAGAACAGAAAAAGGTCACTATTTGCAATGCTCTTATTGTGGTCGTTTGAAACATATTTGTGGTGTATTATTTATTTTTAATCATTTTAGGACTACACCACTGACTTCCACAAATGATTAGATATAACTAAAAAGTCACTGATAAATTTTAAGAAGTCAATTTATTTATCAAATAATGTGAAAAATACAGGGATGCAGTTTTTTCTTTTGAACAAACTATGACAGTTTTGATGCTACACAAATTTTTCACAATTTTATGGATTCTTCTTGTAGTTTACTGTTAATTAAAAATGAATTATTTCAATTTTTGTTTTTGGGGGACAAATTTTGGAATTAAACTTGACTATCGTTAATCATTTGCCTGTATTAGAGATGCTGCATTTGGCGAACTTATCAGGCTTTGTAAAAAAAAAATCACTAATAATTTCAATTCAAATGATACCCTGTAGGTTGTAATTTTCTCCATAAATAGATACAGTTTTAAAATTTTATGTAATAAAATGATTACAAAAATTTATACAACAGTGTTCCACTTTTAAATATATCACCCGTCAATGTTGATCTGGCAAAGTATGTGCAATATATTAAAATTGGTCTGTATGGCTGGTCGTAGTTTAAAATGGCTACAGGAATAAAATTTAAGAGCCGCGCCAAATTCAAAAACCGCACCAAATGTTTTAACTGCAGATAGAAATAATGAAGCAAGGACCAAATATTTATTTACAATTCCAAATCCACATTCAGCGCGGTTGCCAAATCTCTGGTCTGACAGAGTTGGCTTCGTATCACTCCATGAACTGTATAAATGTGATGCCGCATGAGCGCTACCTAGCCATTGAACGTCTGAACTAAATCTATATAAAAATACCAATTCAACCGACTTTTTTACGCCCTCCCCCAAATTTTCTGTGGAGTGTCACACCACCCCTGTGAACATTAATACATGGTTTAACGTTACCAGACCATTTGCCTGGTCTGGTAACGTCGATTTTGGTCTGGTAACGTATGCGGCATATAGGGTAAAGACGACAGTCGTTGGCATAGTCACAGTCGTTGGCAGGACAAAATAAAATAATCAATTAAAATATATTCCAACAGATGGCTAGTATCGGGTTTTAATTTTTATAAAGTTCGGAAAAGTGTGGTTCTGATTCTATTAAATTCATTGATATTATGCAGTTACCAGTCCTGAGTTGGATAATGTTTTGGCGCGCTGTCTAGTGAACCGTTACATTGGCTGTGTTAAATTGATTGTTTCTGTACAAGGTATGTTTGGTTATTGTCATTATTTATATATGTGTAATGCTTAACTGCTATTTTTACGCATTTGTGGAGTATTATATTATATTTTGTACACTTTTATACACAAATTATGCTCTATTTCTAATTATAACCTAAAAGTAAATAGATGCCAACTACTATATACGTCAAAAATAGAAATTATAGTGGTTGGCATGCTACTGCCAACCACTAAAACCCCTGCTTCTAATAGTGTTTTAGTGGTTGGCACATACACCTGTGTAAATACTCAAATAAAGATATTTACACAAAAGTGTCGTTACTCGTTAGTAGGCCTAATTATTATTTTCTTTAGTAAACAGGTAGTTTCTGAAATATGGATGTCGACAGGGAGGAAAAAATTAAACTTGCTTTAAAGGCCGTTGAAGAGGGCATGCCAAAATTAAAAGCATCCAAAATATTTGGCGTTCCAAGGGCTACTATACAATTTCGCATGAGTGAAAAATTTAAAAAACCTGGATATGGGCCTGACACGTATCTATCAAAAAATGAAGAAAAGTTACTTGTTGACTGGATTCTGACCTGCCAACGAAGGGGTTTTCCTAAAAGAATTGAAGACTTACAAAAGAGTGTACAGAACTTTTTAAAGGAATGTGGTCGTAAAACACCGTTCCCCAATGGATTACCTGGGAGAGGATGGTACAGGGCGTTTACTAAAAGGCATCCGGAGTTAAGTCTCAGAACTACAGAGGCAGTCACACAAGCAAGTTCGTGCATAAGCGAAAGTGATATAAGATGGTTCAAAACTATTGAGGAAGAACTCATTAGTGGAGATTATCGACATATACATTTAGATGATAAACGAGTTTTCAACGGGGATGAAACAAATTTTCTGTTGTGCCCTAAAAACAAAAAGGTTATCGCGTGCCGGGGAAGTAAGAATGTTTACGAAATTGACCAAGGTATTGCCAAATCTGCACTGACTGTCATGTTTACATTCAGTGCTAATGGCAGTCTTACTCCGCCTATGATAATTTATCCATATAAGCGAAAACCACCCCAGGAGATTTTGGAAACTGTTCCAAGTGATTGGGGAGTGGGTTATTCGGATAATGGATGGATGAAGGCTTCCTTATTTTTTGAGTATATTACCAATGTTTTTAATGTCTACCTTGAACGTAATAATATTGAAAAACCTGTTATTTTATTTGTTGATGGACATAAAACTCATCTTACACTGCAAATTAACAAACTGTGTCAAAATCTAGGAATAATATTAATAGCATTATATCCAAATGCCACTAGGATACTGCAACCTGCAGACATTTCAGCTTTTAAACCATTAAAGTCAGGTTGGCAAAAGGGTATACTCAATTGGAGGCGAGAACATCCGCACTTGCAGTTTACCAAGGAAAACTTTGCACCTCTATTACATAAAGTAATACAAAATTATGTTAATAAACAAATAATAGTGAATGGGTTCAAAGCTACAGGATTGTTTCCATGGAATGAAAACACCATTGATTACTCAAAATGTTTAGGAGGAAAAACGGAAATAGTTGCTGATAATAATGAATGTGATTCAAAGAAAAATGATTGTGCAAAACCACTTCTAGACTATAATACATTTAAGCAGCTGGTAGGTGAAGAGGTTATACAGTCGTTTGAATCAGGCCAAGAATCTATTAATAGCGCTGAAAAGGAGCATTTATTTAAAATATGGAAATATTTTACAGATTATGATCTTGGTAAAACAATTACAAATGACTCAACATTATTTGATATTGAGAATATGGATATAGACATTGTGTTTAATGATAAGTCTAGCATTCAAGATATTTCAAAAAATAATACGTCAGAAGGGGCGAGTAAGCTAGATATTTCGCCTCCAAATGTAGTCACTGATTGAACTGATACTGGTTCACATAATGCGGAAGAAGTATTAAAAATTTATGATTAAGGGAATATGCTATGAATGTACTGAAAATATATCTGTAAAATTTATGGGGCGCAGATGTTCTAACTGTATAAGAACTTTTCATTTCAAATGTCAGAAAAGAAATTCCTGTTTCGGACAAAAATTTACATGCAGTAAATGTGCTACTAGATTGTAAATCTAAAGATATATAAATATATACCTAATATATATACCTATATGTTCTGTATTATAAAATAAATATGAATTAATAATTTTTTTTTTGTTTCTATTTACTTATTGTCCATTGTTACTATTATTTTGCCTTTTCTATCACGCACTGCCAACCACTGCGACTTTGAGTGCCAATTTCTGTAACTACGATGCCAACCACTGTAATTTCATCATATGTCAGCAGCTTTATATAATTGTGATAATTAGACAGTGATAGAAGGTAAACTATGTGGCATAGATATAATGGTAACAACATAAACTCTATATCTATATATAGATATAGATATATATATATATATATATATATATATATATATATATATATATATATATATATATTATATTAAAAAAAGTATATACGTATTTCATTTCCCTGCTAAATACCAAAAAATATATGGTAAAAAAAATGAAATAAACAGGAAAACACAATAATCTTTAAATATATTTTTTTTTTTTTTTTTTTTTTTTTTTTTATATATATATATATATATATATATATATATATATATATATATATATATATATATATATATATATATATATATATATTTAAAGATTATTGTGTTTTCCTGTTTATTTCATTTTTTTTACCATATATTTTTTGGTATTTAACAGGGAAATGAAATACGTATATACTTTTTTTTGTAAATATCATTATAACATATTATTGCTATTTTTTTTATTATGTATATATAGGTACAGGTATATTTCTTTTTTTGGTGTCAGTTAATACCTGAACATTTTTATTGCCTGATTGTTCACTATTATTTACAGTATTTTATGGGATATTTTCCAACAATTTGACAATTGCGCTGTATACACTCAGCGCCAAAATTTAACATATAAACTCAGCACCACAGTTTAGGAACTCTGAATTATTTTTGTTCCTTTCTTTTTTTTATAGCGGCTGTAAACCGAATATAGCTATATTGCGGTGCGCTTTAGTTTACGTTTAGTAAGTTTACTTAATTTCCCATATATTGTTCTTAATTAATAAATTTCGTAGTTAATATTTTAATCTTAGAATAAATGTACTTGTATGGTAGTAAATAAATAGTTTTTTTTTTATTAAGACTGAGAGCTTGTACGATTTTCAACCATTCATTCCAATTTATTTATTTAGTTTCATGGTTTGTATGACAAATAAGTAGATTAACACTTTACGCTGGCTGGTTTAAACCATGTGGCGCCCTTTATAAATTTCACTTTCTTTATTTGTTGAACATGCCCCAACCTCCACTGTTAACTAGCAGGCAACCAGTCCAGTGTTGGTAACGACAACGTACAAGCGATATTATTTTGGGTTTTAGGTTTTTTTAAGTTTTATGACTTTTGGTCATTCCTTGGTTGATAGTAGTAGTAAGAAAAGATTACATCACAAGTTTGATAAATCAATTTTGTTATATTTAAAATAATTTTAAAATTAAAAGTACACATTGAATTATTGTCCTAAGAACACTGGTAAAACGCCCTCCATTACGAATAAACATAAAATTTGAGGCAATCTGCTTTATTCGATTTAGTAGTCGATGTTTTAGACCGTATGTGATATAAAATTATTGTTTCCAAGGACCAATTGAATAGAATGTAATTGCAATTATAACGATTTACGAGACTTTCATCGAACTTTCGGATCCATGTAATCTTCATTATAAAATGTTCTGAACATAATAGTGTATGTAGTGTCTGTACTTGAAAAACTTCATATTTGTATGTACACATTTAAGCTTTCATTGTCACTTGGAAGCCTATACGATTAAATATTCTTCTATTAAATATTTACTTAACTGTACGTATGCTGTTTGTTGGATTTAGCTGACAATGCTTCAATAAAATAAAAGTAAAACAATGTTAACCTGTAAAACGTCATTTGATATTTGGCTAGATATGGCTTTGTTTTTTAGTTTTCACATAAGACACAACTTCGATATACTTTTCCAATTACTGCCCAGCAAAAAAAAAAATGGAAAATAGAATAGAAAACACAAAAATTCCATTAGTCACGAAACCAAAACAAATAAAATGACAAATTTCAAAATGAAATGAGAAGAAATGAATGACAGAACCAACGAGGAACGACGAATCACAAACAGTAAAATCAAGCATGCGCAGCAACTGCCTGCAGCACTCCTATATTTAAGACGGAAGATTGTTTGGCTTCAATTCTGGTGCAGCTTTAACCCATATAGACCTAAAGCAGGCGCGGTCATAGAGGAGGGCCATGGGGGCCACTAAGAATTATTAATTTAAAAAACAATACATTTAAAAATTGAAATACTTATTTATGTTATATGGAATACTATCTTCATTCAACTCTAAATTAAACTAAGTTAATACTTTAAGATTGAACGTAATGTGTTTCCTGGTTTTGTTGTTTGTTTATAAGTATAAGTGTTCGTTGGATTGGCTCTCCGTTCGTCTATAATATGGATGAAAACTTAACAACGCGAGCCACACCACTCCAACTCCTCTCACCGTGGATCACCATTGCGGTAACAGTAACTGACATAAGAAAATCACATAAAAACTGTGTAATTGTAAATAAAGATACACGGAGATATCCTTTGTACCGCCCGATGCTATTAATTAATTAACTATAAATTCGGCCGCCCTATCGGTATTCTTTTATTTATGTTTACACAGTATTTATGTGATTTTTTTATATTTCAATTAGCTTTTGGAAGATTTGCGTTTGCGTTTTTATATATTTCATTTTAATATAATGGGGTATTTTCATCGATCTGAAATTAAAGTGGAAATGCTTATATTTTGAAAATATACATTTTTTAAATATTTTTGGTGCCGAAAAATATATATTACATAGCACTATAAAATAGTCATTTCAATTTAAAATTAAAATTTTTCATAATTACGTCACTAAGCGAAAACTAGGGAAATCACTAAAAATTTGTTGGAACACTGAAAATTGGTACTTCTAATCTGTTATGATTCCTGTTTTAGCATTTTTGTTTGTGTGTTTGTTTTAAAAACATTCTAATAGCACACAAATATGGAAACAAATTATGTGTAAGGTAGATCAGATAATTTATCTGCTATATTTTTACAATAATAGACAAACGAGAAATGAGGTTACGGTGATACATTTGGCGCTCGATTTGAATTTTTGCTTGGTGACGTCACGAAAGTTTGACTTAATTTTTTTCTAGCTTAAATGAAAAGAAAAAATAAAAAAAAGACACGTATCTCTTATTTTCATCTCTAGTTTTCGATTTTCAAATTAAAAAAAATGGGACAATACCCCTTTAAATTTTGTTTAGTAAGTGTTGAATTAGATTTTTACCTATAAGTGTTGAAGTGCCACATCCCCCCCCCTTGAAGAAGACATATGACCGCCACTGCCTAATAGATATTATGACTTACATAGGGTGCTGGATTCCATAGAACCAATCAGAATATAGAATTTTGAAATTCAACCAATCAGAATATGTTACTGAGCTTTATCCACCACATCAAATGTTAAATATAAAAACAAGCGGTTCATTTCAACCGATGACTCACGACGACGTTGACGTACTCTGACAGCAGACAGCATTATTAAACTAAAGTAACATGAACATATTATGATCATGACATGAGAGGATGTGAGAATAATGTATTGTCTACAGTTTTGTGTTCTAAAATATTTTATGTACGGAGCACAGTGAGCGAAAATACAAAAATAAAGATAAAACTCAATTGTCTATTTATACACAGATTTAAAGAATTAACCTAGGCAAAGTTGAAATACCAAGTTTATATTTAGCTGAATTTTTTGTTTCTGGTATTTTGCCCTGCTTTGTTAGAAATTAATTTCTGACATGTTTTCAATTTTTGAATTCAAGTGTACTTTGACAATTAGGGAAAGACTGATTTTTCTTCAAGTAAAATTCCTTTTCTGTGAGAAAAACGTCAAAATGATATTAAGAAATGTTGAGAAGGAAAAGCTATAGCCCCATGCAGAATTTTAGAGTAATCGGTAAATTTTCATTATTACTAAAGTGATTCAATTGTTTCCAAAATCGGATAGATGTGTAATGTGTTATTTTGAACAACTTTCCTAAAAGGCTGATATAATACTCACAAAATCAATATTATTAGTTTGCTCTGAAATTCGGCAATTAGCTATAACTTTTCATTCTGAACAACTTTTCTTAATAACATTTTGACGTCTATCACAGAAAATGCACTTTACTTGGAGAAAAATTAGTTTTTCCCTAACCGTCAAGGTACACTTGATTTTAAAAAAGCGAAAACATGTCAGAAATTACTTTGTAACCGGAAAGAGAATTCTCAGTACAAAAATGTTTAGTCATTTACACCTATCGTTGCGTTGATCGGGGACACACTTTATATGCATTCATATAGATAAATTTCTTGGTGTCATTCTCTATACCTATGCTTGTCTATAAAAATGGTATTTCAAATTTCAACTTTGCTTTAGGTTAATTCCGAATTCTTTAGTAAGTCTGTGTATAAATAGATCAATAATTACTACTATTACATCTTTCACTTCGACTAGAGTCAGTAACATTGCTGTTTTTCTTATCATACATACCTGTATATCTCACAGTAGTGGTGCCCTAGATTGTGTGTCGGAGAGGAAATAAAAGTTTTGCTTATCAAAAGAATAAGATTGACATGAAAAGTCAAATTTAATGTACAGAATAAATAAAATATTAAGAAATCACTTTCATTTTTCCGTTTAAGAGCAAAATGCCAAATAAAAAAGTTTCTTGTAACGTTTTCTATTCACTGTACACCACCATTCGCTGTATGAAAACATTTTTTTTTTACAACTCAAAACAATACCTGGTACAATGGCTTATAAAATCTACATGCTTAGTAATCGCATGCTACTTTTTGTCGATCAAGTGTATGATTTATTCAAGGATACATATTTACTGTATGTACGTACTAAATAAATTTACCACTATAATGTTTGGCTCACACGTATCCAGTAGTTTAGTTGAGTAATTTAGTACTCAACTTGTGTGGGCACAAGCATTTTAGTCAAGTTAATTAGCCTAGTCGAATCAGCAGTCAGAAATTACTTACCTTGTATGAACAGAAAATTCACTAAACAATGGATACGTGTGAACCGGGCACAAGTTGAATTTTTCTTTCCTTGAGTCTCTAGAGCTTCTTTATTTTACAATTATAGCAGAAGCGTAAATTTCAATAGGTTTAATTTAAATGTAACAAATCGATTTGTCCGTGAATGTAGAGGTTATGTTATAAATAAAACTAGTAAATCTCGATTTTTATATATTTTCATGTAACAAATTTTTCATAACTAATTTTTTTTGAGTGTCCGCCCTGTATGTTTTTCACTAAAAGAGGTATAAGGCTTTTTCCTTTGTGATAGTATCGGTTATACCTTCGTGTCAATTAGGTACGTCAAAAATTTCCTAGTCAACTTTTTAAAATGTTTTTAGCGTGTTTACTCTGTATATTAATCATTAACAATAATATCAGGATTGTTCAGTCTCAACTAAAAACCCATTATTTTAAAAAGTTTTTCACGAATACCTACATTTACATTACTTATCTCGAAAGAGAAACTGGCATATAAATAGCACATAAGTTGTTTAACAAGTAAATATTGATTTTTATTTATTTTATAGCCCCTAAAATTGACACATCACTCTGCAACTAAAATATTATAATCTAAAAAATTATTTGACATAACATAACCTTTCAAATACATAACAATACGCCACCACTATATTATTCTTCAGCAAAACATTCACAATTCACATAAATATTAATTATCTTATAGGTATTTATTTATTTTTTCGTAATTTCTGTACAGCAATTATGGATAATCATCTGTAATAATTAATAAAATATCTTCGAAATAGATTTAATATAATCAAATCAATCACTCACGCAGCTAAAAACGCCGTCTACAATTTCATCAAATCATCAACAAATACATATACGTATGCAAAACGCATAACAGTCGTTGGAAAATAAATGTCGGTCCTTTTAGTTAGTCAACCCGCAATACTCGAAATATACTGCCACGATGTTGTTCCTCTAGTTTCAGTACGGCGCGACAGCACTGGACGACGCCGACGAATACAGCGCCACCATCAGAGAACTATGACTTATCGTTCGGCTCCGATCGGTTGTCCCCCATAGTTGCATTAGCTATAAAAGACGATGGGGGTCGGACCCCCATTGTAGCAAAATGTTCCACATTGTACGGATGTAACGTATATATATATATACAGAGACAAATTAGACGACTGTCTAAGTTAAGAACAAATATTATAAATTAACTTCGGGGATGCAGTCAACGGGTTCAAAAAAGACTCTTTTTCAAATTCAAGCTTTCGAAACTTTATTGTTTCTTCCTCAGGAATTCTACAAAATTGATATTATAATAATTTATTAAAAATGTTTAAAGTACTTACTAATTTGAGGTTAAAATTTTTTTAAATTGACTGTCTTAAGGACTGGAAACACATTTATATTGCAAAAATAAATCACATTAGTGAACTACATACTACTAGGATGTTAAAATCAAAAATGCTTGATTAAAAATTTTTGTATCAACCACTGCGAAAACTGAACAAATAGCAGTCAACTATATTTTTTGTTGGTTAGTGAAAAAACATCGGAATGTTTACAAAAAACCACATATCCAAGTCTGCACCAGAGTGAGAGGGCTGTCACTTGTCCTCTCTCTCTGTTTCAGTCCTGGCAAATGTGGATGCCACCACACCAAATCAAAAAACCACTAATTCACAAAAGTACTATACAGGGTGTTATTTGTGTTATTGCTATATGTCTGTGAATGCAATAAATAAGTATATAATATACTGAGACCTTCGATATCATTTCTAGCGTTCATGGCGTTAGGTTCGTTAAAGATGTGACACATTTCTAGAAAAGTCCTTTTATGAAGGTTCTTTTTGAAGTTTAAAATCTTAACATCATCATAATTAAGATTGTGGTTTAATGATAAAACATGTTTAGCTAACATCGATGAATCTTTGTTAAGTCTAACGTCACTTCTGTGTGATGTAATCCTATCTTTAACTTTTCTTATTCCGATAATTTTCGCAGTATTACAAGAGATGCAATACACCACATTGGAGTAATTCATTAAGTTGTCCTTGTCTTTCAACTTAGCAAAAAGGTTGTTGATGGTTACTTTATTTTTAAATGTTATTTTTACGTTGGAAAAATTTGAAAATAATTTCCTAAGTTTAAGAGACACATGTGCTATGTTGGGTACCGAGAAATAAAAGATATTGTTACGTATGTCCCGTTCTTCAACCATACTTGGCACAACTACGTCATGTCGTACATTAACCAAACTATCGTTTGTTATTATTCTACTGACAATTATTTTTTTGACTAACGGGGTGGATAACCACACTTAATAAATAAATCTGACAATTTTTTTAAATTGTCAGCTACAAATGAGGTATGTGAGGTGTTAATAACCCTATTTTTCATTCCCATCAATACGTTAATTTTTTTGTTTTTCAGCGTGGAACGATTGATAATGTAAATATCGTCCAGAAGACCCTGGTTTTGTGTACCAAGAAGTGATAACCTTATTATCTGCTCTTCTTATCACTTGTGTATCTAAGAAGGGTACTCTACCATTTTCGTCTTCTTCTTCTATGGTAAAATTTAATCGTCGATGGTAGTTGTTAAACACTTCCAGTAAACGTTCTTTACTGTTGTTGGAAATACTAAGGATGATATCATCCACGTATTTTTTTAAAAGGGGACCTCAAAATCTAACTTTAACAAACAATCATTGATCAAGTCGTCCATAACGTATTGTGCAAGTATGGGTGAAACGGGACTACCCATAGGCATTCCTAAGATTTGTTTATAAATGTTATCATTGAACATAAACACAGTGGTGTCAAATAAAAAGGTTATTATTTCCAAAAATTTTTTTTTGAAATATCACAATGTGATTGTATTGATTCCCAGTGACGTTCAACCGAGCTTTTTGCTAGGTCCACCGTAATGTTATTGAACAAGGATTTTACGTCTAGGCTAAGTATCACAAAATTGTCTGGCAATTGGAACTCTTGTATGAATGTGCTGAATTGAAATGAGTCTTTAATAAAAAAGTTATTATCAGTGTTATAAGCAATAGTAAGTATATCGGTGACTAATTGGGCAATGCCTCTGTTAGGACTATTGACACCTGAAATGATCGGTCTCAGTGACAAAGTTGGTTTATGAATTTTTGGGAGACCATAAAATTTATTAATTACACCATTATAGCATCTATGTTTTTCCCTCCCGAGGGGAAATCATTTTACTTTTTTCCAATTGTGAAACAATGTTGTTAGCTTTGCTTTGTATCGTGTGAGTAGTATCTCTACTGAGGTCGCTATAGTATTCCTCGTCAGCCAAAATTTCTGTAGACAGTCTGTCATATTGTACTTTTTCCATGATCGTGGTGACTTTCATTTTGTCTGATTGAATGATCTTTAATTCCGTATTTTCTTTGAGAAACCTTTTACAAGTTAGATAGCTATTGTAGTACGTATTAGGAGCTTTACTTTTATGTACGAAATTAGTAATAATGTTGGTAGATTGCGTGAGGAGGAGACTTTTTCCTCTGTTATCAATATTATTAATGTTGTTGACAATATGATCGACGTCAGACAGAAGCTTTGGTATGTTGACGTCTTTTACTAACGGTTCTACACTAAATTTGGGGCCAAGTGCCAAAAAATTTGAGACCTCATTAGGGATTTCTACATCCGTTAGGTTTTTTATCCAATGTGTTGGAGTTTTAATTTTAGAAAGAGTTAACTGTTTTAAATTGTTAAATTTTCTAACGTTAGTGTTTTTGACCTGGAAAAACTTTATATTGTATTTGATTGATTGTCTTTTAAAAAAAATCAACCACAATGTTATATGGTAACTTATTACTCAGTTTGTTTTTTAAGATTCTAAACGTTTTTTCCATGTCTCTAACACTATCGTGTGTGATCTTTATTTCTAAATTAAGTATTTTTGTTCTTAATCTTTGATTGAATTCTGCTGCTTGATGTAAGTTCCTTCCGACGGCTGCCCCCGTGAGGTTGTCCACATTCCTTACACCAGTCGTGATGTGTGTAGGTATGATTCCATGTTTTCTACATTGCAATAGAAATGTCTTCCTGTTTCTCAATGATGCCAATTTTAAGTTGATATTTGCCACACTTTTCAGATCCTTCATAGTAGCGTACCCATAATTATTACGAATGTTCTGATAAAACCCCATATCTACTAAGTACAGAGACAAATTAGACGACTGTCTAAGTTAAGAACAAAAAATTATAAATTAACTTCGGGGATGCAGTCAACGGGTTCAAAAAAGACTCTTTTTTCAAATTCAAGCTTTCGAAACTTTATCGTTTCTTCCTCAGGAATTCTACAAAATTGATATTATAATAATTTATTAAAAATGTTTAAAGTACTTACTAATTTGAGGTTAAAAAAATTAAATTGACATGTCTTAAGGACTGGAAACACATTTATATTGCAAAAATAAAATACATATATATATATATATATATATATATATATATATATATATATATATATATATATATATATATATATATATATATATATATATATATATATATATATATATATATATATATATATATATATATATATTATCACATTTAGCAATGTTATTAATTAATTTAAAAAGTTTAATAAATATAGTAGCATGCATACATTTAAAAATGAACAATTTCAGAAAACAATTTTAATTTAGTTGTTAACATATGTGTAGAATAATTAAGTATTCATTGTTCATATAAAAAGGTAGTTAGTTGTAAGGTATTTGCAAAGCCAAATTGGCCATAAAAATTAATGAAAAACAAATAAAAAACAAGAAAAAGGTGTCAAGTCGAAGTCCTGGATCTCCACTGGCAGAGCTGACGAGAGACCTATTGTGTATTTCCTGCCATCGAAAAGGTGTCACCAATGTAGTCCCATATAAAAATTTCACTTCAATTAACTCCAGTAGTATTAAAAGTTGCATAATTTCAGGGGAAAGATTTCACCTATAAAAGAGACAATTGTTATAGTATAAACTTTTAAAAGGGGAAATTTATGAAAATCTAGTGTAGAGTCAATGTAATTGAACTTTATACAAAAGTTAAATAAGCAACAATCAATAAACAAGGGAAAATATTGTAAATTATCTTAAAACTTTCATAACGAAACATAAAAAGTGCATGGTCTGTAAAAGTGAATATAAACTGAAATAAAACTTACCAAACAGGGGTGCAGTAATGTGTTTAGATCAATGCCATAATAATTTTTCCAATATTGGGGTTGAAACATAAACATTTCTTGATTTTTGTATGTGTGACAGCATAGTTGAACTATATTTTCATAAAAAACTAAACAGGAAATCCATTGATGTGCAAAGATATGCCATGAGGACAAAGGAGAAACTCAGTGCTTCGTATGTGAGTGGGGGGTAGTTCAAGACACAGTGAAAGTGTGGTAAAAGGGGTGAAACCAATTTCGACAGCCTACAAAATGTACAAACAAAAATATTAGTTTTTGAGTAAAGATATGTTAACCTAGATATAAAAAGATTTGTTATCAGTAGTTATTTAGTTCTAGTTATATAAAAAGGAGTTTGTTTAAAATGATAGGGCACTCGTTAAGAAAAAGTTTTAAAATGAGATGTGAAAGATAAAAATTTTTATACTGAACGTAACACATGCAAATTTACAGAAAATTCTGAGGAAAGTATCAAGAAAAGAATATTGTTTTAAAAAAGGAATCAAAAAGGTAGTATAAAAGTTTTTATTTTCAAAATTAAAAATATTTGACATAAAAAAATAATTTGTGACAACTAGTCAATTTTGAAATTTGGTGATTTTACTATATACAAAATTAAAGTAAGCAGAGAAAACAATGGATAGTGGGTTGTTATTGAAAAAAAAGAGGAGAGTTTTTAAAAAAATTGAAAAAGAATCGGAAAAATTAAAGAGAAGAGAGACGAATAAAATAAAGGTTAGGAGTAAAATATGGTAAATAGAAGCTTGTAAATTAAGATTCAAGCCAGAGAATTAAATAAAAGAAACAGTAAAAAAAGTTTGTAAGTACTTACCAGTTATAAAAAAATCCAGCTACACAAAACACAAAATTAAAGTAAATAACTAAACAAGCATATCAGGAAATTGGAGCGGCCATATCCAAACATTAAACAGCTAAGAAGAAACGACAGGTCGGCCAACCGCAAGGATAAAAATATAAGGTAAAATCTCGAGATTTTAAAATTTGGTGGGCTAATTTAAGTTAAGATTTGTAAATACATTTGTTAAAATTTTTAAAAAATATTTTATTAAAAACAAACTCCTAAATTGTTTTCTGAAAGTGTTTAGTTTTTTTATGTGTACTGATTTTGTGAATTTAAATTTTGAAAATATACTAACTAGAAAGAACAAAATTGAACCTGCATCCTGAGAGAGAGTAAAAGAAAATAAAAGTAAGTAAAAACTTGTAAATTAAAATATGAGCTAGTCTGGGTACACAAGGGCATAAATATAAAATAAATACAAATTTAAAATAAAGGCGCCAAGTTTCATAGATTTTAATAAAACACAAAATTTTCAATTCTATAACTATTTAATAAAAACAATTCAAAATTTTTACAAAATATATAAATAAATAAAAATACAATAAACCTTATTATCACAATAATATATATATATATATATATATATATATATATATATATATATATATATATATATATATATATATATATATATATATATATATATATATATATATATATATATATATGTTATATGAAAATCCACCCCTTATATTAAAATATTACAAGTCCCAACTACGACGCAATTATTGTAAAACTTTATATTGTTATTGTTTATACATTTCAATTACTCTTATTTTTTAAATGTAAACAGTATTTGTTTTGTTAATCTTGAAACTGCTGATTAATCATTTTATGTTACATAAAGCATAATGAAATTTGATATTTTTCTGCAAGGATCTTTTTGACTAATTTATGTCTTTATTTTTCTATAACGCAATATTGCACAAGTTTTCGAAATCTAAACGTCAGCAGATTCAAAGATATAAAAGCCAACATTTGTAATTCAGCTCTAGTCTCGCTTTACCTCAGATCAAGTCTTGCTTTACCGTAGTTTACGTTAGTTGTTTCGTTGTAATTAATTAAGAGAATACCAAGCTTGGTTATTCTCTCAATATTGTAATCGTTTATTTAATAAAGTTGTTCAATTTTTTAAAAAGCATTTTCTGCAAACGTTCCCGTAACAAATTTGGCGCAGTCGGTAGGATACCTAGAAAACGCGAATTTTTCAAAACTTCTAAAATCAGGAAATAAAAAGAAAAATTCGCGGTGGATTCCAATCCTTTAAAAGAAGAAAAACAAGTCAAGAAAATTTTGAATTAATGGAAAAACGTACGAAAACTCAAGAATAAAGAACACAAAGAAAAACAAAGGGACAGAGAAACCTTTGAAGTAAATAAATCACAAGGCTATAAAGAAAAGGAAACAATTAAAACAAACAAGACGACTGAACAAACAGTCCAAAGAATATAAAAAAAAATTCCTCTTAGTAAAACATTAAAGAATCCATTCTCATCTTGAAGGTTGGTGTCTTCGACATTGAAGAAACTCCCTGTGGAAGGAACACCTGGTGATACTCCTGGCAGCGGAAACTTCAGTGGACTTAGGCTTACGAAGTAGCATTCAATTTTCAAAAACAGATCTGACATGGAAATTCTTTTAATGTAAGTAAATATTTTTGAATCATCTTATCTTTGCTTATAGAATAATTATTTATTTATGATTTAAGTTTGATAATAATAAGAAATATATTTTAAATAAATAAATTAGAATATAATAAATAAAAAAAGGGGAAGAAAAGTTCTGCTGAGAAAAAAAATCTTTATAGAAGTAACGGTTTTTTTTTGTATAAATAAGAAAAAAATAAGGAGTATTTTATTACAAATAAAATTAAATAATTTTTTTACTAATAAAAGAAAAATAAAATAAAAGCAATGGCTACATCAGAAACAATTATTGAACCATACAAACTTTCGGAAATTTTCTGTTTGATTCCGGAATTTGATGGAGATCAAATTTTTTTAAACACTTTTATCGATGTATGTAATTGTGCTTATCGAATGTGCATAGATGATCAGGTAGTTCTTTTAACATTACATATCAAAAATAAACTACGAGGTAAAGCAGCTCAATTAATAAATTCACGAGATACACAAACTTGGGTAGCAATAAGACAATTATTAACAGTACATTTCGGTGATTCTCGAGATTTAACTTCATTAATACAAGATTTACAACCAATACATCAATTGTCTAATGAATCACATATTCTTAATGAATGTAGAATGAGACAAAATCAAAACTTCCAAAATCAAAATTTTATCCACAACAATTTCAAGTAAGACAAAGTTTTCCAATTCAACAAAATCAAAATCAATTTTCAAGACCACAAAATTTTAATCAAAACCAAAATCAATCCCAAATCCGACCTAATGTAAATCAACGACCTCAAAATAATCAAAATTATTTTCAACAAAATTCTCAACAAAGATATCATCATGTAAATGAATATGAAAACAATTACCAACAAGATTTTAATGAACGAAATTTTTCTAATGTACAAACAGATCAAAATTTTCAGTTAACTCTAGACGACCCTCCTTCGGAGTTACACCAAAGAATTTTTCAAACAGAAAATCAATTACAAACACTCAAATTAGAGAGCCCAGACCAACAGAAATTTATGTAAAAAATTTATCAACTGTTAATTCCAATAATTTGTATTATATAAAAGATATAACAAATACTTTCAAAATTTTAATTGACACAGATGCGAGACTTTCAATATTAAAACCAAAAACTGTCGAAAAATATTCACAAAGATATCCAGAAAATTTGGTAATTCAAGGTATAACTGATCAATTAATTTTAATAAATCAATCAACTTACATACCTTTTAATACTGGTGACCCACATAAAGTTTATATTTGTAATTTAGACATTGAATTTGACGGTCTTTTAGGCTCAGATTTTTTAGAGCATTATGATGGTATAGTTGATATAAAAAATCAAAAATTAATTACAAATTTTAAAACTGTTCAATTATTTAAAATGGGAGATGAGAAAAATCAAAATAAAATTAATCAAGTACCGAACTCAAAAATAAACCAATATGGAATAAATCGAAATAAAATAAACCAAAATGAAATAAATCAAAATGAAATAATTCAAAAACAAAATAATTTTACAAATAAAACTTTAATTGAACCAAGAACTGAAAAAGTAATCAAACTAAAATGTAATCTAGTTAATACAGAAGCAATTCTACTAGCACAAGAAAAAGATCGAGTTTATTTACCAAATTCATTAGTAAAAATAAATCAAAATGGGAAATTCATCACTATAATTTTAAATGCAAACGCAATTACAAAATTAATTGATTTTTCAGAATTACAATTTGAAACAATTTCAAATCCAGAACCAATTTTAGATTTTAATTAACAAAATTTTTTAAAATCAACTATTGACCCATATGATAGAAAAATTAAAATTAAAAATCTTTTACGGCTTGAACATTTAAATGAGAAAGAAAGAGATTTAATCACAGATGTTTGTTTAAAATTTCCAGACATATTTTATATCGAAGGCGACAATTTAACGTTTACAAATGAAATAAAACATACAATAAACACATTTATACAAAATCATATCGATATCCGTATGTACATAAACAAGAAGTAAAAAAACAAATATCAGAAATGCTTAATCAAGGAATTATTCAACATTCGGTTTCACCATGGTCGTCCCCAGTGTGGGTAGTACTTAAAAAATTAGATGCATCGGGAAAACAAAAATGGCGTGTTGTTATTGATTACAGAAAAGTAAATGAAGTAACTGTAGATGATAAATATCCTTTACCAAATATACCAGATTTATTAGATCAATTAGGACATTGTCAATATTCTTCCACTTTGAATTTAGCTTCAGGTTTTCATCAAATAGAAGTAGATCCAAAAGATGTACAAAAAACTGCTTTTTCGGTAGAGAACGGTCATTATGAATTTTTAAGAATGCCGTTTGGATTAAAAAATTCTCCTTCGACTTTTCAAAGAGTAATGGATCACATATTAGTAGGGATTCAAAATGAACGATGTTTGGTATACATGGATGACATTATAGTTTATTCGGCAACTATTCATAAACATATTTTTCGACTAATAGAAATTTTTAAGAGATTAAAACAAGCAAATTTAAAACTACAACCTGATAAATGCGAGTTTTTAAGAAAAGAGGTAATTTATCTCGGACATGTTATAATAAAAGATGGTGTAAAACCAAATCCACAAAAAATAGATTGTATAAAAAATTTTCCGCAACCAAAAGAGAATCAAAAAGAGATTAAATCATTCTTAGGTTTAGCTGGTTATTACAGACGATTTATTTCTAATTTTGCCAAAATTTCAAAACCACTTACAAAACTATTACAAAAAAAAACATTCCATTTAATTGTTTAATGAACTAAAAGAAGCACTAATAACTTCTCCAATTTTAATTTATCCAAATTTTGACGAGCCATTCTTATTAACAACAGACGCTAGCGCATTTGCTATTGGCGCTATACTCTCATAAGGACCCATAGGTAAAGATCTACCTATAGCTTATGCATCAAGAACATTATGCCAAGCAGAATCGCGTTATTCAACCATTGAAAGGGAACTATTAAGTTTAGTATGGTCAGTTAAATATTTTAGGCCATATCTCTTCGGGAGGAAATTTAAACTAATCACAGATCGCCCTCTTACGTGGTTATTTTCAATAAAGGATCCAGGCAGTAGATTAGCACGCTGGAGATTAAAATTAGAAGAGTATGACTATGAAATAATTTACAAACCCGGAAGAATAAATAATAATGCAGATGCACTTTCAAGAATCAAGCATAAATCATTTAGCAAGTGATCAAGATGAAGAAACTGAAGAATCTGTTCAAGAAGACGAAAATCAAGCACAAGACGAAGAAACTGAAAATAGAAGTGAAACTCAACAGGAAAGTGAAAATGAAGAACAAGAAATAACACCAGAGGAACTTACACAAGAATTTGATACTTTTCAACATTTATATGAAACAAAATCTCTAATTGATTATTCTAAGATAACATTTTCAAATATTCAACTATTAGACAAAGATCATAAAAATATTATAACATTTTTCCAGCAGAATAATTTTAAAAAATTTCATTATGAAATAATTGAAGATATTTTTGAAGAAAATCCAGATTTTGAGAATAACAAAATTAACATTTGTTCTAGTCAAAAAGTAAAAAGTAGAAAGTATCACATAATTCCTTTACCATCAAATAATGAAGATGCAATATTACAATTATTTGTAACAGTTTACAAAAATCAAAATCAAATAAATGAATCAAAAACATATTACGTTGAAAACAATTTGAACTTACCCATACTAAAAATTCTTTCATTCATTTTAGCAGAAAAAGAACTAAAACTAGTTATTTGTCAGAATATAGTAGAAATTCCAGATGACGATCAAAGACCAATAATTTTAGATCAATATCATACAGGAAAAGGCCATTTGCACCGCGGAATTAACGAAACAATAAGACGTATAAAAGAAAAATATAATTGGCCTGGTATAACTAAAGATGCAGAAAATTTTATAAAAAAAATGTGAAACTTGTCAAAAAATAAAAATATGTCGTAAAAACCTTGACAGCCCCTTAGTCATAACAGAAACTCCAAAAATTCCTTTTGAAAGAATTAATGTTGATGTTCTTGAAATACCAACGAAACTACATTTTAACAATTAGAGATGAATTAACAAAATTCACACAAGCGTATCCTTCAGAAAATAAAATGGCAAAATCAATCGTTAATACACTTTTCGTTTACTTTCAGCATTATGGCACTCCTCAGAATACATTGTGATTCTGGTACAGAGTTTGAAAATTGTTTATTTAAAGATCTATGTAAATTATACAATATAAAAATTACTTATTCAAGTGTAAATCATCCACAATCAAACGGTTCATTAGAACGCTTTCATACTACTTTAATCGAAATGATACGAGCGCATAAAACTGAAAATCCAAATGAACATCCCTTAACAATTTTACCATATGCGACAATATGTTATAATAATTCAGTCAACAAAACTCACGGATTTACCCCGTATGAATTAATATTTGGACATACCGCTGGTAGACCCCCTGAAACTTTGTATAATCAACAAGAATTAATTACTAAATATGTAAGAGATTTAAATAATAGAATAACTTATTATTATAAACTATCTCGCACAAGGACCGATTTACAAAAAGAAAAATCAAAAATACGTTTTGATAAGCATATTTCAGAAAGTACCCCCGACTATAAAGTAGGTGACAAAGTTTATGTGAAAGAAAGTCAAATTAAAGACAAACTACAAAAGAAATTTAAAGGCCCTTACGAAATAAAAGAAATATTTAAAAACTCTGCTATGCTTTACAATCCAAAAACAAATCGTTATACTAAAATGAACTTTGATAGAATGAAACCTTATTTTGAACATTAAATTATAAAACAATTTTATTAATTGTAAACAAACTTAAAAATTGATTTATTTTCAGGCTTATTATTTTTACCATCGTAATTACTCCAATTCGGAATGGCGCAGTACCAAGCCAGTACGTGCTTAAAGAAGGGCACGAAGGGAAACCCCCCCCCAAGGGACAAGAAAATATAACCGGAAATATATAAAAAAATTATGTGGGGTGGGGGGGGCCCCCCCCCCAACTCAACTTCCCCAAAACCTATAAATTTTTTAAGGGAAAAAAAAAAGGGGGAACCCCCCCCCCCCCCCCGGGGGGGGGCGAATTTAAAATAAAAAAGGGAAAAAGGGGGGGAGGAGAGAAAAATTAAATCAACCATGGGGTCCGGGGGGGGGGCCCCCCCCAGGGCCCGGGGGGGGGGGGCCAGAAAGAAAAAACCCCCAAAAAACCCAAATAAAAAAAATAAAAAAAAAAAAACCCGGGCCCCTTTAAAAAAAATTTTAAAAAAAAGGAATTTTTCAATTTCCGCGGGGAAAGGGACCCCTTTTTTTTTTGCGACCTATAAATAATACCATTGGGATTTATTACCACGAGGAAGAATATTTAAAAGTTTCAAATGACAAATGGACCTTGTTAGTTTATCGAGATATGTTTACTATAAGGAAAAACCTTGATCATAATAACAATATTTTAAACAGTTTAATTAATATTGTTGACGTTAAAACAAATATACGCACACAATTATTTTATTGTGAAGTACAAGTTTATTAGAACAATTATCAAATTCATTACAATTAAAATATGAAGAAATTATTAAATGATGAATATCAAATGGAAAATTTAATGAAAAATCAAATTTCAGTAACCACCAATGTTATAAAAAATTTCAATGACACTATTCAAAAATTACGAATAGATGAACAGACTTTTAATGATGATATACAAATAATACAAAAATTTATTTTAAATATTTCAGACTCTACAGGATTTTTAAATTCAAAATTAAAAATACTAGAAATTTATGAAAATTTAATGGAAAGTTACGTGTACTTAGAAAATGAGTTAAATGATATATTAAATGCAATAACTTTCGCTAGATTAAAAATAATTCATAGTTCAATCATAACCCCGAAAGATTTAATTTTATCATTACAGCAAATTTCCCAGTTTACAAAAAAATAATTTGCCTTTAACAGCATCAAGTGCAAAAATTGCACAATACCTTGAAATAATTGAATTACAAGCTTTTCAAACAGAATCAAAAATTATTTTTATATTAAAATTCCACTAGTAGAACCAGAACTCTATAATATTTATAGATTATATCCTATTCCAATTTTAATCATATCATATTTTAAGTATTTCACAAAAATACATAGCAAAAGATGATGATTTTTTGATGTTTATACCAATGACGAATTTAAATAATTGTAAAACTTTAGATCATCGTACAAAACTTTGTTCAAATGTATTACCATATCCAATTGAAAGTGACTCAATTTGTGAAGCTCAAATATTAAAAAACCCAATAATTTTACCAAAAACATGTCAGTCAAACTTAATACTAGCTAAAAATTATAATATACAAGAGTTAGAAGAAAATACTTGGTTGATTTTAGTATCAGAACCTTTAACTGTGACAATTAAATGTAAAAATCAAGATCCTATTACAAAAATAATTTATAAAACTTCAATTTTGCAACTTACTATAACTTGTAGTGCTTATATAGGAAATACCAAAGTACAACCAATATCAAAACAAATGTCAGAATTAAAATCAAATTTTCATACAGTATCTATACCTTATGATTGTTGTAAGCATTTAACAGATAATGTAAAAGAATTGAAATTAAAGGCTTTAAAATTAAATAATTTTAATCCTGAAGATTTAGATATTGCAAAACACAAACTTGATCAATATTTTCATGATTTAGACGACATCATAAATGAACCTTTTGTGAGTAAACATATCTCTTGGTTTACTTATTTTATTATTATTATAATTATAGTCCTTGTATCATTGTATATATTTTGTAAATGTAGAAGACAACATAATTTGAAAATTAGAATTCAAACTTCAAATAATCAACCAACGCAACCACCTCGAACAAATAGAGTTTTAAAACAAATTGTTAAATATTTCCCAAGAAGACGGCCCAGTGTAGGCATTCATGAAGACATAGAAGAATAAGAAATTGAACTAAATTCTAATAACTTTGAAAAGTACTATGTCTAAAAGTTGCTGCAAAATACAGCACCAACTTTTTTTAAAAGAGGGGAGTTGTTATATGAAAATCCACCCCTTATATTAAAATATTACAAGTCCCAACTACGACGCAATTATTGTAAAACTTTATATTGTTATTGTTTATACATTTTAATTACTCTTATTTTTTAAATGTAAACATTATTTCTTTTGTTAATCTTGAAACTGCTGATTAATCATTTTGTTACATAAATCAAAATGAAATTTGATATTTTTCTGCAAGGATATTATTCTCTCAATATTGTAATCGTTTATTTAATAAAGTTGTTCAACTTTTTAAAAAGTATTTTCTGTAAACGTTCCCGTAACATATATATATATATATATATATATATATATATATATATATATATATATATATATATACTATATATATATATATATATATATATATATATATATATATATATATATATATATATATATATATATATATATATATATATGTATATACTTATATATATATATATATATATATATATATATATATATATATATATATATATATATATATATATATATATATATATATATATATATATATATATAAAACATATATATATATACATGGGGGTGCAGTTATTAGGTGGCTAAATTCAATTAAAAATCTCTGTTTTTTATCAAGCTTTCGGAAAAAATTTTATTCCTTTCTCAAGATATCTAAAAGTATAGTACATTATAATATTAAAAAATTATTAATTATTATAATACTTACAAACGTGATTAAAAAGATGAAAATGAAAACATGGGATACAAATTGTTATAAATAAAATGTGTAAGGATCAGGAAAAAAAGTAAAAAAGTAAAATATGTCAATTTAGACAATTTCAAATATATATATAAAAGTAGTAACAAAACTGTTACCAAGGATGTTAAACAATTTTTCATAAAAATATATCAAGGCAACCATAAACAACTAGTAAAATTTTGATAAATAAATTAAAATTATGATCGTCTTTTTAAATCATTATTAAGTTTCAAAATGTAGGTATAAATTTTACTAAGATTATTAAGATCGGTTCTTTTGTTTAAACAATTAGGTTCATTATTTATATATAACATTTCCAAAAATATTCTTTTGTGATAGTTATTTTCAATATCCAAAATTGTAGTATCTATATAATTAAACGAATGATCCATTAGATGAAAATGTTCAGCTAAAGCACAAGAATTAGTAATCCTCCTACAATCACTTTTGTGAGAAGTAATGCGGCCTTGAAGATTTCGAGATGTTTGTCCTATATACACTTTATCACAATCTTTACAAGGAATTTTATAAATAAGATTAGAACACTGATTTTTAAGAAGAGGTGTTTTAGTTTTAGAATAAAGTTGAGATACTGTTTTAATGTTCTTTTTTGCAATCTTAACATTATTGTCTTTAAAAACATTTACTAATTTTGGAGTCAAACTATCTAAATAAGGTAAAGATCTATAAATTGTAGTGTTATCATTATTATTAATAAGGTGAACAGGTTCAGTAATGTAAGTATTTGAATAGTTAAATAATAGATTATTAATTATTTTAACAGGATGTGAATTTTCTAATAGAATATCTTTTAATTCTTGTAAACTTTCATTTTTTAAAAATGATGCGTAACTTTGATAACTCTATTTTTCAAAGCTAAGATAAGATTAACCTTCATTTTTGTTTCGTCCTCCCGGACGCCTCTGTACAGTTCCTTACTCCCCTCTCTAATTCATTCCTCCGCACTCCGTTCCCGAACCTAACAGACAGACGACTTAGAGCGAAGCAACTGAGAAGAGCAGTAGGCGGCAGGTGAAAACTCGCAGGAGTTACGTTTTTCAAGTGTGCATATAATTTTTAATGCTGTGCCGTACTCATTCTGTTATTACCACACAATTGCAGAGCTAGTGATCACCATTTTACATATCTTCCACGAGCAAGACACCATCGACAAAGGGGCCCCGAGTTCCAGAATCAAAAGTGTCCAACATAATACCACTGGCTTCACATTAAATCTTCGACAAACTGTAAGTTATCCTTTTCAATTTCTCCATCAACTCTATAACAAATTCTTCCCTATAGCGAACCACCCAGGGGACGGGAACCAATACATAGGCCGAGCCACCAATTCATCGTTATTTATTTTAATATTGCATTCATATAATAATATATTGAGTTGTATTTTCAACAAATAAAGCCTTTTGTAAATGAAATTGTAGACGGGTGTTTCTTGTCATTATTTCGCCAAATGTAGTGGTATTCTACCTATCTGCAAGGTATTTAATAAATGATAAGTCCAGCGACAAAAATAAAATAAACCCACTACATTTCAATTTTAAAAGAATGATAAGAGAAAAAATTTATATAACGATTACTACTAATTGGTTTCCTATACCACCTAGTAATAATTCTATTCTCAATAGTTCTTATTAGTTTCATATCTAAGAATGGAACACTGTTATTAATTTCTTTTTGAACAGTAAATTGTATGTTCTTATCAATACTATTAAAAATAGAAAGGATAATATTAATTTTGTCATAAGGAACAGAAAGGATTAAATCAGCAACATAACGTTTAAGAAACGGAATGTCAAAGTCAAATTTAGTTTTACAAGAAAATAATATTTCATCCATTACATAACTAGCCAATATTGGAGATATGCTAGAACCCATAGGAGTACCCCAAATTTGTTTGTAATTCTAAATTTTCTTTTTGATTCAACCTATCTAAATTTTAATAATAAAGTTTATATATATATATATATATATATATATATATATATATATATATATATATATATATATATATATATATATATATATATATATATATATATATATATATATATATATACAGGGTGTCCCAGAAATCGTGGTCCAAACGAAAGTGGGGGATAGACAAGGTCATTTATTTACAGTCAAAATAACCCTATACGTTGTTATCCAATAGGGAACTTGCCTATAATTTTAAAAATAAAAATAATACTAAAAAACATAGCGTAACGTTGTAATAAAACGTGTACTTCACAAAAAAATAAGATTTCTAATTCCACGCGATCAGTATGAAGGATCTAAACAGCGATAAAATTAAAGTGGCCCAAAACGAGCTACTATTGACTGTGACGTCACACCATACAATATTTGGTAGTCGTCGCGCCGGGAAGCAACACAATCAGATGTTTACCAATTCCAATTCCAATTTAAAATCTTTATTCACAATTAAGTAGATTATTTACAACTTGTATGGGGTAAGATTTATATTAATATATACATATATACAGAAAAAAGAAAACTAAAAATCAATTCATTCATAAAATACTTAAAAATAATAATACAAACAAATTAACAAAGTATGACATTCGATATAAACATATATATAATATGGTGTTATTAGACTGTGGTTGATTTGTTAGTGACTGTTCTGATATAAATATATAATTGTGTTTTATAGTACCACTTATTGTAGTTGTACAGATATTTTAAAATGACTGATCAAGGTTTTTCAAAGGGCCAATCTGATAATTTGCCTAAAGTGGATATGTTTATGGTGGCATCTTTTATACAAAATAGTGAAAGTTTTTCCCTTGGAGAGATCCGCGGGGTCAAGGCAGAGAAGTATGTATTTTTTTTAGCTTTTAGTAATAATTTATAAACAAAATAGTTGTGACTTGATCACGGAATAAAAAGAAATAACTACAAAATGCTTAGTCGCAACTAAGCATTTTTAGCAGACTTAATCTTATGTTTGAAAGAATTTAGGGTAATTCTTTACAACAGCTACTTCTATATTTTTCGTATTTTTTTTGTACACACGCGTAAAGTGTCTCTATAGAAGACATTTGCTGCAAAGGAAATGTTGCGCAAATGTATAATTACCTATCGTAGGTATTTTCGTACTATGTTTTGGGGCAAGGGAAATAAGTGATTGTGTCGTGTTATCATTCACATAATAGATAAATGTAAGATTTGAATAGACTAAATTAAAGGGCAAGGGAAAGGTATTTGCAATATACTATATATACTAGAGGTAAACATTTTACTCTTCGCAGACAGTAGCGTTATTGAACTTTTATATAATTGTTGCACATTCTGTAGGATACTCTTCGCAGTTTTTTTAAAAGAATCTTGTGTTTGTCTTATAAACTTCATTCTTAATTTTCTCTCCCGATGGTGCCGACTGTATTGACGAAACGCGTGGCAGTATATTTTATAGTATAAACTAAGATTCATTCTTACAATACCTAATATATTGATCATATATTTAATTTTCAATTTTTTTTCATCTCCCGATGATGCCGACTGCGTAGGCGAAATTTGTGGTAGTATATTTTACAGCATTTTGGTGTCAATAGAAAATTACTTCAATTTTAGTAGCACATTGAAAATTGCAACCCTCTGTAGATTCATATTTTTAAATAAAAAATGTCCTATAAATTTTTTATTTACTATTTGATTTTTTTTTCCAAAACAATGGATTTCTTCCTCTAGCTAACACTAACTTATACCCCAAATTTCAATTCGATCGGACTTTTCTTTCTTTAGTTATCGTGCTTACAAGAAACGTGACGGACGGACAGATGAACAGACGGACATTTTGAAAGTTGTTCAGAATTCGATGACGAACGAAACGATTTTTTTCTCTGCGAGCAATATTAACGATTTTAGAAATGTCCCGATCAAATACTCTTCGTAATCGTATTTGCGAAGAGTATACTAATAAATAGCTGTTTACTTTCGCACCAGGAAATTACCTTTACTTAGTATCACTAAATTACATTCTATCTATTAATCATATTTTCTAACATTGTATACAGGGCCGGAGCGAGGGGGGGAGGGGGGAGCGTCTCCCCCCATTTAGATCTAAAGGGGCGCCATTCAGACTCAGACAGATCCAAAGGGGCGCCGCCACGCGCTAAAATACAAATAAGTATTTATATTTTTTTTAAATTAATGTATATTATCGTTTCTTTTTATTAATTCCGATTTCCGATTAAAACGTATCTAAATTTGATCATTCACTAATTATGTACTGAGAGCGCCAACGCCAACACAATAGATAACCAAGCCTGTTCTCCTGTTCACAATCAAAATTCAAAACAATGCGTGCGCACCCCACATTAGGCTTAGAAACAAGACCTTCGCTTCACTTTATCTAATACGCTATAAATATATATTTCTTTCTTTGTCTGTTTCATACAGCGTTTGAATTAAATACGGAAGGATCCGGTTGCATCGCTTATCACTTTAATCTCGCAGTTCTTACGTGACGTGACCATTTCCTTTTCTTTAGACGTACATAATAGGTAATTTGGAGTTTGCCAGTTTACAGCAGTTTTACTGTTTTTTATTAAGTAAATATCTTCAAGTGCTGAAAAATGCATAGAATGCAAAAAAATTAAAAAGAAGTCGGGCGCTGCTAACCGCCGTAATAAAGAAAAAAAACTGTTACAAACTGCATCATTGCGTGAAAGTATGAGTCAGTTTTTGCAACCGACATCAAAGACACCGTAAGTACTGTATAGTTCAAATGTGTTTATTATTAGCTTATTAAATTATTTCGGTATTAGATATATCGGGTCGTGTGTCCAATCATATAAGAATGCACACCAGGACAATCTTGTATAGTTCTGTGCATATTTAGTCACATAAAAAACGTCGGCTTCTTTGATGGCCTTTACCGCCGACAAAGACGCCCACATTTTTTATGTGTATTAAATATGAACAAGGAGCATAAACAATTATGAAGTTCGCTTATACCAAAAAATTGATACTTGATATAGAAAGAAAAATTTAATTTGGCATTTATTATAATTTTATGTTTGAGTTTGTAATACTTTTTTACATGAATTTTTATTTGGCTAATTTAAATTTTAAAAAATAGTAATTTTTTTTTTAACTACTCAGTCGTAATATATTCGTAAATTATAACTAGTTAGAAAAAAATGTTAAATAACTTTTTTCTCTTGCGTTTTTATGTTTTTAACCGACTTCGAAAAAGGAGGGGGCTCTCAATCCATATCGTGGAATCATAAGTACCTACGTATTTTTTTGCACCTTATGACATGATTTCAAAACGAACCCACCGATTTGGATCTTTGGATGAATCAAACTACATTTTGTAGAGGGCATACTTTTCTGGTTGTTAGAAAATGTTAAAGGGGAGGGTGTCACTGCGATAAAACTGGGGGTGATCATTTGTTAAAATATAGCGTAATTTGTCATTTTACTGGAGTTATAGGAACCAAAGTGCACTTGCACAAACATAATACATATTATTTCTTGCAGTAAGTATTGTGTAGTAGTAGTAGTAGTGTGCATTATTATATGACTATATGAGACACCCAGCCAGTAATGTAGTATGTATACAAATAAAAAGTAGAAATTGCTATTACCTTTAGAAGTGGAAATTTAATTAAGATTTTTCTCATATTTTGATATTTTTATTTATTATTCATAATTTTTTTTAAATATGATAGCTTGTTTGCTTGTCTATTATCTGCGAAACCGTAGAATGGGTTATTATCATAATATATGATTTGGGTTCAAGCTTTCAGATTAGCTAGATATTTTTTGCATGTTTGTAGAGCTCTCACTAATAATGAGGACCAACCGTCAAGTTCTTCAGTTCTGTCAAGGTCAAATGAATATATAGATCCTAATCTTAACATTAAGAATCAAGCTTTAGACGTTGAGTCAGACTCCAATGAATCTGAATTAGATTGTGGCCCAGAAAGTAGTCTAGGGGAAAATGTTATTTATATGGAAGAATCTGAAAGCGGTGGTGGAAGTAAATTTTTTTGTGCTAAAATTTAATAAACATTAACTTTGTTAATAAACGTAAACAATCTTACGTTACACACATTACATCAAGTAAAGTAGTACTTTATTATTTATTCAGGTGAACTGGATACTCGACTGGATATCAATATAAATGATCATAATAAGAATACTGAAACTTCTCAATCAGCTTCTAATGTAATCGAACTTGTAGAAGGAAATCATAAAGAAGAAGTGACTTGGATTAATTTTACTGCAAAATTTTCAAATATTATCCAGCAGCTTTCAGATTCCAAAACTATTTATAAAAAGTGCACTGAGGACAATATTATTAACGAGCATGTATTGACTCTTGAATCTTTGGCTAACGTGACAGAAATAAAAAGAGCATGCGAAGAGTGTATTACTATTGGAAACCACCTAATTGAAAAATATGAAAAATCCACATGCATTGAAGACGATAAGACGCCTTTATTGAAAGCTGTAGTACCACACGATCCTGGGCTAAGACCAAATCATAACAATATATCGGATGCGCAAAGACATTATTTAATATCTCTGGGTCCTCACCAACCAGTGTTAGCGGTGTTTCCCAGTGATGGAAAAACTCGGTTTAATTCAGCTTGGTATAAAGAGTTTGGGTTTCTAGAGTATAGTACTATAAAAGATTTAGCTTTCTGTTTTGTTTGCTATTTGTTTCCTTCAACCTTGCCCAGCGAATTATCCGATATTACGTGGTATTCAAAAGGAGTTAAAAATTGGGGAAAAATGAAAAGTTCGGGCAAAAAAAAGTTGGGAAAGTTGCCACAACATTTCTCATCTCGCGGACATAACTCAGCATTACAAAAATATTGCAATTTCGTAAATAAAGAGCAGCATGTAACTACTTTTTTTAAATAAAGATTCTCGGAACTTATTTTTGCAGGTAGAACGAATTATGCAATTTAACAAAGAAATTATTCGCATTCTTTTTGATACCACTTTAACTCTTTCCCGACAAGGCTTAGCTTTTCGTGGTGGCGATAATGATGAAAATGGAAATTTTTTTCAAATTGTTCGTTTATTATCAAGATATAACCCACTTCTACATAAATGGCCTCAAGATGCAAAACTTCGGCCCTACCATGTGACTTATCTATCGCCCCAATCCCAAAATGAATGTATCGGTCTTCTCGCCAATGAACTTAAAAGAAAAATAGTGAAGGAGATTTAAACTAGCTGCTTTTTCACAGTTTTGGCAGATACCACACCAGACTATTCTCATACTGAAAAACTTTCTATAGTTATACGCACGGTTGATGAAAACTGTAAACCCCGAGAGAGATTACTTGATATTCTCGAGCCAACAGGTAAAACTGGAAATGATATTGCTTTAGATATTGTAACATGCCTTAACAGAAATGAGGTTAATACCAACGGACTTTCCTTCCAATCTTATGATTTCGCATCAGTAATGTCTGGCCAATATAATGGCGTTCAACAAAAAATTAATGAACTTATAGAACATCCGGTTCCTTATGTTCCATGCCAAGATCATCGTATTAATACAGCAGTTGAACATTGTTGCAATTCAAGTTTTTCTTATAAAAGAATTATTTAATTATCCTGAGGAACTTTTCGTATTTTTTACATCTAGCACAAAAAGAAATCATGCCTTGAAAGAGAAGCTGTCTGAAGTGGAAAATGCACTAAATTTAAAAAATTTGTCGAAAACAAGATGGACTGCGCGTGCTGAAAGTATTAACGCTGTTCATATATCATACGAAAAAATATTAGATGTTTTAGATGAATTATCACAAAGCAGCAATCTTGATAAAATGACTCACACGAAAAGTTTAGGCCTACGAAAGAAAATTTTAAATTTTGATTTTATTATGTCTCTTTTTTTCATGAAAAATGTAATGTACAAAATCAAAATTTTAATTGAAGTTATTGAGTCCCCAAGTCTTAATATAATTGACTGCAAAAATATTATGGAAATTACGGCAGGACTTCTAAAAAAAATGACTAACGATTCTTCCGATATTAATAATCTTATTTTAGCGGCGAAGGTGATGGCAAGTAATATAGGAGAAGATGCGGAAGCAGATTTCCGAAAATATCACCGAAGGAGGTTAGCCCCAAAAAGATTAGACCCCAATAATGAAAATGAAGTAGACCTTGACATGTGTACATTTTACAGGAAGGAATTTAGAACAGTAATGGATACCTTACTTTTTAAACTCCGTTCTTCTGTTGAAAATATTTCGACGACTTTGTCACCAATATTTAATGTACCTATTTAATTTCCCTTTGAAATTAGAAAAATTAAAACTTGAAGATGTGGAAGCTTTATTGCAAATGCTTCCACCAAAACTTTCAAAACCAGATAAGCATGCATTGCATTCGGAGTTTGAAATTTTGTTTGCAGCTTGCGATAATGCTTCAACACTTCAAGATGTTATAGAAATATTGACATCTAAATTTCACATGCTTAAGCTAGCACGTTACATAATTCAGTTTGTTGTTACGGCTGGTTATGTAACTGCATCTAATCAACGTTCATTTAGCCAATTAAAAATTGTGAAAAACCTGCTGAGAACCACAATGTGCGATGAGAGGCTGAATGCTCTTTTATTATTAAAATGTGAAAAAGAATTGACAGATTCGTTGGATATTTCTGCTCTAATAAATGCGTGGGGAAAGTTGAAGGAACGTCGAATCAAAATTAAGTAACTAAAGTATTTTTATATATTATTTTGCCAAAAATAAAAATTTAAATGTTCTTACTACCCACAGTACCCACCCCTTCTTTTAGTTGTTTTTTCAAATTTTGGCTTATATGGAATAAAAGTCGTATAAGTGGTAGCGACGGATCCAGGGGGGGGGGATGGGCACGTGTTCCCCCTTCCGCTTATGTGATAAAAAGAAACAGTTTCCAAAATTTAATTTCCATATTTAATTTTAATTTCCCGCGTTCCATAAACAACAATATTAAGTATTATTATATTATACACCTGTATGTATGTATGTACATACACAAAATTATTTCAACCTATAACCACCGACTTTGAATGCTGAAATAATGTTTGCAATTACATCAAAAAAAGAAAAATTGTTTTGACGAAATCTATTTTTCTAAGAAATGTTTTTGCAACTCGAATTTCTATCTTTTTATTTTAGTTCGTTTGACCTTGAAAAATAGAAAATTTTCGCCTGCGGCGCATTTTTTAGGTTATATTCTGGAGCCACCGCTGATAGGGGGCGCCAAAATTGCCCCCCCCCCCCAAAGTGATCAACGTCGCTACGGCCCTGATTGTATACACATTCTTTCTTTAATCCTACCCTAATTAAAATTCAATAATTCGGAATTCGGACTATTTTATTGCCCGCCTGCGAAAAACTAGTGGATAGACATATAGTATTTAATAATGTACTTACATTAAAATGATCTTCACACACATGTAGAGACCTACTGCTCTGTGAAATGTCTTTTTCATTTCTTCTACACGCTTTTAGCCATTTTGATTGACGAATCTTATCTTCTGGCAATATTATAAATATTTTATCTGGCACTTTCACTGTAGTATTCTTACACAACGGTACAATGCAATATTTATAATTGGAGTTTTTGTTTCCATTTTAAGTATACACTTAAAATTTATGGCGATGCTGGTATTTTTACGGCTGAAATCAAGCGGTCGAGTGCTGGGATCTCCGTCGTCGCTTGTAAATTGTATGGTGTGATGTCACGACTACTCCCGCGCTTTTGAACCTGTTTGAAACGGTTTGCTCGCGCGCGAAACTTTAATAATTTATAACAAATTTATTATTGGGAATTAAGGCGTCATATTTTGCATATCTTATTTTTTAGTATTGTGAAACATTTTTATGAAGTAAAAAAATGTGCAAGTTCCCTATTGTTAGTCGTTTAAAAGTTACAGTACTTTTTCCTTTTTTTTTTAATGCCATCCGTCTTCGAAAAAATTTATAAAAAAAAATGACAGGTTGTTTAAGTTTTTTTTGTTGTTGTGCTTACTACTAATGTGTCCTTATAGTGAAAAGGTTTTCATGAACTGTCCTTTCATATTATAATAATAAAACAAATTGTTTGTAAATTTTTTATTTCTTCAAAAACAAAACAAATACTTTGAAAGAATTTTACCAAGAAAAAAATACCACTGAAAAGTGAACCATCATACTAAAAACTTCTGTAATTTATGCCGATTTTAACAAAGTATAGTTTATTGGTGTTTTTTAATTAACTCATAATTTTTTAGCATGAATAACATAAAAAGTAGCCCTGAGTGACTAGCTAGCTGCCTACGCATATTCTCATTCTTTTTTTAAGAAAATACGAGTTGGCTTCTGTTTCTGACTTTGATTGCTAGTCTGTCATTTTGATATTGGCTGGTCACTTGGCTTCTGAGGGTGCTTTTAATTTGGACAGTGTTTTATTTGGAAGTTACACTGAGAAATGAACTGCATGCCGCGTGAGTATGCAGAAATGCATTTCATTTGTGGGTTGTGTGCAGGGAACGCCAGACGTGCTGCGAGGGAATACCGAAACCGATACCCAGGTTGTGAACGCTTTCCAGATCACAGAGTAGACCAGAGCTAGGAGGAAATTGTTTACGTCATCGCCTTTAAATGGTTTAACACTTTGAAAACATATTTAACAAAAAGTCAATTAGAGGAAAAAATTGTATGCCGGCTAACCGTTGACACGGTAATTATGGGTGGCCAATGAAGTGGTCGTAATTTTTTATGTCAATTGACGTCATACCTTTAAAAATAAATTTTTGCGGCAAATAATTCCTTGCAAGGAATAAAATGTAGAAAAAATTGTGTGTCACATGACAAGTGTAGCGAACATGGTGGCAGATATGCTCAAAAACAAAAAAAAAAATATGCTCATACATCATTTCTTTAAGGATGAAACTTGCATAGAAAAATCGAACGATTAAACTGCGGCAGATAACACAGATACTTACATTTATCTACCTACCTACCCATATTGTAAAGTAGGTACTACCCATACATATTTACATTTGTGGACCAAAGCATAATGTATCTTGCTTGATATACATTTCTAACAAAAATAACATAGCGTTACCCTAATTCGCAAATGTCGTAAGTCCACTTTTTTGTCGAAATTGAGTTTTTACCGCCATCTCGTTGAGAAACACCTAATACATCTATTGAAAAACTCTGCAGAGTAAAATTGCAGTTTTCTGCAATGTAAAGCTCATTGTAGAAAACATCGTTACTCCCATGCTTGTCTATTCAAATGGGTAACTGTCGTAAGTCCATTAGTTAATATGGGTGACTGACCGGTGTATGTTGCCTTTCCCGTTTATGCATTTATATTACTATTTACCGAAAATCAAATCTCACCACTGCAGGTCCAGGTCCTCCAAATTATATTTAGAGCCAACCTGGATTCCAAAGCAGATCAATATAGATTTTATAAAACTTACTGTGACAATCAAGGGACCAAGTCTATCTCAACTGCTTTGTTCTCTCATATTTTTGACGAATTTAACTTGGAAATATTTAAACCAAAAAAAAGACGATTGTGATGTTTGTGTTAGTTACCGTGTAAAAAAATTATTTGAGGAAGATTATGCGCTGCATGAAATAAAGAAAAATGAGGCGAGTAAAGCAAAGGAAAAAGACAAGACTTCTGAAAACAAGGTTTTTTTGTATGGACATGCAGGCTGTCCTATTATGTCCAATGCCAAACACATCTGCACTTTATTTCTATTACCCTATTTTACCCTACCTAAAAAAATGAAACTCATGTTCCATAACTTTACAATATTTGATATGAAGTTAAATAAAGGGCATTGCTTTGTATGGCATGAAGCAACTAGGAGGTGTTTCTGCTGACAATTATTCTTCAATAATCTGTTCGTTTATAATTCACAATATTTTAAGGGATCCTGCAACCAAATCAAAATATTATTCTTTTAGTGACGTTTGTACTTACCCTTACTAAAAAAAAACAACCCGAATATTCACCGGAGGGGCCAACAGGGAGAAAAAAACGGGACCCCCCCCACACATGGGTACACCCCCCCCGGCCCCCCTTTATTGGGGTTTTCGCCCCCCCCCCCCCCCCCCCCCCCCTCTCCTCCCCCCCCCTTCATGTTCCATAACTTTCAAAAAAAAAAAAAAAAAAAAAAAAAAAAGCACCTCTAAAAAAGGTTATTTAATTGTTGTTTAATTTTAATAAAATTATTCTTATAGTGATGTTTGTACTTTTCAGAACCGAAATGTCACTCTATCAAACGCTCTTTTAAAATTAGCGATTTAATACAATATCACTATTGAACAAAAGTATTTAGAAAGAGAACATACTCAGATGGAGGCTGACCACATGCACTCACTGATTGAGAAAACTTCGAAATACTAACATCAATGTTCCGGCAGATTATGTAGGTGTTTTTCTTCATACTAGACAAAACCCCAGTCCATTCAAAGTGAAATACCTAACCTTTGATTTCTTCAAAAGTTTTGCTCCTCTTAAAATGTTGTCATCAATTAGACCGGGCCGCAAAGTTGGATATCCTGTGGTAACAGATCTCAAGGCAATTAAATATGATAAAAATGGCAGTGTCTTCTTTAAAATCAGACATACTGATGACTATGTTCCTCTAGAACAGAGAAGCACCTCCTCAAAAAATAAAGAACAAGTTCCAGATTACGACACTTTGCCACAAATATATACTAAACCTCTTTCTATAAAAAAAAAGAAAAGTGGGGGCATCTACAAAAACTTAAAGAAAGTATCCTGCAGGATTTCCACACTTTTTATGATAATTTAGCGTATCATTAGGATTATCAATATTATATTATTAGTTTTTCTTTTTTCAGTATACGTAAGATTTTTTTTTTGTAATTTCAACATAGTTATTTTATTTTACGTGTTAGTTTTGTGTACTGTGTCTGTTTCATAAAGATAATTTTAACAGATCAATAAAAATGTTTTTCAACATTTTTTTTATTTGAGAATATATCGTTAGTCCATCAATTAAATAAGCAAATGTCGTATGTCCATTATAAAACCAAAATTATCACTATTTTCATCAAAATTATTCTAAAATAATAAAAAGTGTCATTAAGTTATATTATTCAACAAAAAATATATAAATAGTTGATAATTAAACTGTCATTACAGTTTTTACCTTCTCCTGTAAAATTGGTTAAAATGGACTTACGACATTTGCGAATTAGGGTAACGATAGGATAAATTGGTGAATTGACCATTATTTTAAAATTTTCGATAGTTGAAAGTATAAAAATAAAATAAATAAAATCCTGTAAATAATATAGGCCAGTCGTAATTACATTTAGGTAGGTACTGTTAATCAATAATTATTATCGTACACACTAAACACAACGTTTCTTCTTGTTGTGCTTAGATATCAAATGCGTTCGGAAATGTCTCAAAAATTTCTTGCCATGTCGGTGCCATGTAGAACGCTTAAAATGATACTAGTGCGCCGAATCAGATAGTCGTGAAGGACATAAGGTGGTCAGTAAATGCATATTAGTTACTTTTTTATTACAATGTATGTCGTGTGTATCGTGTTACGATTTAAGTTTGTTTTGTTTTAAAATGGCTCAAAAGTGTTGGATATGTGATAGTGAAACTGATTCGTCGAAATTCCATTTACAACTGACACATTAGCTAAATGTAAATTGGTGCTGACTGCTAGACAAACTCATAAATTAAAGTTTTGTGATATTATTTTGCCCGAAGAAGTGAGTCCAGGTGACGAATACCATTACTTGTGCTACAAAAAAATACACTGCATTAAAAAGAAAATATCTTACGACTGAGCCTACAGTCCCTTCAGCTAAGAAGTCGACCTATACTTCTAGAGCTCACACATCAACAGTAGTGAAATTTGCGAGAACAGGTGTATTAGAAAAGGTATGTCTGTTTTGTGAAAAAGAATTTTATTACGTAAAACGAACGAAAATAGGTCTTCATTCATGGAGACCAAAAATTTTCAATATAATATACTGGAGTATGCCACAGAATTGAAAGATGAAAAAAGATGAGTTAAAAAAAATTCAGTTACTTGATTTTGTTGCTCATGAAGTAAAATATCATAACACATGTCGCGTATACTACCAAAATAAATATTTAATTCATTTGAAAAGTAAGACAGCGAATAAAGCAGAATCGTCGTCTCCATCTTCATCATGGCACACATCCAGATCTACGCACAAAGAAGCATTTGAAATGTTGTGTACTTACATAAATGAATCTGTATTTGATAATAGTGCAGTTCACTATTTGATAGATCTGCATTTACATTATAATACATTACTGCAGGAAATCTGCAACGACAGTACTACAGATGCCAATATAACAGTACAACATTTGGAGAATAAAATTGAAAAGTATTACGGCAAGAAAATAATTATTAAAACGTTTAAGAACAATCGAATTTTAATGAAGTACGGTTTAGAAATGAACGAATTAGTCTTAGAAAGTATGTTGTTGAAAGAGGCATCTAACAGACAAATGAAAAAAATTGCGTACAGTTTACGTAGATCCATTCTTACCTGTCAGTCTACTATTTTGACAACACCGGTTACCGCTGATGCAATTTCAAGAGGAGAATGCAATATTCCTAATCAATTAATTGAATTTCTAAGTGAAGTAGTGTGTGGACCAAAACATCGTAGGAAGGAAGAAGTTACGAGGAAGAACTTGAATTCTGTTGCTCAAGACATCATATACCTAACTAATAACGGAAGAATTAGGCCCGCAAAGCAATTATTATTAGGTTTAGGTGTAAAAAGCTTAACAAATAGTCGCAAATTAATCACACTACTTAATCACCACAATCAATGCGTGAGTTATAATGTTGTAGAATAAATAGAAACGGAAATAACGTATTCAGCAGATGAAAGTTCAACTATCCCAAACGGTCTAGTAGCAGATAAGGATATATGCACCGGTTTAGCTTTCGATAATTTTGATAGATACGTAGAAACCCTTACAGGGAAAGAAACCCTACATGATACGGTCGGTATAGCATACCAGGATATTATACCACAAACTCCAGTTTCAGCAGATGAGTCTAACGCATCGACAAGTTCTTCGGTGAATTCACAAGTGGGGCTTTTCAAGTACCGTAAAAGATTTAAAAGAAGTTACGAACCACCGGATGAAGTGCCCATGGAATTGGCTCTGAAAAAACCAAAGCTCATAAGTACTGTTAATTCAAATGCTTTGGCAAGACAGGAAGAACCTGATACTTTAAAAGTAGCAATAGAGAGAGATACGATCTGGATACTATCCCTAGCGCTTAAAATTGAAAATACCCCCATGTGGATAGGTTTTAATAATAAAACCATTCAAGACGCATCTACACAGCAAAAAAATTGTTTATCTCGCGCGAATTAATCTTAGTCCAACTAGCTCAACCGTTGTTTTAGAAACAATGAAGAAAGCCAAAACAATTTCACAGAAATGCAATCAAAAATACGCTGTGGTAACATATGATTTAGCTATTGCTAAGATAGCTTTTCAACTCCAAAGCTCCTTAAAACCAGAGTATGATAACGTATTTATAATGTTAGGACCATTCCATATTATGATGTCATATTTTAAAGCTATTGGCAAGTTTATTGACGAGTGTGGACTTTCATATATTATGGTTCAAGCTGATTTGCTTGCTAGTGGGTCGTTGCAAGGTTTCATTACTGGGAAACACTTTAACAGATGCAAGCGCTTGCTCCTATAGCCGCTGCATGTCTTAGTATTTTGCAGTTTGAGGCGTTTTGAAAATTAATAACATTGAAATATCAAGTGAAATAATCGAAGAAATGAAGAATTTGCAGAATGAAAGAACTTCCTATGATTCAAATATGAAATTATCTTCGGATCTGGCAAATATTGTAGCTAAATATGAAAGATTCTTCCACGACTGTGTAAATGGCGTCCATGGTAAAACAGCTCAATATTACACCCTGTACATACAGCTAATTAGATATTATTTCATTTTGTCGCCAAGTATTCGTATTGGAGATTTCGACTTGTACAGGTATATATTACCTAAAGTATGTAACATATTTTTTGCATTTAACCATCATAATTATGCAAGATGGACAGTAAAATTTATTGACAATTTACTTCGAATACAAGACACACATCCTGACCTTCATGATTTTTTTCAAAAAGGCTCATTTGGAATAAAACGAACTCGAAATGAATTTTCTCGTTTTCCTATCGATTTGGTTTTGGAACAAACTATAAACGGTGATGCCGCTAATAAGTTGACTGGAATACTGCAAGTTACAAATTCTATATCAGCACGACAAAGGTGGGCCAAAAGCCACTCACAGAGAACAGAAATTTTGACTCATATGTTCGAAAATGCTGGGATAAATTCCGCTCAAGACGTAACGTCCGAGACCAAACAATTTAGAATTCAGCAAGACTGGCAGTGCATTCATAATTTGTTGGAATCTTTTAAAGGATTTGTTAACCCATTCGACGATACAACAGACAAGGACGTTTTATATAATATAGTCACGGGACGAGCAGCAAGTGACAAAACTGCTACATTTCTTTTGAGTGTAGAAGTTAATGGAAATGACGCTCGAAATAAGTTTATAATGGATTGCTCTACTGATTATTACAGATTTGAGAAGGCGATTACACGTCAAAATGTCCACAACTTTTCAAAAGAATGTGCGAAAAAGCCTCGTACTGCAACAAACGGAAAATTGCAGGAAATAAAAATGGAAAAGGACCATTTTGCTAGAATGCTAGCTATATCAATAAACAAAAATATAGATATATCGCATATTTTAAGTTTTCCACTAACTCCCGTTCCATCTGCATTAAGCCACAATGATGGAACTATGCACAAGACTGATAAGGCCGTTTTTATGCATATTTTGGAAAGCAAAGTTGAGAGCGAATCTCCTAATCATATCGATGTTCAGATTTTCGATGGTTTTTTTTTTGCTTCATTTGATTCAAGATGTTCCTAAAACCTTTGGAAAACTGTCCATTAAAATTCTACAAACTGTAACCCAGACACAAGCAACTAGTATACACGTTATATTTGATCAGTACCGTAATCCAAGCATTAAAGATATTGAGAGAGACAAAAGGGGCGAATGTATGGGTGTGAATCGTCAATATGTTATAAACGGGCCAGATCAAATCGGACCGGTGGATTTCAATAAATCATTAAGAAGCAGCAGGTTCAAAGAAGCCCTAATTAATTTTCTGATTCTGCATTGGAGTTCTGAAGAAGTGTCTGAATTTTTAAAAAATAAAACCATTCATATTACAAACAAAAACATTTGCTACTCCATTAAATTAGTGAATGGAAAAAAAATTTGCTCCGAGGAAGAAGACTTTTATTGGTTGCATGAAGAAGCGGATACGAGGGTAGCCTTTCATATAAGTAGATTACAAGAAGAAACTGCTAATATTATAGTAAGAACATCAGACACGGATGTGTTGGTCATTCTATTAGCAAACTACTATAAATTTCGAAACAGTCCCAAGATATGGATGCAAGTTAGTACAATGAGAAACAATAATCTGCGATACATTGCAGTGCATACATTATTTGAAAAGTTAGGTGTAACCCTATGTAGAGCACTTCCAAGTTTTCATTCCTTCACTGGATGTGACTACACAGCTTCGTTCTTCAAAAAAGGGAAGAAAGTGCCGTTTAATATTCTGCAGAATTCTGAGAAATTTCAAAGCGCTTTCCAACTGTTGGGAGAAGGTGAAGATCTTGACAGAATAGTTAACGATATTCAACAGTATGTATGTCTTATGTATGGTGTAAAGTCAACATCGTCAGTAAATGAGGCTAGGGAGATAATTTTTTGTAAAAATTACATGCCAAAAAAAGACAATGAGAAATTTTTGAAACATTTGAAAAGTTTTGATCATAATAACATACCTCCTTGTTATCAAGTATTATTACAAAAAATAAAAAAGAACCCAATATGTATCAACAATTTGGTGCAATGCTGACAAACAAATACCTACAGAACTGGTACCGGAAGAATGTGGGTGGTGCCTAGACGATAGAGGAAAATTAACTCTTTTGTGGTATGAAGGTGACCAGGCACCTTCAACAGTCGCATGTGTGATGGGTAATGGGGAAGAAGTTGAAGCTGAAGAAGGTATGAATTTAATAAAATCAAATACCTATATATAGTGTTGTTATTATATGAAGGCGAAGTGGGGAATAAAACGTCAGACAAAGAGAAATGCATATCTCACATTCTTCCACGCCTATGAAATCAAAGAATTTACTTAAGCTCACCTTTAAAATCACCGAAGTGCATTCCAACGTACGTCTTTTTAAACTAGCATTAAACAGACGAAGAAAGTAGATATTCAGTGTTTCGATATGATACTTGTTATTTGTGCTGTGATTTCGCGATGTATATACTTTTAACTATCTTTTCCGAAGTTAGCCTTGTTTAATTCATGAGTAAGAGCAAGACAACTACCATTGTGTGAAATATTAGTAGAAATCACGCGTGTCATAAAATGTATGGCCGTGGCTCAACTTTCGAAACAGTCCCAAGATATGGATGCAAGTTAGTACAATGAGAAACAATAATCTGCGATACATTGCAGTGCATACATTATTTGAAAAGTTAGGTGTAACCCTATGTAGAGCACTTCCAAGTTTTCATTCCTTCACTGGATGTGACTACACAGCTTCGTTCTTCAAAAAAGGGAAGAAAGTGCCGTTTAATATTCTGCAGAATTCTGAGAAATTTCAAAGCGCTTTCCAACTGTTGGGAGAAGGTGAAGATCTTGACAGAATAGTTAACGATATTCAACAGTATGTATGTCTTATGTATGGTGTAAAGTCAACATCGTCAGTAAATGAAGCTAGGGGAGATAATTTTTTGTAAAAATTACATGCCCCAAAAAAAGACAATGAGAAATTTTTGAAACATTTGAAAAGTTTTGATCATAATAACATACCTCCTTGTTATCAAGTATTATTACAAAAAAATAAAAAAGAACCCAATATGTATCAACAATTTGGTGCAATGCTGACAAACAAATACCTACAGAACTGGTACCGGAAGAATGTGGGTGGTGCCTAGACGATAGAGGAAAATTAACTCTTTTGTGGTATGAAGGTGACCAGGCACCTTCAACAGTCGCATGTGTGATGGGTAATGGGGAAGAAGTTGAAGCTGAAGAAGGTATGAATTTAATAAAATCAAATACCTATATATAGTGTTGTTATTATATGAAGGCGAAGTGGGGGAATAAAACGTCAGACAAAGAGAAATGCATATCTCACATTCTTCCACGCCTATGAAATCAAAGAATTTACTTAAGCTCACCTTTAAAATCACCGAAGTGCATTCCAACGTACGTCTTTTTAAACTAGCATTAAACAGACGAAGAAAGTAGATATTCAGTGTTTCGATATGATACTTGTTATTTGTGCTGTGATTTCGCGATGTATATACTTTTAACTATCTTTTCCGAAGTTAGCCTTGTTTAATTCATGAGTAAGAGCAAGACAACTGTACCATTGTGTGAAATATTAGTAGAAATCACGCGTGTCATAAAATGTATGGCCGTGGCTCAACTTATCGCTCGATGGCATTCGCGTAGAAGAAGATAATAATAATAATAATAATAATAATATGTCTTTATTTATTGTTGAGTACGACAATAAATGGGCGAAGTTCAGTAGAGTATCTATAATAGATACTCTCTGCTCTTACACTTAACCCTAAAGATATACATTTCTCTTTGTCCGACGTTTTCCAGCCCATTTCGCCCTCATAATAATATTAGTATACCACCCTAATTATTACATTATTTGTAGAAGAGGACCAGCGGTTGGATAGTGGTGATGAGACTGAGTGAAAAATTGTTTCGGAAAAGTTTTAATAGTTTATTTTATGCTGTTTTGATCTAAAGAAGTTTATTTTTACAAATGTTATGTTTTTATTTCAATATTATTAATATATGTTATTATTATTTTACTATTAATATACATATATTATATTTATATTCCAAGTCTGTAATGCTTATCATAACTATTTGTTATAACCAGTGAACTCTATATTATAAGTGAAACACGCACGCTTACCGACGTTAACCCGAACAAGTGTGACCTGTGTGCGAAAACGATACCGCTGCTGGGAAGGGGACGACCCTCTCTTTCGCACTTATTAAGTTCAATGTGAAATACGGAAGTGGTGACCGTTTATTTTTAATTACATATTAATAACAAAGCTAATATGGTGGCTTATTGTTGTGCGTATGGCTGCAAAAATGAACGATTTCCCGGGACAACTATTCGTTTTCATAAGTATATTTTTAAATTAAATAAAGTCGTTTAAGATGTGAAAACAATTTTAAGGTTAGGTATTTTAGGAACTTCCCAAACACTACCTACCTACCGTAAATTTATTTTACTGTTCCTGTTTGTAATTTTGAACTACTTTTTTTATAGATTTCCATTATCTAGAAAACCAGTTTTAGAATTATGGCTAAATGCTGTGCGATTAAAAAATTTTAAACCCAGCGTTTTTACTGTAATATGCAGTGAACATTTTACTGAGGAAAGCTACTTGGAATCTTCTTTGAATCGGAAGTTACTAAAGAAGGATGCGGTTCCTTCAATTTTTAACTTTTCATGCCACCTAAAAGTTAAAGACTGTACAAACAGACGACAAATTAAAAGGCTTTGCATTGAATCAAGTACTAAAGCTGAAGCAGATATGAATAATGTGCAGGTAACGTAACCTTAATAATTAAAGTTTTAATCGTAATTAGCGTAGTATTGTTTTGTAGGAACCATCTACTTTGACAAAACATGATGCTTCAGTCCAAACATCACTTTTTCTTACGAAGTCCTTACCCGAAGTTAAAATGTTAAAACGCACAATCAAAACTCTACAACAAAATGTTACCCGAAAAGCAAAAAAAAATAAGTTGTATGAAGGATTTAATCAAACTTTTAAATAAAAACAATAAAAGTGACCGCACCATAGAGGAGGTTCTTATGAACAATTTTGAGGACTTTTCACTGTAGCTCTTTCAAAATGAGTTAAAAAATTCAAATGTTAGCCCAACACAAAAGAAATATACCAACCAAATGAAAGAATTTGCGTTAACTTTATACTTTTATTCACCAAAAGCATATGTTTTTCCGAAAAAAAAATCAATTTGCCACATGCTGGGATGTTGAGGAAATGGGTATCTTCCTTTAACTGTGAAGTGGGTTTTCTAAACGAAGTTTTTGATTTTTTAAAAAAAAGAGGCCGAAGAAGTTGATTATTTAAGTGATGTTGCTTTAATATTTGATTCGATGGCTATTCGATCAGAACTTGTTTATGATCGGAAAAATGACAAGCATTGTGGCTATGTTGATTTAGGTGATATCGCTGCTGTACACTCTGAAGTAATGGCTACAGAGGCATTAATTTTTCAAATAGTTTCGTACAAAAAATAATTTTAAATGCCCAATAGGCATTTTTTATAAACAAAATAACTGCAGTTCTACAAAAACAATTTGTTTTGGTTGCAATTGAAAAGTTGTTTGAAATTAATATAAAAGTGCGTTCCATAATATGTGATGGGTGCAGTACTAATATAAAAACATTTGAACTGTTATGATGTAATTTGAGCCCGTTAAATATGGAAGCTAAATTTAAATTTAATCACCCTAACAAAGTCGGTTTACAAACTAATGATTCTGCAAGATTACAAAATTATCACGAAATTTTCTGTATCTTAGATCCTTGTCATGTAGTTAAATTACTAAGAAATACTTTTGCAGAACATGGTTTATCTCCTCCAGCCGGAAATATTGATTTTAAATACGTAGAAAAATTACATATTTTACAAGAAAACGAGGGTTTAAAGTTTGCTAATTCTCTTACGGGCTCTCATCTTAACTTCAAACAAAAAAAAATGAATGTTCGTCTCGCGGTACAAACAATTAGTAACAGTGTAGCTGAGGCTATTGATTTTTTAAGAATTTCTGGTCTAGCAAATTTTCAGGGTAGCCAGGCTACAGTCGAATTTTTAGAAATATTTGACAGAATTTTTTATATAATGATATCAAGAACACGTGGCCCCATTATTTGTAAAAAATTCTCATTACTGGCAAAATATCTTTAAAGAAACCTCAAAATATATTAAACAATTAAAAATAAATGGCTGTGATGTTTTGCAGCATAAAATAAAAACTTTTGCTCTCGGATTCCTTATAAATACTTACAGTTTTGAAAAGCTAGCTTTGTATCTTTTTAGTCGTCCAGAAAATCCCCTCAAATATTTTTTGACGTATAAATGTTCCCAGGATCATTTAAAATTATATTTCACCTGTGTTAGATCACGAGGAGGATGGAATAATAATCCAAATGTTTTACAATTCAAATGGGCTTTACGAACATTGTTGTTTCGTAATAGTGTACAGCCAAGTATAAACGGCAATTGCTGCGTTAACTTCAGTTCAGATCTAGCACCAGTATTTGATTTTCAGCATGCTAAAAGAAATATTGTTGAAAATACAAATAATAACGACCAATTTGATGATAAAGAACTGAATTATTTAATGTCGGTAATTGAAACTACATCGCTCTCTTCTATACAAGAAAATATACTATATTACATAGACGGTGTAATCGTACGCAAAATTTTAAGTAAAAATTCATGTACTTTTTGCCAGGATATGATTGAACAACCCTTGAATGACCACGATTACTCTTGTATTAGTATTAATAATCCGAGTAGTTTTACGAGGATTTTATACAATGGAAAATTATATTTTCCTTCGAAAGGCGTCTTTCAAATTGTTTCTTACGCTGAGAGACCATTTACTGCTGAATTAAATATTGGGTATCTGGGAAAGTATAATTTTAAAAGGAGAATTATAATGTCTGTCATGCAACATTTTATTTCAAAATTAAGAAGCCTCTTTCAACCAGCACACCCTGTGGTAGAAATGTGTGAGGACTTGCATGAAGTTCAAATAATAAAATACATAGCTAGTACTTATGCAAACATTCGAATTGAAACTCACGAGAAGAAAAAATCCCAGCAGTTATTAGGGCACAAAGCTCCACTCCGTCATAAGTTAAATAAGACAATTTTATTTTACCATATTTATTTAATTTTTAATTTCTGATTAAAATATAGTTCTGAATTTTTATGTTAATAAAGATATATGTTTCTTCTACCATTGTGTTATTCCAAATCTCCTCCTACCCTTATATTTATTTTTATAATCTAACTTGAAGAAGCGTTTGCGCAATTTTTGCATAAACGACAATGAGAGAAACAAGGACAGAATACCCCTCGCAGCAATTGCACTCGTCGCACACCCTGTCCTCTCTTTCATATCATAGCGCCTGCATTCCAGTTATAATAATAAATTTATTTAAATGTTAAATTGTATAAATTTTCTTACTTTTTCAATCCTATCGAATTTAATAATCGTGGATTTTTTTTTTTTCGGTAAGAATTAGGAATTTTGTCTTTGTGAATCAGGAATTTTTTAAAAAAAAATAGCGTAGTTTGAGATTTTGTTATTTAAATTACAGTTTTTGCCCGCCTTAGAGTAAACTAATATTTTTATCTGTTAATGTGAATGAATGGGTTAGTTTACATTTACATGGTTTAGAAAAAGGAGGTCTTCTTACACTCTCAATAGCTTTTGTATTGGAAAGGAGAGGAATTCAGTACAAGTGGGGAAAAAGGCCTTTTTTAAAAATGTAAAAATTAAAATTAACCAAGGAAACATGAAGGGAATTTTAGGAAAAACCAAAGCTCTACTTTAAAGAAATTTTTTAATGGCCACTAAAATATAGTTTAAAAAAATAAAAACGCTTTTAAAGATCAAAAAAAAGTGAAAAATAATTATTATTAAACAAATATGAACGAAAAACTAGTTTATTGTGAAAAAATGGGTTGCTATACGAAAATATGGCACAAAGCCTCACGCTTTTTTCACAATAATACTAGTATTTTTCGTTCATTATTGTTTTCAGTTTATATTAATAATTATTTTTCACTTTTTTAGTTTGATGTGCTTTAAAAGGTGTTTTTTAGTTTTTTTAAACTAATTTATTTTTCACTTTTTAGTTTGATCTATAAATGTTTTGTAGTTTTTTTAAACTTATTTATATTGCTTTTGATCTGATATTTAACATTTCGATCCACAGATATTTCTGAAAAAAATTATATATTTTTATTCAGCCATGGGATTTGAACAGCCGAGACGTCGCAACCGCGCACGACGAACACGGATTCACATTTAAGCCTCCCTACGCAAAGTGAAAGACTGGCGATCCTCATATGTTAAAATTTTTTTTGTTACGGTTCTCTAATGTACAAAGTTTCAAAATGTCTAAAGTGGGTTAAATCATCAAAGTCTAACAGTAGCAAATGTTAAAAAAAAAAGTATTATTTTCTTTAGGTTCTGTTCAATTAAAAATTTGGCAAACTTTGAATCCCGTCGGTGGACTAGAAAAGTTGGAAGGCACTTTTCATAAACTCCGATTTGTAAGGCAAAGTTTGTCAATAAAATGTTCCGACAGGGTCGCAGATTACCTTTTTGCTCAAGGTTTGAAATGCTCAGTAGTCAAAATCAACTTCACAAGAACTTCCAATTTTTAGATTCGACGTTGAGGATTTTTAAAATATTTTTATAACAAGTTTTAAATTTATATTTTAAAATAAATAATTAATTGTATTTTTTCAACAATTTTAGGTTTTGACTAAATTATGGATTTTAAACAATTGCAATGTAAAAGTAATAAAACCTTCTAAGTGGTTATAAATAAAATTTATATTAAAGATATGTCAAACTTACTTCCGGGGGCCTTTGAATCTGAAACAATTTCATATTAAAGTAATCGTAAGTATTCGTTTTTTTTTAACCTGATGTTCTTCTTCACCTTGCATTCCTAAAAAAAAAATTTTTCGTTATGAAAAAATACAAGAAAAGAGTTCCTAATTTTTTAAAAAACTAGGTTTTCCATAAAACTAAATTAATTCAGTCACCCGCTACGTTTCCTTTATCACAAAAAAAGAAAAATTGATAACAATGCCGGAAATTGAGGGATGTGTGAAAAATAGAATATTTAATTGACTTTTTCATAATAAAAAAATTGGACCTCCCAAAAAATGTTGTAATTGCCATTTTAGATGGACAGGGCCTAATCTATTATTCTGTGAAGGTCCATGTGGTTGTACCTTAAAAATTTTTGAAACGTTTTTGTCGGTTTTTCAGTGTACTAATAGAGTTCACTGGTTATAACAAAGAAGAAAATATTTTACCTAACCTCGATCCGTTTTGTGTATTGATATTATTGCTTTTCCTCGTTTTATGTATTTTTGTGTTTCGTTTAGTGGGATTGTGTTATTGTGTTAATTACAATTACGTTATATTAAACAGAAATGACCAAGGAGCTTTACGTGACAACGTAGTAAAGAAGGCAAGTTTTAAGATAATTGTTGATTATATTTTTTTATTGTAAAATATGGTCTCGTATTTTAAGGATTCATGTCGAAACTTCAACACTAGTGTGACAATAAGTCAATGAATTTTTTTGACGAGGTATTAAGTGATTTTTACTATACCTTTTATGTTTTTGCTTTTCTTGCATTCTGTTTCTACACAGTAAACCTATTTCTAAATAAAGTAAGAAGTGCTGTATGATGTATGAATCAAGCTTAATGAACAAAAATGTGTCTTTTTCCTATGAGCTGTGAGAAAGTGCAGCACATATTCATTTCTAAAGAAAATTTTCTATTAATGATGTTTTAGGTTAACCGAAAAATCTAGTTTTAAAGGGACACGAGGTGGCTCAAGTGATGCTGTCGAATGTCTTTCTCTTCTTTATAAACCAAATTCCCACAGTTCAGCACTATTGAAATAAGTATAATTGAGATAAAGTAACTATAACTATGCAAATTTGGAATTATGACATATTATAGTTGGTATAATTTTTTGAGAATAAAAAGCAAAGAATAAATTACTAAAAAAAATTTTCTACTATATACATACTAGACATTTTTCGTGGCATGATTTATTTTTGATGCTACATCTTTTTATTCCCCGCATACAGTAGCAACAAATAAATAGTTATCCAAAATATTGTAAAGTAAGCTATAATTTAATTGTTATATTTTTAACCTAGATTACAGCAGAGTGTGTAGGCATGTTTCGGTCAGTTATTGAACTATGCAAAGATGGACTCACTGAAACATCTAATCAGCATCTGACAAGAAAAAGAACTAGATCCTTAACTGATGATATACTGGAGACTGTAAGGATATAAATCAGACATTTACGCTAAAAGTATTATCTTTTTCTTTCTTAAACACTGCCTAGCTTATGAAGTCGCTTTTTTTTGTACAATTTTGAAAAAAAGTAATAAAATTATCGAGTATTACATCTGCATCCTTTCAAACCTTCAAAATATGATAACAGTAATAAATAGCTATCATTTTTTTGTATTTTATACTGTCATTCTTATCTGAATACGTTAGTATAAAAGTTTTAGGTACCTAAAAAATCAAGCACAACACTTCAATACATTTTATCATAGAAAATATTAAAACAACTAGGTACTCAATAGGAGCAAGATTATATTGAATTTAATAATAATATTCTTAATATTAGAAGCAAAATAATATTGCAGTTAAAAAAATATTGACACCAAAAAGAAAAGTTACAGTTAAGTGTAAAAATATTTCTTTTTGGTTTAATTGCCATATCTTTTTGCAATGCAATCTTGTTCCTAGATTTAGTAGTTGTTTTAATAGTTTCTAAGATAAAATGTATTTGAAGTGTTGTGTTCGATTTATTATCTACCTAAAACTTTTATACTAGCGCGTTCAGATAAGAATGACAGTATTAAATATAAAAAATTAGTACTAGAGATTATCATGGGGAAATTAATTTCCAAAACTTTGACAGTGATTGTAACATAATATGTTGCCTGCCTTCGATCGATAATGCCAATTACCACAGTGGGCAAGTCAACAAATTTTCCATAAAATCTTCACAGAAAGAGGCCATGCAAACTTATTTAAAGGAACATAATATAGAGTATCCAGAATTGGCCTCTAAAGACAACTTAATTACTCAATTGCCAGTACCCAATAAATTCTTTATAGTAGATTCATCGATACAGAGTGCCTGGGCATGAACTATTGCGGTTGCCTCCATGTCATTGCCAATTGAATTGCAAAACGTTTTTATGATAAAAAAGTGCTCAAAGGTAGGGATGTGTAACGTACTTGAGAAAGAGCTGATAGTATCATAATAAAAAGTCAACTATGTTAAACGAACAGTCACCATAATAAAAACTGCATAAGAAAAAGAAAGTTATTGTCTCCGAACATATGGCACTCATTATCAGTGGGGGAGAAGACACTGACATTTTTGAGGACATTGATAGTAATTGAAAACACTTTAATATGTCTATATTATAATTTATAAAGTAAACATATTTACGCAATAGTAGTTATAGTATACATTTGCATAATTTTTAACTTTCATGCATTCATTACTTAAATTTTATATGTAAGTAAACATATTCGTGCAATAGTAGCTTAACCATTGTTTATCTAATTCATATTTCATTTAGATTCATATGCATTTTTTATCTCTTCTAGTATGTAAGTACACGAAATTTTTTCTTTCTGTACACACATACTAATGCATCTAAAGCACACGCAAATGGTTAACATCTGTGTGCCAAATACACTTTTTGTACCAAATAGTAAAGTTTAGATAGGATTAATGAATTAGATTAGGATTAATGTTAAGGTTGTTCCTAATTAAATATTCATGATTTCTATGTAAAAAATGCCATTTTCTAATAAATACTAATAATAATGCAATATTTTAATAACTATGCCAAACTAATATTAATGTAATAATCTTTAGATTATTTTAACAATTCTAATATTGCCAATAGTCGTTTTAGTATTTTTGTTCCTAAAAATATGGCTGTACCTATATTCAATACACAACTTAAAAAATAGTTTCTACAACTCATATAATCAATGTTGCCACAACAATAAATTTTAACGTACTGAAACTGGGGGTCAACGTACCTGATCTGAATATTGTTTTAATTATTGTATACTTTGTAACCAAGAAGAAATTATTTTGATTATTCAGTTTTTATTTTTGAAAACTGCATGTGTATTCAAAAATAGTAATGAAAACAAAAAATAAATACTAAAATAAGTGAACCTTTCAAAAACAAAATATCTGATGTGGCCAGCACCTAACTTTCTTTAAAAAAATCTGACATTTTATCTTTACTTTTTGTTTTAATCTTTATCTCAAAAACTATGGTTGCCATTGCAATACATATATGCTGACAGATTTTTTCCTGAAGTTAAATTTTTTCATCATAATTCGTCAAAGTTCGACCAGAAATGTAATAATTTTTTTTTAAATTTTTTTCCCGACATTGTACCTTTTTTATTCTTTCATTCTTTGTCTCTTATGGTGGTACCACAATCATCAAATTTAATTTGACCTAAAAAGTTGTTGAAAATTTTAAATTGTCAAATTGGGGAATTCTCCCACTAATATTTTTTTAAGTTATCGTGGATACACACACACCACGAACTGACAGACATTATTAGGAAAAGAGTCAGAATGGAATTAAGAGGGTCAAAACAAAAATCTCGAGGTCGAAAAAAACCATGATTTACTTCATTATATTCGGTATTAAGAAAGTAAAAATAAGCTAAAATAATAATTGTTACAAAACTTTAATACAACTTAAATTATTATTTTGTAATAAAATATACTAGTAAAATTAAAAATATTTTGTATTCAGATTAATTTGTATAAAATACAAAAATGTACTGAAATTATTGCCAAGGTACCGACGTGCTTTTTTGCTTGATAATAGTACTTACTGAATTTGGTATGAACATATTTATTTTGGCATCACTTGATGCAATGTAAATGAAACGTTGGTTGCGTTTTAGATACTCTTGCTCCATCTGTAAGTGTTTTCGTATACAAGTGCACACGACGCCTGTTTAAATAACATTTAGTAATAAAAAGTTACTAAATATCAGCTTAAGTAACATTCAATAATAAAAAGTTACTAAATAGAATTGTTATTTAAAAGAGTGGTAGTTTACAATCAAGGTTCAGTTTATGCCATAGTGTTTTTTCATTATTATCTCTTGTGTCCTATGTCATTACGATGCCGCATAATTATAGTAATAATTAACTGGTCGATATGCTATTAATCTATGGTGAATGTCATCAAAATTCTGCAGCTTCTCAACGTCTGTACGCGGAACGTTTTCCAAATAGACATGCACCAAATGCCGCAAGATTTGTAACTCTTGTGCAACGAGCACGCGATACTAGTGAGTTACGGCCCCGTCGAGGACGTGATGGAGGTCCTGGTAGGCCTTTGCGTATTTTGAACGCTGAGGAGAACATTTTAAATTTAGTAGAGGAAGATCCAACTTTAAGTACGCGTGAACTCGCGAGGCAAACCCGTACGTCTAATCGTATTACATGACGGACCATGAGGGAAAATCAACTATACCCGTTTCATGTACAAAGAGTTCATGCTCTACAACAACAAGATCATCCCTTACGTGTAGATTTTTGCAATTGGCTGCTAGATCAAGGGCAAGATTTCACTGCCAATATTTTATTTTCAGATGAAGCCATTTTTACCCGCAAGGGAGTTTTTAATTTTCACAACACGCATCAGTGGTCTATAGAAAACCCACATGCTGTCCGCCGTACTAATTTTCAACATCGCTTCTCTGATAATGTTTGGGCTGGCATTGTGAACGCTTAAATGGACAAGATTACCTAAACTTTTTTAGAAAATGAATTACCAGGTCAGCTTGAAGAAGTAACTCTGGATGTGCGTCTGCTAATGTGGTTCTTACATGATGGGGCTCCACTTCATTATTCTCGTGCTGTGCAGACTTACCTAAACAACAAATTTCCTGATACGTGGATAGGGCGCGGCGGTCCGGTTTCTTGGCCTCCTCGTTCGCCAGACTTAAACCCCTTAGATTTTTTCTGGGGATATTTAAAAAATTTAGTGTACACTAGTGAAATTGACACCATCGAGGAATTACAACTTCGTATTGAAGTTGCGTCACAAAGTATTAGACAACAACGGAACGTTTTTGTAAATGTGCGTGATTCTTTAATCCGTCGAGCTCGCTTGTGTGTTGACGAAGGAGGTGGCAACTTTGAACACTTACTGTAATATAGTTGTTCCGAGCTTACTGTGAAGTGTGAAATTGTAGCTTAATTATGGTATGGTTGCAATGTACAGGATGCAAGAAATCCAATTTCATTTCATACGTAAGTGTGCTTACTTTTTTATAGCAAAACCTGGATATCCTCTTTACTCTATAAAATCTCCATTGTGTGTTAAAATTTAAAATATTCATATAAAAATTGTAAAATATACCTAAACCTTTAAAAATGACAAAAAAAAGTTTGTAATAAATTTTATTATTTAATATTTATTTTCAGTTTACCCTTCAAACGTCCACAGATTCTAGTGCTTTGGGTAAAAGCAGTGAGAGGGGAGAATTGGTCTCCTTCAAAAATGAGTAGGCTTTGTGGGGAACATTTATTAGCGTTGGATTACTAAAAGTTAGACTACGATGCAACACTAAACTACTCAAACTTGATGCTGTGCCAAGTATTTTTTGCTTTCCCAAGCATCTGTCAAAAAAACTAAGAAGCACACGAAATTAGTACGACAAGATGTGAGTTAATAAAATACTCCCTTTTGTTATGTAAAAAATGTATTTTTTTTCCAGACGACAGATAAGGTTGAAGGAGCACCTATGAATATTGATTTTAGTCCGGCTACCCACCAGATTTGATGAATTTGCCATCCACATCAATAGTCGGGTTGATAGCCACAACAACCGTTCAGTATGTGATACTAACATGAGATTTGGCATGCTTACAAAATGTTTAGCACCAAATAGATTGTGATATAGTGCCAGTTTGTTTTTTTTGGTCACAACCTTGAAAAGATAAAAAAATAGGTGATTTATTATAATACGAGCAAAAACTACTGTTATAATATGTGTGAAAGTTTGAAGGTAATGTATATTATATCTGTTAGATATGTTAACAATAATATATCTTAAACATTATGTATATATTTATACAGGGTGAACAAACTCAAGTCGGCAATATTGCCAACTTCTTTATTATTGAAGCTACGAGGTAGGTTAAATTAGTGAACTATTAGTATTTTTCCGCTGATTAACGTGGTGCTAACAGAAAAGAAGAAGGAAAAAATTGCTAGTCGATTAGGGTATAAATATAAAGGGTATCCCATTCAAAAAAAATACATTTTTTGAAATATATCGGAAAGGCGATATTTAATTGTTTTTCAGTTAATCAGCAGAATAAATACTACTACTACTACTACTAGTTTACTAATAAATTTAACCTCTTAGCTTCAATAATAAAGAAGTTAGCAATACCGACTTGAGTTTGTTCACCTTGTATATATGATTTTTTAGCGCATGAATAAATTAAAAATAATAAGCAAGACATAATACACGTGTTTTATTTTCATCCTTACCTTTATAATAATTTACACCAAAAATTGCTTAGCCCGAAATCTTAGTAAAATGTTTCGTATAAGTAGTAGATATTTTGTTTCAGATATATAATAGAGAAGTTAAGAAGATAGAAAAAAATTGAGCATGCCACCGAAAAAGTTCGCCATTCTTTCTGAGGAAGAACTTAGTACCTCTGGTACAACAATTACTAACTGGAATGTCTGCGCCTTTTGTCAGAAAGATGATAAACGTCCAATGATATGCCCAGGCAAATCAAAACGAAAGGATGTCGGTGTTGGATATCGTACAACTGCAAAGGATTTGGAAGAGTTTGATAAACTTCGACAGCTACCCTTTAAAATATCACGTTTAGATGACGGCGATGGCATAGCAAATACACTTTTAAGACGCCAGGCAAGTTGGCATAAGACATGCAGAGATATGTATAATGATACAAAGCTGCAAAGGCTTAAGAAACAAATTAATTCAGAAGGTGACAAGAATGCGATGAAGAAGGATACTCATACAGTTCAAACAAGGACCAAAACAGATACAAAAATCAACAGAAAGGATTATAGATGTTTCTTCTGCAATGAACAAGACCTCCCTTCTGTCCTCTGTGAGGCAAACACATTTGCATTGGACATTCATGTTAGAGAAGCAGCCACAATAACGCAAAACACTTCGCTCTTGGCCAAATTAAGTGTAGGAGATATGGTCGCTTTAGAGGCTAAATACCATAGGAAATGTCTAGTAAAATTATATAATACTGCAAGAGATATACAAAACAAAGCTGGTGTGGATACGTCAGAAGAAACCACAACACAGTTTCATATTTGCAGAGTTGTTATGCTTCATCAAGGAGTCTCAATCTGATTCTCATACAGCACCAATCTTTAAGCTATCGGATATCTGCAAAATATATGACAAGCGTGCCCATGACTTAGGGATTAGCAATGAATCAAAAGTTAATTCAACCAGGTTGAAAGAGAAACTTATATCGTATATACCCGGCCTGGAGGCTTATCGAAAAGGACGGGACATTTTTTTAGCATTTAAAGATGATATAGGCAATGCAATTAATAAAGCTATTTTAAGCGACACCGATCCAATGACAATTCACATGGCCGAAACTGCTACTTATATCAGACAGCAACTGTTTAACACTGAATTTGAATTTACTGGAAACATGGATCCAAACTGTCAATCGTCTTCAGTTCCTCAGGTTCTTGTAAAACTAATTAAAATGATACTTGAAGGACCTTCAATTAAGGATCAGTCCGAAACTTCATATAATCAAGCTGCCCTTACGATTTCTCAGTTGATAAAATATAATAGTTTCAAACATTCGTCGCGAAGAGGCAATGAAAACCTACATGTAAGGCACAACCGCAAATATGAAACTCCTGTTTCTATGTATGTAGGTCTACTCATACACTCGCATACCAGAAGTGAAACTTTAATTGATAAATTGTTTAAACTTGGAATAAGTGTTTCTTATGAAAGGTGATATCGGTAATTTCTGCCCTTGCTAACGGTGTAGGTGAGATCTATAGCAAAAATGAAACTGTCTGTCCTCCGCAACTACAAAACGATTTGTTTACTACCGCCGCTGTGGATAATATAGATCACAATCCGTCATCCAACACAGCAAAAGGTTCATTTCATGGGATATCAATATCGCTTTTTCAACACCCAAGGAAGCTTATGTCTTATAAAAGGTTTGAACTCAATTTAAATAAAACAGTTTCAGTCATGGAAAATAACAGAATTACCACTAAGCTATACAATAATTCCGCCTGTTCCAAACAAAAAAAGTGAAACTCCAGAACAGTTACCCTTTCATCTTGATCACAAATCCCCCTTAATTGAAGTCACTGAGGCAGAACACAATTGATTAGAAAATTTAGTGAGTGAAAGCAAAAAAAGTAAGGATACCTTGACAACTTGGTCAGCTTTTCATTCTGCAAATACGGAGGAACAAATTCCATCATTAGGTGCAATTCTTCCATTGCTTGATGATATTGCCCATTCTGAAGCTGCAGTAAAGCACTCCATAGACATAATAATATCGGCTATAACTTACCTTAACCCAGGTCAAAATTCAGTTATTACATTTGACTAGCCTTTGTTTGCGATAGCCAAAGAACTTCAATGGAAGTTTCCAAATGAATACGGAGAAAGAAAAATAGTAGTTATGATGGGTGGTCTACATATCGAGATGGCCATGTTAAAAGTTTTGGGTCAATGGTTACAAGGTAGTGGCTGGGTAGATATTTTAGTGAGAGCAAATGTAACGTCATCAGGCACAGCCGAATCATTCCTGAAAGCAAGTAGCGTAAAAAAAGAGCAGATACGCCCATGAAGTGACTTCAGCTGCATTGTATATATTAAAAAATGATGCATACGTTTCTTAAAAGAAAGACAATCCTACAACCGCTATTGATGAGGAAAAATGGTTTTTGGAAATGATAGATAGATCTCCTCAGTTTAAATACTGGTTAATTCTTTTAGATCTAGAACTCTTAATGTTATCCTTCGTGCGTTCGATTAGAGAGCAAAACATATCAATGTACATCAAAACTCTCGAACTATTTACACCGTGTTCTTTGCTATGGATAGAATAAATTACGCCAGATGGGTAAGCGTCCACATCCGAGATATGAAACTGTTGAACGAAACAAATCCTGAAGTGGCAACGTTCTTTAAGAGAGGAGGTTTTACGGTACAAAAATGACTGAGAAAGTTTTCTGCAATAGCGATAGACCAAGCTCACGAACAAAATAATAAGATCGTAAAATGTGACGGCGGAGCTATAGGATTAACTGAAAACCCAAACGCTTTGAGAAGGTGGATGCTTGGAGGGCCGGAACTTGCAAGAGTTTTAAATGAATTTGAAAACAAAGATTTGGGAAACACTAATATAACCGATCATCACGAATCATCTTGTTCTGCACAAACCAGATTTAGGAAAAACGTCAATGACGTTGTTGTCGTACTTTCCGAGCTTGGCAACCCTTTTAGTTATGAATCCTGCGAACTTGTTTCACCAGTATCAAAAATGTTAGCATCCTCGGAATTTGTAGATAAAACATTATCAAACATAGAAAGTGTAGGAAAACAGCAATATAGGCAATTTATGGAAGATCGGTTAATTAATCATAGTTACCTCGTATCTGACGTAATAAAAAAAAATTTCCTATGTTTGACTTCAAGCCTCTAAAAGTTTCTAAAAGTTCTAACAATGTAAAAACGCTTACAAATGACGTACACCTGTTCGGTAGGCTTTATGTCGCTTGCCAAAACAGGAACGGCGACTTAGAAACATTTTTCAGTCATGAAAACCAACTATATCCTCCGTCACTTTCTGACAATGGTTATATAGGACACAGTGTTAAGTCGGACTTAGCTGCTTGCTTAACAGAAACTATATTGCCTACAACAGAATCACCAATATTTACTGCCTCGATTTTTGATGGTCTTGTCATCGTTCAAATGTTGAAAGTTTGCAAATGTCGTACCTTTCAAGAGTATTATAAAAATGTTTTTTTCCCCTACATTCTTAGACAGCTTCAAAATACCCAAAGACTTGATATTGTTTGGTCTCAAAAATGCCCCTAGTACTTTCGAACGAGTCATGGATAACATCCTAAGAGACCTCCAAAACAAAATCTGTCTTGTATACATGGACGATGTAATAATTTTCTCTACTTCTCTTCAGGAACACATCCAAAACCTACACCTTGTCTTCACAGCCCTTGAAAATTCAAACCTCAAAATACAACTTGACAAGTCAGAATTTTTATGTAAATCTTTTGAATTCCTAGGACATGTAATAACTCCTGACGGTATAAAGCCAAACCCGAAAAAAATTGAAGCTATTAAATCATTCCCTATTCCTAAAACACCCAAGGAAATTAAATCATTTTTAGGACTTCTTGGTTATTATCGTCGTTTTATTCCAAACTTTGCCAAAATTACAAAACCCCTTACTCAATGTTTGAAAAAAAGATCAAAAAATTACCCTCACGGAAGAATACATCTCTTGTTTTAAAGAATGCAAAAATCTCCTTTGCAACGAACCAGTTTTAGCTTTTCCCGATTTCTCACAACCTTTCACCTTGGAATGTGATGCTAGTAAGTATGCAATAGGTTCGATCCTCAGTCAAAACGGACACCCTATCTCATATTACTCTCGAACTCTAAATCCTGCAGAAATCAACTACAGCGTAATAGAGAAAGTATTATTAAGTGTTGCCGATAGTTGTAAATTTTACCGGCTCTACGTATTTGGCCACCATTTCACCATCATCACGGACCATCAACCATTACAATGGTTGTACAACTTGAAAAACCCAAATTCCCGACTATTTAGATGGAGATTACGTCTCGACGACATTATACCATCAAATACAAAAAAGGCAAACATAACGTAAATGCCGATTGCCTCTCACGACCCCCCTATACAAGAACTAAACGCTATCGACAACGACGATGAAAATTCTATGATTGCAGATCCCTCGGATCTGCAATTAATTATAGACGCACTACCCGAAATAAACCCCCAAACTGCAAATGATTGAATAAAAGACATAGACGAACACACCTTCGATAACAATACTACATACAGCCGTCTCAAATCCCACGTTTTCAATGCCATGTTCAAAATCATCCATTAACATCTATAAAAATCAAATCTTCATAAAAGAAAACGATAATGCAGTCACTAATACCCATATTCTAGAAACACCTTTCCCCGGTTATAAAAGACATCGAATTATCCTAAAATCACGTACGTCTGATGAAGAGATATTCAATTTCATAAAACAATTTTTACGTCCTACCCAAAACACCCAAAATTGTTTCTACTTCGATGATGAAAGTATTAAACATAAAATAATTAGAATATTCCAGAGATTCTTAAACTCTAATAACTCAATGAGTTGTATTATTTCAAATAAAATACTCGAAGATGTTCCCCAAGAAGACAAACAAAACCAAATAATAAAATATATGCACGAAGAAAAACTATACACCGTGGAACTAAAGTCACCACAAACTTAGTAATGAGAACATACTATTGGCCTAATATCAATTACCAAGTTGCCCGACATATAAAAAATTGTCACAAATGTAACACCTGTAAATACGACCGACAGCCTCAAAAGACCAAATTCCAAAATACTCCAATTCCTAAAAAACCTTTAGATGTTATTCATATAGACCTCTTTCACTTTTCAAACGAATGTTATATCACTGTACTTCCTCCTAACCTTTATACAACACTATGGGAAACCTTACAAAATAATCTGCGATAAAGGAAAAGAATTCAATAACACCATGATTATCGACTACTGTGACTTACATAAAATATCCCTACATTTTACAAGCACTGATAGTCACACCTCCAACAGCCCTGTTGAACGCTTTCATAGTTCACTGATAGATAGTATGAGATGCTTGATTTCAGAAAACCCTAATTTTCCTAATCAATATTTAATGAAACTAGCCACTATAGGATACAATGAGTCAATACACTCCCTTACTAAACATACCCCCTTCGAAGTTCTTTTCGGACTCTTAGACAAACCCTCACCCTTTGAAATATCCGACGAAATTATCACTTCAGATTATATACAAGAACTAAAGATCTTACCCAAAACCTGTACGAACAACTTAAGATAAATCAAGTCCTAAACCAGGAAACTATAATGTCAAAGATCAATGAAAAACGCAAAGAACCTAAAGTTTACAACCCAAACGATACTGCCTATATTAGAAACTCCCAACCTACGGGTGCAAAGAATTTACCTAAATTCATATCAGCAAAAGTTATTAAAGATGACGGACCAGTTGTCGCGACTAACAGAGGACGATTTACAAAAAATCAAATACGTAACATCATCAAAGATACCCCAGACAATGACTCTGACGATGAATCTTTGTTTCAGGTAAAACAAAGACTAATCAAAGAAAAGATCGACAAACATGTCACCGCTCCCATTGCTACTACTTCTGATCTTGAAGACATACTGCCTAAAAATAAAATCTATTTCCAACCCCATCTATCTAATGACATATCAACCAACTAAACTTATTAGTAACTACCACTCCTTCTCTTACATTATTGACCTGAACGTAATCGAAAACCTTATCCAAGAGACTACCGAAAATCTGTTAGAATTTCCAAATAAATGTACCAACCACTCGAACAATCGTTTAATCTATCTCTCAAAACTAACTCACTCGAAATTCCTAAATTTTCAACCTTTAAATCGAAACAGACGAGGACTAATTAACGATATTGGGAAAACTGATAAATTCTTATTCGATACTGCCGATGCAGATGACCTAAAAGACATATATTCAAAATTAGACACTCTCATGAGAAACCAACATTCCATAACTACTCAAGTAAATCTGAGAATGTCTCTCTATACACAATTAATGGATAAAATGAACAAAACCTTTAAAGTTATTGAAGCAAATGAAAAATCAATTACACATCATTTAAATGTAACAATGATCCAGCTCAATAACTTAGGAAAAGATGATACTGTCAAAGTTTAGCCAACCATATTTCACAGAACTTTCTAATCATGTTAAATCATTTAGAAAATTTAGAAAATGCTCTAGTACGTTCTTATTCAGGAATCATACACCACTTTTTCATGTCCCACTCAGACTTATTACATTATTTTAGATACTCTAACAAAACTCTACGATGTTAGAAATCTTTTAAATTTAGACACTGATGAGTACTATAGATTATTTCATATTCAAACTAAAGTCAAAAAGAATTTAATTTATATTCAATTAACCGTCCCACTCTTTGATATTAAGGATTTTCAATTAGTTCATCTAATTCCTGTCCCTTTTAACAATACAATCCTTATACAACCGAAACCTTACCTAGTATTGAATACTGATCATACGGCTCACCTATGGAGAGATGCCCCCTGCCAGATGATCAACAAATATCATATGAGGGGTATAGATGCAAAACCCGACATATCCACTTTTAACCAAAATTGATTTATGTACGGCACTGAAATCATATATTTCCATATTCATAAAAGTGCAAAATGCGACATAGTTCATTAGTTACATACAATTCAAAAATGCAGTTAAATGCAAAATGCGACATTGTAACCCAACTTTCAGATGCAAAACGCGACACACTTATTGTAACCAATAGGGAGATGTACTGAGTGTCACATGCATCTGTTTGTAATATGGCTGCCGGTTAGTGCATTACATAACGTGTCTAGTGTTATAATTTCTCTGTATTTGTTTGTTTGGTTTGTTTTTTATTTAAAATAATGGAAATCGAGGCACACAATGAAGCAATAACACCTGATACTAAAAATCGAGCCAGAAAGAAAAAGAAACATTCAGGAATGGAAGAGAGAGAAGGCAAAAGTTGCAAGGTATGTGAAATAGTTGTATGCATTGAAGTACAAACTAAGATAAATTATGGGTTTTAGATATTCTCCAAAAAACTTGCCACTTTTTCCGAAATGTGGTCATAGAGGAGATAAAGAACCTTTTGTATGTTGGCGGCTTTCAATGAATGATATCAAACGGTTTCATGAAATGTTTTATTCAAGTAGAAACAAAACTGACCAAGATACCTTTATAATTACGTATTGCTCTGCTGAGGTTCCTAAGAGGAAACGACCAAAGGTAAATGTGAGAAATAAGCCAAAAACTGTATCAGTCACTTATACTGTGCAAAAAAATGAATGGTACAAAAATAGTAGTTTGTCGGGATGCATTTCTGGGAATCTTAGGCGTGAAAAAGGACAGAGTTATAAGACTCGTAAAAAAAGTTTAATAAGGAAGGAAATATACCCAAGGAAACTCGTGGTGGTGACCGAGTAAGAGGCCGTAATGATTTGCGAAGGGAAAATATAAAATAATTTATTGAATCCCTCAGATGTACCGAAGGTCATTATTGTCGTGCTAATTCGCCCCAAAGAGTATACTTACCATGTGACCTGAACATAAGAAAATTGTGGAAATTATATAATAGCAACGCTGATGCAAATGTGAAAGTTAGGCAATGTTATTTTAGAAATTATTTTAATCGGAACTACAATGTAGGCTTCGGCACTCCACAGACTGACATGTGTTCAAAATGTCTTCAATACAAAGAAAATATTAAGCGATGCACAATAGCAGAAATTCGACAATCACTTATAACAAACCATAGGATACATAAATTACAAGCAAAAAGTTTCTATGGCCTACTGGAAGAAGAAAAACCTGAACTGGTTAATTTTTCATTTGATTGTGAAAAAAATCTACAACTTCCGAAACTTCCTGATCAGCGTGCATATTTTTCAATGCAAATTAATTTTTACAATTTAGCAGTTGTTAGTGGAAATTCCAAAACAAAGCTTACACCGCAAAACGTATCAAGTTTTGTTTGGACCGAAGTAGAAAGACCGAAAAGTTCAAATGAAATAGCTTCAGCCATTTATCACATTCCAATTAATTTTGAATTTACACCTGAAATAACAATTACTTGTCTTTTTTTGCGACGGATGTGGAGGGCAGAATAAAAATTCAATTGTTATAGGAATGCTATGCTATTTGGCTGACTTGTTCTGCTCCTCGTCACATTAAACAATGGGCCTTTTCACTACTTCTTAAATCTCAAAACAAATATGTTTATTTGAAAGCTAACTGATAGATATTCACCTTGTGCAACTCTGTTTGAAATATAAGTCTCCCATTGTTTAATAAAAAAATAAACATTTATTATGGCAATTAAAACACTCATTTGACCTTGAAGCTGAGTGACGTCACACAGACCGGAATCATGTTGGTAGCATTTGCCTAATACTACTAACATCACACCACAACTGACACATTTTACATTGTTTACGGTTAGTTTTGTGGTTATGTTCTGCGTGTTCATTTACGAATTGTGTTTTGCTTTGTTTCTGCACATTATTGGAAGAAAATGGAGCTAGGATTTTCTAAAGGAAATGCAGAAAATCTGCCGAAAGTTGACTTTATTATGGTGGACGAGTTTTACATGTCAGATTTGGATTATTTATCAGCAGAAGTCAGGAATATTAAAACAAAACGGTAAGTCATTAGTAATCTTATTTTCGTGTAATTTATTTATAAATATAATGGAACTACCATTATTTTAACATGCAATAATTGTTGTTACAATATTTTTTTCCTATTTCAATTATACTTACTAATGTCTAATAATTTCCAGGTCAACGAAAGCATCGTACGGTGACAACGCAGTTGCTTATGTGCAAGTAAAGCGTGATGGAGCAATTTGTGTAGTAAAAGGTAGAATTACACCAGAACACAGTGTACACAAGAAACATTATAGTATCATAATGAAAGTCGAGGAACAGGAAGAAAAAATACTGGAATGCAAGTGCCTTGACTGTTCAGCTTCAGTAGGTGAGTTTCTGTTTTAGTTTCCAACGGTGACATTCAAATTTTTATTTATTTTCAGGTGGATGTAAACATGCAATAGCATTTTTGATGTGGGTTCACCGTCGTAGTGAAGAACCATCAGTAACTTCGCAAGATTGCTACTGGCGGAAATCTGCCTTGTCCAAAGCAGTGAAGGAGACAAAAGTAATGGACCTGCAGGCACTGGCTGGGAAGAAAATCCCTGATTTGAGGCCAAAGACTGGAATTTTTCTAGAAAAAGTAAAAACCCTGAACGCAAGCGGCGGTATTTTTAGTTATGTGAAGGCACCAGCATTTTTGAATACATCAATGTACCAGCTAGCTTTAAAATTCAAAGAAAACGACAATTTGATAACTGCGGATGACTTCATAGAGTTCATGAAGCGTACTATGACAGATGTTGATTGTCAGAGGGGAGAATTGCTTACCAGGGACCAGTACAAATCAACAGTTTGGTACGAACTGAGATTTGGTAGGATCACTGCTTCCCGACTATTTGAGGCTTCCAGGTGTCAAACGACTGAGGGTGCTCTAATGGAAAAAATTTTGGGTGCAACAAAACCAATCGTTACAGAACCGATTAAACGAGGACTGTTACTGGAGGACAAAGTTTTAAAAGAAGTAGAAGAAATAAGGAAGTTAAAAATCCAGAGGTGTGGGCTATTATTGGATAAGGACTTTCCGTTGTTTGGTGCTTCGCCTGATGGACTCACTGATGAACATTGCATCGAAGTGAAGTGTCCATATTCAGAAAAAACTATTAAAAATTATATAAGTGATGGTATAGTGAACCAAAAATATTTAGCGCAAATGCAACTGCAAATGCTATTCAGTAAAAGGACAAGGGGTTTGTTTTGTGTTGCGGCACCTAATTTTGAACAAAGCAGGGACTTACAAATTAAAGAAGTTGCTTTTGACGAAAATATTTGTTTTAATTTGATGGAAGCGGCTCAATCATTTTGGAAAGTTGCGATATTTCCCAAGTTGTAACATTCTACACAGAGAGAAATCCGTTTGGAACATTTTGCACAATGTTGTGGAACAACGTCTTGTTGCATTTTTTTAAACAATTGTATAATTTCAAGGCACAACGTTATATAGTTTTATACATTTTAATTGTGCATAATTCTTGTACGTTTTATGTATCCAATATAAAGATTTAGTTACAATGAATTTGTTGGAAATTTCGACTAACAAATTCGCGAAATTTAGAATATTTATTTATTTTTATTCAACGAGTTATAGCAAATTAGGCTTAATTTATTGTTAAGCGTGTCCCTAAACTGTATATTTTGTTACCATTCTAGTTACAGTTAGTTTTAAGTAACTGTTTAAAAGGTTTGCACAAATTGTGTAACATAAAGATGTGATTTTATAAACGGATACTGACAAATTTGTCAAAGTATGGGCCCCAACGTATTTATTTCCGTTAAACAATAATAGTAATCTATGCCTAATTTTATCGATGCCGCCCTCACAAACTGGGTAATTTAATAACATACTACTATTCACAATGAATTTGGCGATATTGTTATAAAATTTTGCATAATTGTTTCATTTATTTCACATAAAGATAATCATTCTATCATACTGCTATTGGTTAAAAAATTGTAGAGGTCGCGCCCGCCACGCTAAGCATTTAGGTAACGCGTGTCGCAAAATTACGAAATCTGTAGATTTCTCATTTAGAAATTGTGGAAAACTAAAAACATACTCTCTTAAAAAACTATAAACATTGTCATTTAAGAGCACTATTTTTTGTAAATATTTTTTACAAGAAGAGGTTTAGATGCGAAAGTTTGTTTAGGAAACCTTCACAATATATTTAAAAATTTTACACAAATTGTAGAAACTAACTTAATCTGTTCAGAAATCTGTTCCACAAGTGGAATAAAATGATGTATTTTTATGCAACCATAATTCAAATTTGTAAAGAAATCAATTTATGTGATTTTTAAGTTTGTACAAAAATTTCAAACAATGTTAATGCATAAACTACAAAATCATTGCTCCAAAAATGTATTATTTATTTGCACAAATTGTTCCTGTCACTTTTTTAAGACCAATTTGGAGTACAATTTGCTACAATTGTGGTAAAATATCACACACATTTTTCCCTGTGAGCAGTATATGTTTATGTAGTATAAAGTTCTGTATTCTTAAATTTTTGTTATTGAATAAAATGTTTTATAAACATTGTACTTTTTTCCATAAGGGAATAGGGATGAGCTTTTATCAAAATAACAGTAAAAAACTATTGTTTTCATTATATTATTTTTATTATTATATTCAAATGACATAAATTTGCCCTTACTAACAGTGTAAAAAAATAGTTTGTGAAAGCAAATGATACATTAAAAATAGAGAATAAATTTATTTGTCACCATAATAAATTTTTGTCATCAAACGAAATCCTCTGATTATGAAATTCAATCACAGAAATTATTTTTTATCTCACATTAACATAAGCGTCTCCAAATATGTCTATCCAAATTTATAACAGTTTGTATCCAAAATAAACGAATAATCATCGTAACTTATGTCCAATGAATCTGTTTTACGTTAGGAATAATAACTATGTTCTCAAAATAATAGACCTATCACCAAATAAAATGTTTCAGAACCTTATTACGATGTGTTTTATTCTTTTTTTGCCCGATTGAGGCAAAAAATGTGCCTATTGGCCAAAAAAAAGAAAAGAGGGCGCCCATAAAATCAAAACCAGCTCTTATTATTCAGTGAGTTCTTTCGCATAACTAAATGTTTTGTTCAATTATAATTTTTAGGTTTACCGTAAGTTTACTATTAGTTATGTCCATACATAACGTACATAGTTTTCATATTTAAATTTTTAATAAATACAAGTCTTTAAGAAATTTGTATATTTATTTAACTTCCAATTAGGACAGACATACCTGTTTATCACAACAATTACAGATCATCATCCGATTGCCATATATTTATAGACAATCGTTTTGAAATAGTTTGGTGTTAACAAGTTGGTAACAGATCTATCATTCTGAGAATAAATCTGATTATTTGGTGACTAATTACGGTTTCGGGTGATTTGCCATAAATTTATAGATAATCGTTTTGAAATAGTTTGGTGTTAACAAGTTGGTGACAGACCTATCATTCTGAGAACAAATCTAATTATTTGATAATTAAAATCACATTAAATTGGTGACCGATAAAATAACACCCTTAAAAATATAGCACATTATTATTTTATCAACGGACCTTGAACATTAATAATGCCACAACCTATTAACATCATGTGGTTTACGAGGTATAAAAGATTTGTGTTCACTCTAGCGTGAATGTCCAGTGAGGCAAATTCTCTTAACCTTCTTATGACACGTTCAATATGTATACGCAAAGATGCAATCCTCTTACTTTCATTTATTTTTTCCTTTGATAAGATTTCTTCAACACTCGGTGGCCTAACTAAAAAGCAGGTTTTTTTTGCTAACATAAAATCAATTTGCTTAAATCCTCTATCAGTCATAACTGCACATGCATTTGGCAACTCATTCAAAAAATTGCTTTGTGAAATTATCTCCTTATCTGAAGCTCTTCCACCAAAAGCCCCGGAGATGAAGGTGATCATGACATCTGGGGTTGAAGATATTAAAAATTTCAAAGTATTACATTTCTTATAATCACACCAGGTCATTGCTTGATAAATAGGATTTGAAGGTTTCTCTATTTCGATTTCCAAACAATCAATAATTGATACAACATTTTTGTAACGTACTCTAAATGGAATTGGTAATCGTTTCTTAATTTCTATAGAACTTGTCCAAAAAATGAGTTCTTGTAAAGCTCCTGCAATGATTGGTATTGATCTGGTAAATATATTGTGAATATAAGTAACGCTCATCTCAAAGTCATCAGCAAGCCGAGCATATACATCATCTGTTCTGATTTTCTTTAACGTAATTAAAACATCAACGTGATGAATTTTTTCCACTTCAACAATAAACTTAACAACCTGGTAAACATGTTCCGGCAATCCTAAATAGAACCTGCTCTTCTTTTCACATAAATATTCTGTTGAATTTCTTCTTCCCATGGATGGTACCTTTAAATGTTCTTCGATGCTAGATATCGAATCATAACTGTTGGTGTTGGCAGAGGAAGAGACAGACTCAGATTTCACAATAACTTTCACAGTAATTTTATGTTTTGCTTTAGGAAGTTTCACTGGTGAACTTGCTTTGTCAGTTTGTCTAATGCGAGTATTGACACCAACACTGCGAAAATGTTTTTTTTTCGTTAGCTGGTATGCTGACTTGTAGAGCAACACTACTTTTTTGTACATGTTTTGCTTCTCTAACAGGTATGTCGACTTGTACAGCAGCACTTAATCTTTGTGGAGTAACATTAAAATATCCCGACGGAGGATGAGCAACAATCGTATGTTTGTCTTTTGTAGGAGTAAGTCGAGTCTGCTGTTGTCTAGAAGTGGATGGTATGTCATCATGTACACTAAATAACTGTTTTTTTTGCACTTTTAATGGACGATAAACTTATTACGGTTTCACTCTTTCTTTTTCTTGCTGATGGCGTTAATTGTGACGACTGGTCTGGAGACTGAACGTGTCCAACCTTTGCTTCCAAGTTTCGATGGGGCACAGCATCTTTTTTTAAGAATAAGTTTGGAACCAATGGTTTTATAGTAACACCACTTTTCTGAATTTTCTTTTAACTGTAAAATTTCAATAATTTAGCATCAATTTCTAAATACAACTACTTTTCTTACATCAAAATGATCTTCACAACAGTAAATGTTTCTCGTTTTCGTCAACTGCTTCTCAACTTTGGCTATTTTAAACCATACTTTTCGTCTATTTTCATCTGGTGGAACGTAAACGAAAATTTTGACTGGACAATTCATGTTGTTATTTGTACATGTTGGTACAAAGCACTTTTTAAACATGTTCCACACACAGCAATCCAAACTAAAAAGAAACGACTGTCAAAGTCAGTTTCGACATCAACTGTCAAAAAGCAGGGAACCAACTTTGCAATACACCGATGTGTCATGTTCAAGGTCGTAGTCCCTTTGACGTCACTAAGGTGGATTGCGTGACGTCACGTAAAAGCGCGCGCATTATTTCGGCACTTTTGTTATTTTTTTTTTTTCGATAGAAATCGTCCTCCAAAAAAAAAAAGTTTTTTTTATAAAACACTATCACATAAAGCAATAAAAAAAAATTGTGAAAAGGCCCATTGTAACGAAATTGCAAGCTATTTTATTCCAGTTTGTTGTGTTCCGCGAGGAATTAAGTTTCTGCTAGTCTAGTCCAGATGGCGCCACTGATTTCTACTGGAACAGTCGGTTTTGCAGATTTCTGCACTAAATATCTATCTATCTTTATTGTTCATACTCTACTCTCAAATGTCTGTCTCTTTCCAAACTTTAACCGAGTTTAGGTGGGAGGACAGAACGAGGCTTCCTTCTTCTTACTAGTGCAGCGTTCAGATTGAAACCATCTATAATTCTGCGGTCTGGTAAAATTTATATGTTTTCTGGTATTATCTTGTGATTTAATGCTAATCATTATTTAAAAAGTTGCTATATTGATTTAAAGTACCTTTGAGGTAATTTTCATAATAATATTGTACCGTAATTATCTTAATTTACGCCTTGGGCGAATTTGCTTTTTTGGTGATCAGCTCACCTTGGTTGTTCTTTGGAACAGCCATTATTAATATTGATTAGTATCAATTTATCGTGCCTTGCTGGCAATTTATCTAATATTACTTTGATATTGTAATAATTTCAGGTGTTAATTTAAACTAACTCTCGGTTATTGTAAATTTTAGATTTACTTGGCAACGGATGTCGCCATTTTGTATCGTAGTTAGTTGTTTTCTGTCTTTGCCTGTTGATGTTTTAGGTCACTTAGCCACGTTGCACTCTGAAAGTGGTGACTGGTGACATTTGGAGATTGGTACACCTGGTTGGACTAAACCTATTTGTTTATAACCTTTGTGAAAATTATCTAATTTGGTGCATTTGTTTTGTGGTGGATTATTTTATACCAGTGCATATATTTATCAACCAGATCTCAGAAACGTAAGGTTTTTCTAAATTTAAAATATCGAATGCTTACTTGAACGTTTCCTTAGTATTTCTTCAGGAACGCTACTCTAGTGGAACCTTGCCTAGTTCTCTGGCAAAGATACCTGCCTAGTTATTTGGCACTTGATTAACATTTAATTATCTAAAGTAACATATAGTCAAGCATATATCTTTACTTAACTTTATCTGCAATTCCTTAGAACCTCTCTCGGAGGAACTAATAAATAATTTAAAATAACGTTACCTTCAAGTTGAAAACTATCATATTGTTTTATATTTAGCAAATATTTATTTACGTTATCTTTCTAGTTGTCTGTCTGTATACAGACATTCTAAATTCTATTTTCTGGAAGCTTAACTTCTTTTAGTACAAAAATATCTTAACATTTAGTGAATACCTATTTCACTTGTTTATTATCATAGCTACACCTAGTTTATTTGCTGGACTAGTATTTTTTCCATTTAACGTAACTTTTATTAATACTTAAGTTAGTTGAAGTCTTCAACTTCCTAACATATTGTAGGATACCGATCCTAGTTTGTTTAGTTTGCAATTTACTCTGTAAATTTGTGTTAACTCATATTTGGTCTACGTAGCTGGACAGTTCAAGCATCACAGCTTTTAATTTTGTTTTGCCTATAATACTGATCTCATAAAACTCTCCCCTTATTATGTAAATACCTGGACCAAGAGAAGAGGATAACTGGTGGATCGAACTGATCATTATATACAGGGTGAAGCAGAAAAACTATATTTTACACAACTGGCATTTTTCTCAAGGGTAACTGCAGTACTGACAGTGGTGAGTCAAATTGACACCGAACCTATTAAAAGCTAAGCCGTTGGTGGATTCTTCGCTGGACTAACCCATTGGAAATACGTAAGATCTTCGTCCCCAGTAAAGTTTTATTTAGTCAGAAGAAATTTGTGAGAGATCAGGCATTTAATTTTTTCTTTCTCTTTCAATTACATATTTTTGTTGTGTGGTTAATTGTTGGTCTTCAACCATGTAAATTTTTCTTTGATATTGTGCATATAGATTATTATATATTTTTTATTAAATAATATTTTTTTTATTCAACTTCCTTCCCAACCGAATTCAAGTTTTAACGTTAACTTTACTTTGTAAAATAAAATTTTAATTATTTGGTACTTGCAAAAGTCCTGGCGCCCAGCCTAGATTTTGGTGATAACTCAAATCAATCTAAGCCCTAATTCACGACCTGCTCACTGAGCTACCGGTCAATAAGTACAACCCCCAGCTTATTGTGTTATGCCAACAATTGGACGGGGGGTGTTGCACAATTAGAGCTGATTTTCCCTATTGTAGGGCATTCCTACATACCTCCAGATAGAGTGTTCGGATACATCGAATCAGTTGTAAGAAAAACTACAGAAATAATAAAACCAGATACATACATAGATATAATTAAAAATCGCGCCAAAGTTTTGAAAATTGGTGAAGACTTCACAGTATTTAACTGGAAGACTGAAATAAGAGATATCTTTAAACTAACAAGAAACTGGCATTTTAAGTTTAAGCCCACAAAAAGGTTTCTATTTACCAAAAACAGTTCAGGTACGGTTTTGTTAAGGGGCGAATCACTATATAGGAATGATCTAGGCGAGCCAAAAGGAATTTACAAAAGAGGAAAAAAGATTCAATCACTGAAGCTAAACATACTGCCTGTTAGGGTGATTTTAAATGATGATAAAAGTATAATTAACTTATTAAAGGCTCATTTTGGCGATACATGGAGAGAAGATGAAAATTTGGAATATTTTCATAATCTTTTTGAAGTTAATGCTGCAAACCATTATGTTCCTGAACAACCACTTTCAGATGCAGAAGAAGACGACGAAGTCACTATTTGATTTTGTTCTATGTGCAAATATATTTTGTATTTAAATAGTAATAAATGTTTGCTTTCATTTTTTTCTAATATCTTAAAATTATTATTTTAAATACAGCGACATGTCCAGTACAAACCCATAGTAAGGTGCAAAATTCGACATGTCCAGAGGTAATGTGCAAAAGCCGACAAAGGTGTTATATTTTCATCATAAAAATGACAAACTGCAATTAAAATCAACAAAACAGTTACAAAAAGATTACTAAATGACACTATTCAGTTGTAGTTAAAAATCATGAATTTATTTAAGAACACAATTCAACTAGAAGTTTTTTGTGATTTTTACGAAATCGTTTTACATGGACTTGTCTGGTTTTGCATCTATACCCCTCATATATGTGATGGAGAACCCTTACCTTGGACTTCTAATTGTCTCCTCGACTTGCTAGAAGGACAACAAACTGCCCACTGTACCTTGCAAAAGATCACAGTAAATACAGATCTTTCATTGAGGATTTCAAACGACAAAATTATCTGCTTCCCTTAGAAGAGGTTATAATCAAGACTTCCTGTCCAGACCAAGAAATAATTCGAGTAAATACCCTTAGCGAAGTAACACTCGAACCCAATTGTAGTATACTTATTAAAAATACTACTTATTCAATAGACGATACCGAGATTAAGGGACGTCCATTCTACTTACCGAAGATTGTAGGATACAACCTGTCTCCACTACCAAATCTTCACTTCAAGGAACTTCCTTCAGACTTGAGTAGACTGTCTGATTCATTGAAACAACTACAGCCTCTAGAGATCGAAGACTTCAGGAAGCCTAACCATCATACCTGGATTCTTTATTTTCTCATTTTTGTGATTATTCTCATAATTATAATCTACCTGTTCTTTAAATATCACAAAGCGAAATCATTTAATATAAAAATTGTAAATAAAGGCAAACCGCCTGTTATAGTTCGATCTCCTACTAAATAGACAAATATATTGGAACAGTATCTATCAGTTTGTATTGTGTATAATATGTTGCCTATTCGCTTAAAAATGCTGAGAAGAGTATCGAGCAGTTTCCTTATCAGTGATTTCAATTAAATTCTTTAATTCCCTATTTGGTAAAAGGAGGGCGTCCATAGTCCGGTATTGGTAGTTTCAGTTTCATTACAAAAAGAGAAATGTTCTAGAACTTTTGGAAAAAAAAGATCTTGTCGAGATAGAAAAGTGCAGTTGGCTTTGCAAGGTGTGTTAAAAGTATTAGTTAGTGTTGTATCTAATTACCTAAGGGGATTTAACCATCGGAAAAGCGATATATAGTTGTGAATAGTGTGTTAGTTATCTTTTTTTTTTTATATCTTCACAACCTGCCACTTGTTGGGATATTTTGTAAGTAAACACTTTTGGGTTTTTTTATATTACATAAGTCTGGTATCATATAATTTAGGTTGCTCGTTAGTAGCCATACTACACCCTCTGGAAATCTTTGAATTACCACGGGTTGTTCCAGTTGAACTGAAGAAGGGGAGAAACCCTCCACTGTTGAGGTAAAAACCGTTAATTATATTTCTTTTATGTCACTATTGGACAATTTCTTCATTTTCAGGGTTTCTTTTCTTTACCTTAGGGTTACACCCTACTATGGTTTTGCATCGAACCACCCTTACTGGTTAGACTACCACACCTGTGGCTGGTCACGAATGGTCCGTTACAGCGATGGATTAAAATTATCAAGTTACTCGCATACGCCCCAGATTAATTATAGCTACAGAGTTGTCGATTAATAACATATTTATTCTACCTTAAACTTCATCCATCCACCGTTAAATAACTATTTTATTAAGTTCATAATTCATAATCAATTGTGCACTATAAAATTATCTTCATCCTTGCCTACTCATGTATAGCGCTTTTTGTTGTTGTTTATTATCATCTTGATTTATAATATATGTGTGTGCAGCCCTTATCTGGTACAAGTATTTTTCCCCCTCTGTCAAGGCCGGAATACATAGCGCTATATACTGGTTATACATTTATTTATATATTGTGTAGTACTATAGGGTTCAAACTAGTTTAATTAGTAATACTGGTTATACAATTATTTACATATTGTGTAGTACTATAGGGTTGAAACTAGTTTAATAATCGATACTGGTACTTGTAAAAACAGCCAATAGATATATTGTCTCTTATTTTTTTTATTTATTATCTTTTTTCTTTAAATTCAGCCTAGATACCTATATATACATATATATTGTGTTAATCATCTTCCCAAGGGCTCTTTATTTCCAAGTAAGGAAAAAAGGTAGGTGCCAAACCTCAATATCAAATAGCCATCTCAGCCGCACAGAACACGAACTACCACCCCTCACGCAGAGCTAGTCGGAGTGTGCATCAGCCCCAATTTACTGATCATACACTATAATAAACATTTATTACCATTTGGGGCGATCATCTTAACCCCCGTTTTCTTAAAGTTAAACAACGAGCGGGTAATACGCCCATTGAAGCAATTGAACTCCAAGATTCAAACCTTCCTGTAAAGGATATGAATCCATTTTAAGAAGGGAGGAATTATGCTTTATCATTGTTTACTCACTTTATTTTATTTTGATAACAGTTTTAGCAAACATCATAATAAGTATTGTTAAAAATATTATTGTTATTTAAATTATAAATTATCAACTGACCCCAAGTCCGATTAGCCAGCATATAAATACTCGTATCGCACTTGTGACCATCAGAATATGTTATAAGTCGTTCAAATAAATAAGCTGAGTCCAGATTGCTGTTTTTCTTCTACAAAGAAATCCTCGTATCTTATTTTAAATACAGCTATTAAATATTTTTCGAAAAGAATTGAGGATTTTGTACTAAGCTACCTGGCAAATTCCGTTCTGAGAATTTGCATGAAACCCAAATCATTAGAAAAATAATGGAACTTTTCATAAAATGCCAGAATGCACCATCATTCGAGACTATTAAATATTGAATTACATGAAAAATCAGCAACCATTAGTCAAAAAAATTTCCAAATTAATATTATTTAAAAACAGTTAATTAAAAAAAATAAGTTAAAATATTTTTTAATATATTTTCTATAGCTAAATATTGCATTTTTTTATATATCGATACCCAAGTTCCATACAGTAACAACTCAAAAATTCTGATTTTCGAGTTATTCCGTCAGTTCGAATCATAATAGTCCAATTTATGTTGTGAAATAAAGAAACAACTTAATTTACAATATAGCCACTAGAATGAGCTAGTTACTGTTTGGCATTATGAAATCTTCTAAACCCACAGAGTAACAACTCTACTTGTTACAGTACGAAATTTATATTTTTGTAACAGCGAATGAAATGTTTCCGATAACACAGTAACAACTTGACTTATTACTCTATAACCCTACAGTTCTGTGACAAGTTTAAAAACAGTTTGCGATCTTGTTAAAACGTTACGTGAAAATGAGTGGAAATCATATCAAAACAGTGTCTAATAGGAGGCCTTTCGAGTCTAGAACGCAATACATAGCTCGAATAGCAAGTGAGAATAAGTCAAACAAGGAAAATGCAGTCATAGTGAGTAATTTCAATGTATAAATTAAAACAAAGAAATTCTAACCTATACATTTTTTGAAAATTACATTTTGCATTTTATTGAATCATTTTATAACATTATTGTCTCTGAGAAGTAAATAACTGATACCAATAATTCTTGTATTTCACTTTGCTCAATGTTATACAGTAACTAGGTACCTGAATTTTACGATTATCAATTTAATTATTGTGAATTGTTGGTGATAAAAATAATTTCTATTACAGGCTGGAAGCACAGTTATCGAAACAAGGAATCCTGACGATATCATTGCTAATTCAAGCTTGTTATATGAAGAAATGCAACAAAATAACTTTGAGAATAACTAGCCAGTGTTGAGTATTCAAAATTTGGAGTGTGTAAATTTCATTTGTGATATTATTCCGAGCACAGCACCGGCTAATTCTGGAAACACGGGTATAAGAAACAAGGAAGTTTGATGCTATGTGTATCATTGCTAATTCAAGTTTGTTAGAGGAGGAAATGCACCAAGATAACTTCGAGAATGACCAGCCGGTGTTAAGTTTTAAAAATCTGGAGTGTGTAAATTTCAGTTCTGATAATATTTCGAGCACAGCACCGATTAATTCTGAAGGAGCTCAAAACGTATTTTCTGACAGTGATCGTTGCTCAGATAAAGTTTTTGATAGTGATGACAGTCTCGTTGATAGAAATTATATTCCTTCTGATGATGAAAGTTCCAGCAATGATACCACCAGCCTAGCTGATGAAACAGATGTGAATATTCAAGAGAACAAGAATTCCGTAGAATTGCAGTATGAAAATAAGGAATATAATAAAAAGTTAACTAGAAACAGACTAAGAAATAGTGAAGCGCGGAAAAAAAATATTCGCAAAAAAAAGAGAAATTTGGGCCAGGAATATACAAGTACTAAGGGAAAAACGGTATGCGAAAGGAAAATGAGAGAAGTGTGTTCAGAAAAATGTCGACTAAAATGTTTCTCGAAAATATCGACTGAGGAACGAAAAGCTGTGTTTGATTACTACTGGTAGCTGGGTAATATTGATAAGCAGAGAGTGTATATAAATTCTTGCATGACAGAAATAAATCCTACCTATCGAAATGCTAAGCCAGGAAGTAATCGATCCAAGAATTTCAAATACACTTTTATCATCGAAAATAAACAAATGCAAGTTTGTAAAACCTATTTTAAAAACACACTAGGTATTAATAATCGAGTGATCTTCACCACATCTAAGAAAACAGATAACCAAAGAATGGTAAATTCGGACCAGAGGAAAATCAAACAAGGATAGGATTCCAGAGGAAGTAAAGAATGATATAAGAAATCATGTCAATTCATTTCCTACAGTCAGCTCGCATTATTGTCGAGCAAGAACGAATAAAATGTACATAGATGGTAGTTTGAATATCCAGACTTTATATCGCCTTTACGTTGAAAGATGCAAAAGTAATCACAAGGAATATGCTAAACTTACAACATACAGACAAATTCTCAACAGCGAAACAAACATAGGTTTTCACACACCGAAAAAGGACCAATGTGCATTGTGTGAAAACTTTAAGAATGCAAACCAAGAAACAAAAGAAAATATCAAAGAAATATTTGAGAAACATATCAAAGAAAAATAATTAAGTAAAATTGAGAAGAGTAAGGATGTTGAAAGGGATGAAATAGAAGTGTATTGTTACGATCTCCAATCAATTTTACCTACTCCATCTGGTGATGTCAATTCCTTCTATTATAAAAAAAAACTCGCCACTTATAACTTTACAATCTATGATGTAAAAAATAAAAAAAGGATATTGTTATTTATGGCACGAAGGCACTGCCAAATGAGATGCAAATGAAATATACAGTTGCGTTTTCAAATTCACAACAAACAATGAAAACGAAAACTTAGTATTTTATTCGAACAACTGTGTTGGGCAAAATAAGAACAAATTTGTATTCGGTATGTACTTGTACTGCACTCAGCAGTTTAAAAATATAAAAAGTATAACACATAAGTTTTTAATAGTAGGCCACAAAACGAACGTGATAGTATGCACGCTTCAATTGAACATGAGAAGAAGAGAGTATTGAAGGGTGGGCCAATATACGTTCCTTCTCAGTGGTCTGGTGTGGTCCGAAATGCAAAAAAACCGCGGAAATCCCTACATAGTAGACGAAGTCAGCACTAACGACATCTTTGATTTTAAAAAACTTTTTCCAAAAATTTCAGTTAATCTTTTCCCAGAATACTGACAAAGAAAAAGTGATTTGGAGGGATGTCAAAATAATTAGGGTTGAGAAAGATCATCCTCAAATTATTTTTTACAAAACTTCCTATGTTCAGTTGACATACAAATAGATTAAAATTAAAAAAAGTTTGCGGTCCAACCCTGATACTGATGTAGAACTAACCCCGGCTTATAGTAGACCACCCACAATAATTAGTTGAATTATTATATATTGTTGCTTTATTTCTTATTGAAAGTGCAATAGGGTAACAACTCCAATCAAATGTCAATTAAATCACTATCATAGGGAGAATTTGTATTTTAGTTAGTTGATCTGACAATCAATGTGATTTGCAAGTATTATTCAAAATATATGGTTCTTATGTAGTGAGTTTTGTTTGCTACATGATAAATTATATTTTACGAATTTTTCAATCAGTTTTTCTCCAAACTGTTGTTTTTTAGTTGTTACAGTATGGAACTCGAGTATCGATATGTATTGTGTTTTTTGTGTAAATATTATAAATAATGTTTACTATGTAGAAATAAAAAAGCAAGTGTGCACAATCTAGTTTTTTTTATTTTGACACATTACCTCTTTCCTAATTTTGTTTCCAATAATTTATTTTACTCTAGTATATTCATTTATTATTTCACATAAAAATATGTTAAAATAGATTTCAAATATTGTTTCATAAAGGATAAGTAAGTTTGAATAGATATTTAGTTTATTAAATAATTAAAAAATACTAGACAGTTTCATAATTCCTTTACCTCTTAAAAGATTAATGATGAATCAATTAATCTACACAAATTTTAATAAAATATTTGAGATAAGTAAGAAAATAAAAATATAAATCCTTCAAACTCACTATTTCTGCCATTTATTCAACGTGTTAGATAGAGAGGGAAATACTACACCTTTGAGGGTTGCGTACAATTCGGTTTTGCCCGTGTGTAATAGAAGTAGAGTATTTACCACAGACATATGCTGTCTATGGTATTTACTTAATTTTTAGAGAGCAAACAGTGAAACAAAGATCGTCTCTTTCTTTGCCTTGACGGCTGCTGCAAGAGTTCTTTGCGCAAATGCAGATATACCTAGATATTAATCTCAAATTGATTAGTGGAATTTGCGAAGTTCATATGACTGGATTTAGTAAATAATTTTTTAGCTACCATTTAAAAAATAGTTATATGTATAAAAAAAGTATGTAAAAAAGCCAAACTAATAAAATGTGTTTTTAAACAATTTCAAGGTAAAGATTAAAACACCAAAAATATTAATAGGCGAACTTATCTAACTCAAACTTCCTAAATTCACCCCCTCCCTCTGAGATTTAGATAAAATTTGAGTTATAGAAAATACTTATAAAGTGAAAAGGGCATAGAAACATATTCGGGTTACAGAGAAGTTCGAGTCATAGCAGTTCGACTATTTTATTAACCTCTAGTATTTTCAATATTTTAAAGGGACCTTTAACCTAAAGGGAGGTTTAGTGACAAGAAAATATATTACAAACTAAGTATAAATATTAGATAGCAATCCTATAGTTTAAATAAAAATTAGCATTAATGGCTATTGTATATCTTGATTTTTAAGTCTGAAATTGCTGGTAATACATTTTCTTGTCACCAAAACTCCATTTATGTTAAACGTCCTTTAAAATGTTGAAAATACCGAAAGTACACATTCTCACCCAATAAGGTTATCAGTTTCATTAAGAGACTGAACTTAATGGGTGAAATATAACTGTGAGCCTGCTGATGGCCCCAGTGGAGGGTCCGCGGGGACTCACTCACAGAAAACCTAACCTAATACCAAAAGTAAGAAAAATCTATAAATGCAATAAGGAAAATTCTTTTTATAATAGGGTTTATAAAACAATTCACTTCAGTGATAAACTGATCACAATTCATTTAAATAGTATTTACTGAACATAAAGAAATTTTGCACCTAATTAAACAATACAAAAAGATTAATAATAATAGCAGCCATATTAATAAAAACTATGATATAGCATGCTAACTAGTTGTCACTATTAAAGATGCACAAAAGCTTTGTTATCAGATTGGGTAACAGATTTTCTCAAATCTACGAACGTAGTTGTAAGCTCTAGAAGAATAGAATTGTGCAAATCGCCAGATTTCTTGAGGGTACTTTCTGTCTTCTATTCCTTGATTATTGGGAAACCAGATCTTCTAATGTACATGGCAGGGAAGACTAAAAAGAAAATTAAATATTGTAATATACCTCATACAAGCTATAAATGAATGTTTTTCTTCGAATATTATCTAGCTTTTAGGACGAGGCATTAAAATTTTGATATTTAATTTAATTTTATTTAATATATTACACTCACGATATTATACGTGTCATGCCAAAAACCTGAAAAGGTGGTTATAACTATTACATCTACAATCTAGCAATCGACCAAGAAACTTTCTCAATATTTATATGGGACGGGATCCAGTTTTAAGAAATTTTAATGGGTGTAATTATTTTACGTTATATTTAAGATACCTTTAAAAATAAAAGCACAGATTGAATTATTGTATTAAGAACATTGGTAAAATGCCCTCCACTACAAATTAACATAAAAATTGAGACAAGCTGCTTTATTCAATTTAGTTGTAGATACGCTTTAGACCGTACGTGATATAAAATTATTGTTTCAAAGGACCAATTGCATAGGATGAAAATTATCAATTTCTTTAACCTGACAAGACTCCAAATACTGCTATCTTAATTTAGTAAATACTATACCTTGTGCTCTTAAAAGTGCGTGTATTGCGAGAGTTGATGTCCGAGATTATTTACGCCTGTGTAGACACATCTGAGAGTGAATTGATAAAGTGAAATTTCTTGCGAGATCTGCTGTCGGAAAGATAGTAGTGTAAACACGTGTTTTGTCTATGTCTGATAGTTTTGTTTTATTTCCAACCCAACTGGAAGTTTTAGTGAGAGTTAAGTTAAATAATTGAGAAAATGGCGGCGGAGAAAAAGTCTTGGACCAAAGAAGACACTTTTTTATTAATTTCACGATGGGAAATTAGTCCGGAACTATGGGATGTGAAAAATAAAGAATATAGGAATAGAATTAAAAAAGCAAAATGCACTGAAAGCTATAGCAACGGAATTTAATACCACTGAAATCGAAATAAATCGAAAACTGCATAATTTGCGGACGCAGTTCCATCAAGAGTTAAAAAAAGTGAAAAAAAAACACAGTGGCGATGGAGCAGACAACATCTACCAGAGTTCTTGGGAGTTTTCTTTGTCGTGATTGGATAGGGCACAGCTATGGATGGAAAACCTCTCTCTCTCGATTGTAATGGTTTCCCAGACTCTTGAGTTTTGGATCCATGTAATCTTCGTTCATAAATGTTCTGAACATATGAATAGTGTATTTATGATGTCTGTACTTGAAAAACCTCATATACATATTTGTATCCACACATTTTGGCTCTCGTCACTGGAAAACCTATACGATTAAATTCTTCTATTAAATACTTATACTTAATGCTGATTGTTGGATTTAGCTGACAATGCTTGAACCAAATAAAAATAAAACAATTTCTAACCTGTGAAATGTCACGTGAAATTCTGCCAGATATGAGTTTGTTTTCAGTTTTTACATAAGACACAAATTCGATATACTTTTTCCATTACTGTGCCTCAAAAGAAAACTGAAAAATAGAAGATAGAACACAAAAATCTGCTAGGCACGAAAACAAAACAAAACAAAATGACAAATCTCAAAACGGTAAAAATTACAGACATTTTAACAGAATAAACAAGGAACGGTGATTTATAAATCAAGTATGCGCAAAAATTGCTTGCAGTACAGTACTCCTATTTTTGAGATGGAAGCACGAATTTCTTAATATTAAGAAATTCGTGGATGGGAGATATCAGGTGCATTATTTCTAGCAGATCTCAGTTAATCTATGTAGTTTTACGGAGGCTACATTATATGAAATTATGCTTTTATTTATGCAGTGTTACCGTAAAACAACTTATTGTTAGATTAACTAAAATCTTAGAGAGAGCACATCTAATGTTGGCTACACTGTTTATACAGCTATAGTGATAAAAAGTTACTATGCAAATATGGAGTCACAAAATTCTGTAGTAGAATTGTTATTTAATAGTGTTTGTTTTCAATCTTCGTTCGGTTCGTTTTACAGTGTTTTTTATAGTAACAGTAATAATGAACTTGTGGATGTTAATATCTATGGTACATGTCAAAATACTTCGGCTGTCTGTGCGTGGAACATTTTTCAAATAGGGATACACCAAATGCCGCATGATATGTAGCGCTTGTGCAACGATCACACGATATTTGTGAGTTACGGCCCCGTCGAAGACATGATATGAGGTCCTGATATGCCTTTGAACGCTGAGGAAAACATTTTAAATTTGGTAGAGGACAATCCAACTTTAAGTATGTGTGCATTCATTCGTTAAGCAAACCGTACGTCTTTTATAATATATATATATATATATATATATATATATATATATATATATATATATATATATATATATATATATATATATATATATATATATATATATATATATATATATATACAGTGCAACCTCTATAATCCGGACACACGTTAATTCGGCTATCCAGTAATCCGGACTCTACAATCTTTGAGTTATAATTCGGACGACTTTCGATAATCCGGACGTGACGTAAGCAAAGCAGGTATAGACCTGCTGCGTAACTAACGGATAATGTATAGTATGTGTCATAATTCAATTCAGTGTGTATTATGCCACTGCCGCCTTTCGTGTGCACGTAGTTATATGGTAGTGTTTTTGTTGTTTTCTCAGTACATAAATATACATACATATAAGTATTTCATTATTTTATTACTATGTCGAAAAGAAAACATAACACTTTAAATTTAGAAGAGAAAGTTAAAATCTTAAAATTAATAGAATCTGGTGAAAGTTTTGCTAACATAGCCTCAAAGTATGGTGTTGGAAAATCAACAGTTGGTGACATAAAAAAGAACAAGACAAAAAATATTGGAGTATGTTTCTTCTGGGGATAAAGGCGTTGGGAGCAGAAAAACGTTAAAATTAAGCGCTTATCCCGCAATGGAAAAATCGTTGTACACATGGTTTCTCCAGGAGAGGTCTGGGGAACTCCCTTATCTGGAGACATTCTATGTGAAAAGGCGAAATTCTTTTACCAAAAAATTGCTCAGAAAGACGACTTTAAAGCAAGTTCCGGATGGCTCCAAAAATTCAAAAAAAGATTTGGAATTCGTCAGTTAACTGTTTCTGGTGAGCTCCTGTCCAGTGATTTTAGTGCGGTAGAACCCTTCAAAGAAAAACTTAAAAAAAAAAAAGGAACTGAACCTCACGTCTGATCAATTATATAACGCAGATGAAAGTGGGCTGTTTTTGGCATCTTTTACCTAATAAAACTTTACTTCACAGTGGCGAAAAATCTGCACCTGGCCGTAAAATTAGTAAGGAGAGAATTACATTTATGCCCTGTGCAAATGCATCAGGAAGTCATAAACTTCGTATTGGGCAAAGCTAAAAAACGTAGAGCATTTGCGAACTCTTCCATTCCACTTTCTTATAAAGGCCACAGAAAAGCTTGGGTGACACAAGACATTTTTTTCCGAGTGGTTTCATTCAGAGTTTGTTCCTGATGTACGACGTAAAATGAAACAATTAAATTTAAGTCCCACAGCACTTTTAATATTAGACAATGCACCGGGACACCCAGATGAGCTCATTAGCGATGATAATAAAATATCAGTCATGTTTCTACCTGCAAACTGTACCCCAATTTTACAATCCATGGACCAGCATGTGATCCAGGCTGTCAAACTTTTCTATAGAAAAAAATTACTAAAAACAATTGTGGAGTCTGATGAAGACATTCCTCAAACTTTGAAACGTATGAACCTAAAAGACGTTGTATACGCTCTGGACGAGGCATGGCAACAGGTAAATCCTGAGTTGATAAAGAAATCTTGGACAAAATTGTTACCCTCGTCGATGGAAGACAATCCTCCAAGTCTATTAAATGATGATGACGAAGATAACATACCGTTATCTTTACTGTTAAAAAAATGTGTGAAAATACGATTCCAATTGATTTACGTGATGAAATGGATGACATTATTTTAACAAAAAAAATTGAAGAAAATATTTCAAATGGTGAAATTGAGGAATGGGTACTTGGCAATGACGAAATTTTCGATTTAACTTTGACGGATGATATTATTCAGGAAGTAGAACAGCAGACTACAGTAGATAATGAAAATGAAGACTCGTCTAGTGATGATGAAGTTTATATAAGTTCAGTTAAACATGAAGAAGCCGTATCCGCGTTTAACACTTGTCTAAGGTGGTCATTAGAGAACAATATACCTTCACATAAAATACTTCTGCTTCGGGAATTACGCAATCACGCAATTAAGGCAAATATGAATTTAAGAAGGCAGAAGATTACTGATTTTTTTATCTATTTCTACACAAAAATGATTTACCTACATATTATTTTAGTTATACATATACACATCATGTGCAATTATGTAGTATTAAAAGTTTTATTATTTTTATTCCATGTGTATTAAAATGTATTGTTAAAATAAAATAAATAAACAAATAACCGAGATAATTCGCTGTTTTCCTTCATATTCAATAATCCGGACAAATCGCTAATTCGGATTGACCCCTTGCATTTAATTGTCCGGATTATAGAGGTTGCACTGTATATATATATATATATATATATATATATATATATATATATATATATATATATATATATATATATATATATATATATATATATATATATATATATATATATATATATATATATATATATATATATATATATATATATATATATATCTCTCTCTCTCTCTCTCTCTCTCTCTCTCTCTCTCTCTCTCTCTCTCTCTCTCTCTCTCTCTCTCTCTCTCTCTCTCTCTCTCTCTCTCTCTCTCCCACACACACACACAACAAAAAAAAAAAAAAAAAAAAAAAAAAAAAAAAAAAAAAAAAAAAAAAAAAAAAAAAAAAAAAAAAAAAAAAAAAAAAAAAAAAAAAAAAAATATTTTTTTTTTTTTATATATATATATATATTTTTTTTTTTTTTTTTTTTATATATCTCCCCCCCCCCCCCCCTCTCTCTCTTTTTTCTTTTTTTTTTTTTTTTTTTTTTTTTTTTTTTTTTTTTTTTTTTTTTTTTTTTTTTTTTTTTTTTTTTTTTTTTTTTTTTTTTTTTTTTTTTTTTTTTTTTTTTTTTTTTTTTTTTTTTTTTTTTTTTTTTTTTTTTTTTTTTTTTTTTTTTTTTTTTTTTTTTTTTTTTTTTTTTTTTTTTTTTTTTTTTTTTTTTTTTTTTTTTTTTTTATATATATATATATATATATATATATATATATATATATATATATATATATATATATATATATATATATATATATATATATATATATATATATATATATATATATATATATATATATATATATATATATATATATATATATATATATATATATATATATATATATATATATATATATATATATATATATATATATATATATATATATATATATATATATATATATATATATATATATATATATATATATATATATATATATATATATATATATATATACCGGGGACTAGGGAACCCCCCAAATTTTTCTACAATTTTTGAGATAGAAATTTGAAATTTGTAGGGATGAATCAAGACAAAAATTGTAATTTTTTTTTTCCACCCGCGCCGAAAAAGTCACTTCCGGTTTAACCGAAAATGACTCCAACTTTCTTATTTTAAATAGCACCCTGTATATTTAGGTGATTTTTCTGATGAATATTTAATTTCACTTTATAAAGCTTTTTTCAGATTTAAAATCGGTTCATAAATTACCCAGACAATTACATTTGTTTGCTTCTTTTAAGAAGGCCATGAATCTAATAAACGAAATACATTATAAATAAAATAATTGTCAACACTCGTTGTAAGGGTGTCTACCATCATTACTATTATGTAATTGTAATTATTTCTCATATCGTTTATTTCTTTATTTACGTTTGTTTTTTTTTTTTCGATATGTTTATTTTTTACATTTCGTACTACCATAACTTACTTATTTTGAATAGCATCCTGTGTATTTTATGTGGTGTTTTTCTTCTCATCAAATTATTCTCTCCGATGATGTATGTATTTGTTATAATAATAACGTCATTAACGTATTTTGCAAATAATTAAGTGAAATTTACAGAAAATGTTATTTAACATTTAATTTAGTTCAGTTTTTATAAGTTTCTGTACTTTAGTTCAATGTATAGTATTCACTATTTCTTCATTATTTTCTAGTTTATAACTCTGGTCTTCCAAAACTTACTTCCTAGTTTCTTTATTTGCAATGAATAGTTCATTTTGTCGGGTAGGGTAGATGTACATGTTTAATTATTAAATAAATTTATGCTTTTTGTTATTACTATTATTATTATACTACAATAGGTATAATTTGATAAGTGTAAACAATTGGATCACTTAAAAATTACATTTTCACGTACCTAGGTATACGAGTACACAGCCTACTCATAGAAAAGAGTGAAAACAGTATCAGGAATATTTTATGTTCGACATTTTGTGCATTAATAACGTTATTATTATAACAAATACATACATCATCGGAGAGAATAATTTGATGAGAAGAAAAACACCACATAAAACACACAGGATGCTATTTAAAATAAGCAAGTTATGGTAGTACGAAATGTAAAAAATAAACATATCGAAAAAAAAAATAAACAAACGTAAATAAAGAAATAAACGATATGAGAAATAATTACAATTACATAATAGTAATGATGGTAGACACCCTTACAACGAGTGTTGACAATTATTTTATTTATAATATATTTCGTTTATTAGATTCATGGCCTTCTTAAAAGAAACAAACAAATGTAATTGTCTGGGTTATTTATGAACCGATTTTAAATCTGAAAAAAAGCTTTATAAAGGGAAATTAAATATTCATCAAAAAAAATCACCTAAATATACAGGGTGCTATTTAAAATAAGAAAGTTGGAGTCACTTCCGGTTAAACCGGAAGTGACTTCTTTGGCGCGGGTGGATCAAAAAATTACAATTTTTGTCTTGATTCATCCCTACAAATTTCAAATTTCTATCTCAAAAAATTGTAGAAAAATTTGGGGGTTCCATAGTTCCTGGGCCACCCGGTATATATATATATATATATATATATATATATATATATATATATATATATACATATATATATATAATATATATGCGGAAGCGATAAAATCGTTAATTCTGAGCCGATTTGATGAAATGAATAGCAATAGGTAGGAATTTCCAAGTACTGTAAAATGATAAAATAATACCAAGAAACATGCCCCCTAGTCACGTGCCGCACAGATCTAATGTTTCACGAATTGTGGGCGGCACATGCCCTACAGGGCATGCGCAGAACTTGTTGAATCCTGTGTCACAATAGGCTTGTTTTGAAAATAATGGTTCAGAACAGTTCCGATTATGCGCAATAAAGAAACAGCCATGCGTAGTGTATTAAAATTGGTATTTTATTAAACTGCGCAAGACGAGGACGTTCTAGAACTGTGAAAATTTTAGAATTAAAACAAACTTAACAGATTTTTAGTTTATGCCCTCACGCGTAAGAGTAAAAAGTAGTCAGAAATATGTCTAACAGATCAAGATTTATAGTCGAAATTGCAAGGCAACAAGCGAAACGAGATATAAACGACAAGAGTGGGATAAATGTATCAGAATGTAATCAAAAAAGTAGACAATGATGTAATAAGTGTTGATCATGGACATAATGAAGTGCAAGTGGAAATGAGTGAAAATGAAGTGAAAATGGAAACTATTAATGAAAATGAAGTGGAAATGGAAATTATTGATGAAAATGGCGAGCAAATGGAGGTAAACAGGTCTCAATTTATATCGGATATCGAGAGTATAAGCACGGCCGTCTCTAGAGTAGGCCACGAACTAGGAAAAGTGGCAACAATGCATGTGGTGTGCCTAGTTCCATTAAATTACAAAGTGTGTATGGCTACTTTTGGTCGGCTCTTGTTTAATTGCTGGAAATACATATTTTTATTTTGTAACAATAGTGTAAGTGTCTTGCTAATTGAAGTGCATTTAGTTTAGATCGTGTGGTATCAATTATAGGGTATTGCGATAGTTTTAATCGAGTTTATACTCTGTTTAACAGTGCATCAAACCAACCTAACCTAAAATATGCCCCGACATTGTGTTGTACCAGGCTGTAAAACAAATTATATTTCTACTACGAAAACAGAAGGTGCAAAGACCACATTTAGTTTCCCTAAGAACGATGAATGAAGAGAAAAATGGCTTAGAGCTATTCCCAGAAAGGATTGGATACCAGCAAAACATGCTGTTGTATGCGAAATACATTTTGATCCTGGTGAGATTATTAAATTTGATAAATATCTTTTACCAGATGGAACATTTAAAATGATTCCTTATAAACCAAAATAAAAAGAAAATACTGTCCCTTCAATTTTTCCAAATTGCCTCCATACTTATCTAAAAAGACACCTGTCCTTCGACAAGATCCGCAAAGTAGGCGCAAAAATCAAATTCTTGAACATGAAATTTTAATCCAAAACTTTAAAAAGTCAGATATTATTGAAAATTTTGAGGAATTTAATATCTCTTTTTCAAAAAAATTGAATATCTCTGATAGCTGGAATGTAAGAACTTTGACGTCTAAAGTTGTATTTTATACGTTAAATTTTGATTCTGATATTGTTAGTATCGAAAATCAAATGTCAATTAATACTGACCTAACTGTAAAAATATTTGCAAAGGGTAGTGAATTACCTTTTAAGGAATTGAAATGGATATTAAATTGAAACTTAACAGATGGTCACAAGTGCAAATTTATTAGACCGATTTAAATTTACTTATTATTATGACAGTTCAGAAAAAGACTCCATTCTAAATTTATTACATGTTTTGATTTTTTTAAAAAAAGCCTCACAACTTCCCGAAACTGAGGACACATTTAGATATTGTAAACAACTTGATATTGTTGTGGATCAGGTAGTTCAAATGACCAACTCAAAAAAAATATATTCTACTTCCACTATGATAACTGCATTTATGATATATATTCAATCACCAGCAACTTAGAATTTGTTACAAATTTTTTTAATTTTGCCTACTAAGAGATATCTTCAGTATCTATCATCAGGCATGGATGTTTCTCTAAATAAGGAAAACAATAACAAACATTATTTAAGGAATATGTCGTCCTTACTTTCAGACACTGACAAAGTGGTAGTGCTCCTGATCGATGAAATATATATTAATTCCAGATTACATTATCGGGCTAAAAGTATTGTCGGAATCGCTTCTAACAAGGAACAAGTGGAGTTTGCTAAAACTATTTTGTCTTTTATGATTTGCTCTGCTTTTGGAAATTTTTGTGAAATCGTCAAGTTACTACCTGTATTAAATGTTACTGGAAAAGAAATGGTTCCTATAACACAGAATATAATTAGCATGGTTCAGAATTATGGATTTGAAGTTTTAGCTATAATTACGGATAATCACAAAATCAATTGAACAATATTTAACAATTTTAACAATTTGCCTTCCAAATCTAAAATTGAGACATCAAAATCTTCGGAAAAACAACAGCCACAACCGACAGAGACGGCCGTGGCAAAACCTTATAATTTTATATCTAATCCTTCTGATCCCAACAAAAAAATATTTCTGACGTTCGATTTTGTACATCTCTTTAAAAACATTAGGGGAAATTGGTTAAATTTGAAAAATATTGACAATACTTTTGTATATCCAGATTTTAAAACCTTTAAAATTAAGTATGCTAAATTCAAAGATATTCGCGAAGTATATTCCAAAGAAAAAGATCTTGTTGTTAAAAAGACATATAAATTAAATTATAAATCAGTTTATCCTACAAATCTTGAAAGGCAAAAAGTTTTTTTGGTGGATAATGTTTTTCATCATTCAACTATTGCAGCTATGAGATTTTAATTATGGCGACACTGTGGACTTTTTAGAGATAATTAAGCACTGGTGGGATATTGTTCATAATACGAGTGCTTTAATTGGAAAATTCAAAAGAAATGAATGGTCAAAACCAATATACTCTGTAAATGATTCAAAGATACAGTTTTTGAAAGACTTTGTTATTTGGCTTGACAAATGGCATAAATTAGATTTTAACGGGCACTTAACTAAAGAAACATATTCAGCACTTCGACAAAGCACGTTAGTTCTAGTAGATATAATTATGTATTCATTTGAGACATTTTCAATAACCTACATTCTTCCTGGAAAATTCACTGCTGAAAAATTGGAAAAAAAGATTTGGCATCTATAGACTAGTGTGTGGCTCTAACTATAATGTATCTTTCGATGAGGTACTTAATGCTGAAAAAAAAAATCAGGTTAAAACATATTTTTAAAAAAACTGGGACTGGCTCAAACAATCAAATTTCGTTTAATGACAGTAAATTTCATTTTGGAATTTCTGAAACTACTGAAAGTGATCTTGAAAAGTTTCAAACTATAAAAATAAAGATGACCAAAAACCACATAATACTTTTTACAGGTTTTCCGAAATTTTTTGGTCCCAATATTTATCTGAATGTGATATAGACAAAGCAGTTAAAATTTATATATCTGGATATGCATCTCATGCATTAGCTAAAAAAATTTCTTGTAATATTTGCCTTTCACATATTATTGAAAATAAAGGGAATTTTATTGGAAATCAATATTTTGATTACAACGTGGTGGTTTATCAATACCTACGAATAATATGACCATAATTTTATTTCATATGTACGCCATATTAGAACACATGAATGATTTATAATAATCTCTATCCTAGCTAAACAAACGTATCATATATATTTATGAATCAAAACGCATTATAAATAAATAAAATACAATTCAAACAGGGCCAACTATCTTTAGAGACGGTCGTGCCGATGCCAATGCGACAGTTGGTTTCTGTGATGTCGGACTACATCTTTACTTCTATGCGGTGTTGCCACCTATTACTTCGCGGCCTTGCCTAGAGACGGCCGCGGTATAGGGGATAAAAACTACTTTCCGGATTCTTCAACGTCGTCTGAAAGTGATTGATTCGGATGTTAATGTACAGGCTGCACTTCTATCAGATGAGGAAGTGCCGATGAATAATAATAATGAACAAGCTGCTGAATTTAATGACGATGAATGGAATGACCTAGAAGACGTTGAGGGAGAGGGGGATATAGAATATACAGCTAAAAAAAGTACACTCTCTGATATTGATATACTTAAAAAATAGACGTATTCAATTATTTTATCACAGAGGATGTTTTGGACTTGATTGTTACTGAAACTAACAGATATGCTGTTCAGCAATTAAATACTCATCCCTCGAGAAAATCTAAATTGAATTTGTGGACGGCAACGAATAGAAATGAAATACGAGCCTTCTTACACTCATTTCACACACAACGGTTTTTGCCGTACGGTAAAAAGACGTACTTCCACATTCCTTTAGTGAAGTGAAGAAATGCATAGGACTTTTCAGACAGGACGGCAACGACACGTCCACGGCACCGTACCGTTCAGCAGCCGTCGATTGCCACTACAATTAACGGCGACCGTGCCGTTCCAAGATAGCAGTTGCCTACGTGATGAAATGGAGGCGTTCATACGCAACGAATTTTAGTCGGTCGTCAGGTCCCAGTCGTGAGGGTGGTGTACTGTACCGAATGAAATGGCTGAAGATATCGATTGTGATGCACTCATTTCACTCGTGGAAGAGAGACCTGTGTTGTGGGATAATACTCTAGATAGTTTTAAAGATCGCATTTTAACACGAAATGCCTGGCGTGAGGTTTGCTAGGCACTAAAACCAGAGTTTGAAGAGCTTGAAGATAAAGAAAAAAATGCATTTGGTAAGTACTGTTTATTTTGTTAATTCGTAAACCTAAACCACAATGTCACGATTGCAGGTGCGCGCGTACAAAAAATCAATTTATACATACAATTTATACTCTCTTAAAACTTCTTGTGCCTATTCTCACTTTTTTACTCTGCGAAAATTATCGTAAACGCAGCTTCCCCCCTCACGTAAAAAATCGACGATTTTGACAGATTAAGTATAAATTGATTTTATGTACGCGGGCACGTACACTATTATGCCTATGAATAAAATTATGAATTATAGATATACATTCAATTATGTGAATGTTGTTTAAATCCGCCTTTAGGCAATATAATACATATGGAAGTTATTTATTTATATCTTTGACATTTGCCACGGTACGCTTCCGACACTTGATGAAAAATATGCTCCTAATATTGTTTGCTACCAGACCCCCTCGTATTCTATTCTCTCGGGGTAAATCTTCCAAACCTGCTATTGTTGTGGTATCCTCAACCAAAAATCCGTCTCTGTCTCGTACAAAATTATGTAACACAGTGCAAGCTTTCACAATGTCAACTGCAAAGTCTGGGTCTACATCAATAGGTCGGTGAAACACTCGCCATTTATTAGCGAAGATGCCAAAAGTACATTCGACGTATCGTCGAGCTCTACCGGTAGTTAAATATTCTTTTCTCAAGTGTTAAATGCGTTCCCCCAAAAGGCCTTAATAAGTTTCTATGTAATCCAAACGCTTCATCCCCTACGAAGAAGTATGGAACTTTTGGGCTTTCCGTTCCTGGTAGACACTTGTCTTTCGGTAGTTGTTGGGTGTTGGTTTCTATGGATTGCCAAAGAGTGGATTTTTTAAATATGGAAGAGTCGCACTCTTTACCATGGCTTCCAACGTCAACAAAAACAAATCGGTTTCTGGAGTGTGCGACTGCCATTAGAACCACGGAATGGTAATCTTTATAATTGAAATACATGGACCCACTATAAGGTGGACAAGTAAGACGTATGTGTTTACCGTCAACTGCGCCTATGCAATGAGAGAAATTTGCAGTTGCTTCGAAGTGGGAAGCGATAGACTCCCACAGCTCTGTTGTAGGTGGAGGTATACACTCCAGACGCATCACCGTCCAAATCGCTTTGCATACATCTCTTACTATGTTACTTACAGTAGAAACTCCAATTTTGAAAATGAAATGTAGATCGGTAAAACTCCAACCAGTTGCCAAATTTCTGAAACGAAACATAACTCAATCGATATGTGTTTATATTCGGTCAGGCAACTTTGTTATAATAGTTGCCACGAGAATGTATTCAAGTATTTTCTTATCTGTTTATGTAATTACTTCCCTCGCTAGAGAGAAGTATTAATTGTAATCGTGAAAAAAATCACCCTCCGAGATTATTGCTTATGTTCACGTTTTGGAGTCCCTAGACTACGACAAACATGTTTTCCCGATTCCGTCGGTCTGTCTGTCCATCAGTCTGTTGATATTCTACCTCAAAAACCATTTTACCTGGAAGCACTAAATTTTGGTCAAAATGTTATAACTTTGCCCCTACAAGAAATAAAATGTATAAAAGAGACTTGCAATATTTGTGAAAATACAAGTGCGAGGGAAGTTTCGGGTAAAGGACTTCACCGTTTTTTTTTGTTTGTAGGTAAGGATGTCTTAAAGAGGTGGACAAATCTTCGGGACGCTTTCGTTAAGTCTAAAAGGAAACTCAAGGACTGCGAAAAAAGTGGAGCCGGGAGGAAAAAATTTAAAAAATACGTATTTAACGATCAGCTTCAATTTTTAAATAAAATCTATGAACATCATAGAGATACAGTTGACAGGATGAAGCAGGACAAGAGGGTTTAGCAGAAGTAGAAGAGGAAGATGCGGTTCCCCAAAGAGCTCATGAAGATACGGAGGGAGCTACCAATACCATCACTGGCGAGGCAAATAAAAGAACAACTGAAACACCTTCTACGAGAGCAAGGAAGCATCGTAAACCTGATGAGATCGAATTAAGGATTATGAAAGCACTGGAATCCGAAAAACCCGATAACAAAATGGCATTCTTCAATAGCTTGTTGCCTCACCTGGATACGTTTGATAACAACAATTTTCTTCAATTCCAAATGGGTGTTCTGCAATTGATATCAAATATAAATGAAAAAAAAGAAGATGGTACCTTAGCCTCCTCCTTTGTACCCTCAACCCACTTCCATACCCTCTCATTCGCAACAATTTTCGGCTCCGCCCGATTCATTTTACTCTCAACCTCCTCCATTTCCAGCACAGCCCCCGGGCTCTAACCCCTCTCAATTTCCGTTAATTAATCAGCCCCATTCATTCACATACCATCCTCCACCATTCTCTACTCAGACAAGTCGTTTTCCTAGTAAACTACCGAGTACTAGTGGCATGAATGTCAATGTTAATTACAGCCAATCTTCTGAAGTCAACTCCCTGGAGGATTCAAGGGAGAATCAAGGCTGATTTTCACATGACGGGTTGTGCGGCGGTCGTGCTGCGGCTATGCCGAGGCTGTGCCGTTTGGTTGAAAATCGAGAAATTGGATGCTCCATATGATATGCACTGAGCCGCTTCTATCCATTTTCACTCATGATGCTATGCCGCAGCCGTGCGGGGTTCAGGTGGGTCCGAGTCGCGTCGAAAGCGATTTCGATGATCTGAGCACGGCAGCAGCACAGCACGGCCCGCATGTGAAAATCACTTGTAGACCGCAGTAGTGCCATGCCGTAGTTGTTCTTGTGCACTTATCGCTACGATTTTCAATTATTGTGAACATGGGTGAATTTAATGAAGAAACTTTAATAATACTGGTTCAGGAACACGAATGTTTGTATAATTTACAACATGAAGATTACGATAATAATTTAATAAAGGAAAATATATGGAAAGACATCGCGTAAAGCCTATACACAACTGGTACGTAGTATTAAATTAATTACTTTTCGGTTTTTACACATTTTAATTTATAGTTGACGCTTGCAAAAACAAATGGAAATTGTTGCGAAGCTACTATAGAAAGGCTTTGCAGAGAAGAAAAACAAAAAGTGGCCAATCTGCAAAACATATTAAGTGGAGATTTGAACACGAGATGGAGTTTTTGAGGCCACATTTACAGGAAAGGGAGTAAGTTTCAAGCAAATATAAGTATGTAATGAATAATAATGATCCATTGATATAATTAAAAGTATCACATTAATGAAATAACACGGAAACTGTTAGAGCTACAAAAATAAATGAAGAAAAAGTTGTATTGGTAATGTTGTCGAGTGATTTTTGTACAAATACTGATTTCATTCTTTTCATGTGGAACATTTTATCTTCAACCTAGTGGTTTTCGAGTCGTTTGACTCATACCTACTTAACCTTATATAATTTACAATAATGTTGACTAAATATGAAGTAATTTTTTCTACAATTAAAATAACTTTTTTGTTTTAGAACACATACGAATTTGAATTCCCAAAATACACAATTTGGTGAGGACACACAAGACGAAATAACAGAGCAACAACAATCTGACTATTCTGAGCCCACAGGAGACGACGCGAATTCAGTATCTAGCGTTTTGTCACCAGAACCATCGCTCCAAGTACTACCATCTACTTCAAAAGAGTCAACTCCTTCTCGAACTATACTGACAGAAAATACTAGGCGATATTATTCGTCTTCAAATGCCTCATCACAATCTTTAAAAAGAAAATGTGGAAAAGAAACAGATGACTTATCTGTCGCATTAAGCGATTATTAAAAAAAAAAAAAAAAAAAAAAAATGCGAATTGCGATGGCTTCTGAGTAGGTGAATTGTGTCTCGCTCCTGAAGTAATCTATTATTTTCGTAGTTATATCCAAAATATAAAACGTATAAATTGAACAGAATATTCTTGTCAGTGCGCCCTATGACACGGTAGTGCATTATAGTTGTTTTAATTACACATTGTGCACTTGGTTAATTAATTGCAATTAACCGTTTGTTTACTGAAATATAGTTCTTCCTCATCGATAAAATGACGAGAACGCGAAATTAGACAGATGATGTGGTAAGTGAGGATCTTATTACAAAGATATGTAAACAACAGTCAGAGATGATCAGTAAAACGCTTGATGAAAAGTTTAATAAAATGGAGCAATCTATAAGTTCTCTTGTAAATCAAGTGAAAAGTAATACAAAAAAATTGATAATTTGGAAGATATAGTGGATTCTAACGAACAACATGCTCGACTCAAGAATTTAAGAGTATATGGTCTTCAGGAAAATGAAAGAGAAACACCTGAATGATCGAAAAAGCTTTGTTGAACCTTTTTAAAAATAATCTCAAAATTGATGTCAATTCAGGTGAAATAGACAGTTGATATAGAGTGGGAATGTACAAAACAGGTAATGTGCGTCCCGTTTTGGTACGCTTTATTTCATTTAATACTAGGTCCAAAATTTTCAACAATAAGAAGCTTCTAAAACAATCAGGACTGGTAATTAAAGAGGACTTAACTCAGATTAGATTGGATCTTTTTAAAAAGGCAACAGCTAAATATGGTGTCAAAAAGGTGTGGACTCAGAATGGAAAAATATACACATTTATATCAGATAAGAAGAAACTTATTCAAAGCCTGGATGATATATAAAACAAACAAATCGCTCATCTATTTATCGTCGCGGTAGGACTATATCATTATTCTCTCACAAAACTTACATTTCTTTGTCATACTTTTATGTTTTTGTGTTTTATTCTTTTTTACAATTTTTTTTTTCAGGTATATTAATGAATGATTATTAGGAATTTACTTTTTATGCTAAGATATGCTAAATATATGAAAATGAAGGAATTGTATTATTACATTTTATTTGTAAAAAAAAAGATATATAAATTAAAAAGAACACTCAGTTTTAATTTAGATTTTACTTTTCATATGGAATTAAGTTTTATGTTTATGTAATTTGTTTAATAGGGGTAGGGCACACATCATTATGTACTTTTACTGCTCATTTTTGTAACATCATTACAATTCTTCACTGTAAAAATAGTTATGGATGCATTTATCCGAGACTATACATACCAAGAAATTGAAACAACTGTGGTAAAAAATTTTGATGATAAGGTTTTGGCAGGCGAGCATGAATATTTTAATATATTTCATAGCAACATTCGCAGCATTGCAAAAAATCATGACGAACTATTAGGATTCTTGAATAGTATACATATAAGATATGATATCATAATACTATCGGAAACATGGAAGGTTGATAATATTACTTTATTTAATTTGGAGGGATATACAATATGTTACAATGAAGGCTCAGTCAATAAAAACGACGGCGTTATAGCTTATATTAGAAAAGATATAAATATTAATTATGAATCATATACTTTAACGGAAATAAATAATAAAATTTTGAAAATTGATTTTACTCTAAATAGAAAAAAATATTTAATTACCGCGATATACAAATCACCATCAATAGACATACAGGAATTTAACTATGGTCTTAAACAATACTTTAACATCATTCATAAAAACCATTTTGATTATTATTTGTTTGTAGGTGATGTTAACATAAATATCCTTAATGAAGATAAATATTCAACAGATTACTTAAATATTCTACATGAGTATGGATATTTGTCTTATATAAATAAACCTACTCGTATAGACGGTGCAATCAGAAGTTGTATAGATCATATCTTTTTAAAAACTGAATATGAATTACATAAAAAAAATAAAGCGATAATATATGAATACCAAATAACGGATCATTTTCCCATTGCGATCTGTATAAATGGAGAAGTGGAAAAAAAAATCAATCTACAAAATTATTGTAAATCGTATATTAAATATAAAAACTTAGAATGTGACCTAGAAAATGAAAAGTGGGATTTTGTGTACAACTCTAGAGAAACGCTAGATAATATTGCTACATGTTTTATTGATAAAATAAATTTCTATATAAAAAAAGAACACAAGTACTATTAAGCTAAAAAACAATAAAAATAAAATAAAAAAACCTTGGATCACAAAAGCTATTTTAATTTCGGTAAACAAAAAAAATGATATGTATAAAAATCTTAAAAAAATTCAAAATAATGCTCAAATATCTCAAAACTATAAGAACTACAAGAATAAACTACAACAATTATTAAAAAAAATCTAAAATAATGTACTTTAAAAAAAGAATCTATGAAAGTCAAGCAAGTTCTAGTCAAATGTGGAAAACTGTCAAAGATATCTGCAATGAAAATAAAAACTATGAAATTATTACGTCCATCAAAAAAGACGATATTATAATAAATGATCCCTTCCACATTGCAAATGAGTTTAGTGAACATTACTCAAATGTAGGAAAAAATCTTGCAGAAAAAATTGAACAGATATATGAAGCTACACCCCTACAATTACCATGTAATGTAAATTCCATATATCTTAGTGATATAACGGCTCTAGAAGTTAATCAGGCTATTAAGGAACTGAAGAATAACAAACTCCCTGGAATATACGGTATAAAATCTGAAACAATAAAAAAAATTAGTTCATTTATAGTAAAACCATTCACTTATCTAATTAATATGATAATTGATCAAGGAACAGTACCATCGGTATTTAAAGCAGGAATTATTAAACCACTTTATAAAAATGGAGCAAAGGATGTTGTAAGTAACTATAGACCTATTACCCTCATATCCAACTTTGCAAAAATTTTCGAAAAAATAATAAAAAAGAGACTAATGAGCTTTATAAACAGGTATATCATAATATCAGATAAACAGTATGGATTTAGGGAAAATAGGTCTACTCAGGATGCAATTTGTGACTTAACCTCCAAAATATATGAATCGCTAGATATCAGCGAACCTGCCTTAGCAATTTTCATAGATCTTGCTAAGGCATTTGATACTGTGTGTCACTCTAAACTGCTACAAAAAACTTTATGCTGTTGGTATCAGGGGGAAAACTCTTAAACTTCTGAAGAGTTATTTAGAGAACAGAACAAATTACGTCTCAATACATAATATATATAGTAATCCCAAAACAGCCACGTATGGTGTCCCACAGGGAACTGTACTTGGCCCTTTATTATTTTCTTTGTATATTAATGACCTACTAAGCTTGAACAGTCTAGGGAAAATAACAAGTTTTGCTGACGATACGGTTATTTTATACAAAGGTAAATCTTGGGATTCTTTACGGGCTGATATACAAAATGACTTTCCAAAAATTATGGCATGGTTTAATAATAACATTTTAACGTTAAACTCTGATAAAACGAAGTATGTGACATTCAGTTCATATAAAGTGGGTTTACCTCGATATAAATCCATATCAGTGCGAATAGAGAATAATTCTATAGCTCTGAATGAAAGTGAAAATGTGAAATACTTAGGAGTCATTATAGATTCTCATTTAAAATGGGACAAACAAATTTAATTGTGAAAAAAATCAGGGGGAATTATATCAAAATTAAAATATCTAACTGACTTTTTAGATCTTCGAGACCTTAGAACAATATATTTCTCTCTAATTCAAAGTCAGATAAACTATGCAATTTTAGCGTGGGGTGGAGTTAACAACAACCATTTACACTCCCTAAATATAATACAAAAATGGTGTTTAAAAATAATCTTGAAAAGAAAATATACGTACCCATCTGATTTATTGTTTAAAGAAGCTGGGGTGTTAGATGTACGTCAGTTGTTTGGGCTCACCATGTGCACTGAAGTATTTAAAAATAAAAAAATCCTTAACTTCTCTGATTATCAGTATACTACTCGGTCAAAAATTTCAGAAATCCCTAAAAATATAAAATGTACTAAAACAGTTGGTCAGAGATGCTTCACCTACCTTTGCTCCAAAATTTATACAGCATTACCTCATAATATTAGAAATATAAGAAATTTATACTCCTTTAAAAAAAGTATTAAAAGGTGGATGTTTGAAACACCTAGAAATAAAATTCATGCTATTATAGACAAAACATATTATTATACATAGTCATCTTACCAATATATCCTAATATATTCTTCTATATTCCTGCTTGTCCTGTTGAAAACCTATAAATATGTATATATATGTGTGTGTATGTATATATACTTACTACAGATAATTGCATCCAAATTTATTTTGTTTAAAGTCTTTATGTGTAAGTGTGTGTATACATGTATATACACATTATGAGCATGTTATGTATTGTTCAGTTGTAGTTTATTAGCATATCCGTTGTAACTCACAAACTAGCACTCACAGTATCTGACTGGTGAGTACTTCGTGAGTTCCTTTACGTTTATTTTGTGTACTAATACCGTATAATATGTAACTGCTATTATGGTCTATATGAATAAACGTTATTATTATTATTATTATTATTATTATTAAATTTAAACAGTCAGTGCCTTTAGAGAAAACTATTAACAGTGAACCTCCAGTTCCTCCCAAAAAACTAAATCTGCTCCGATTTTTTGATGATATTGCTGAAACTATTTTAACTTTTCCGGAATTGGAACAAGCTGAGATGAAACGAGACATATTTACTCTTGTCAATAATAAACAAATAGATTCTTCGACGTGCGAGAGAGCCAGTAGTACGAGAAATGCCATATACATATTCACAACTTAATACAGGTTATGTACAGTCGTGTGCATATTGTCATTAGCAATTTTCAAACAAAATCGTATGCAATGGATTTGCAGGTTTCCGCCCACTGGCGGGGATGAGAATGTCACAGGCCTATCCGCGGTCATCCAGTCGTTTAGTGTGCAATTTTGTATTAGAGCTAACAGTCGCAAAGAAAACAAAAAATGCAAGCACCCATTGACGCGAATACCCGACATCAAATAATATTTTTGAAGGGCTCAATATATCCCAAATAGGAAGGGAATTAAACATTTCTGTAAATATTGGTATTTTTATGCTGTTATTTTATATATTCTAAATTTTAAACATGAAACATTTTAATTAAACAGATTATTACACCCAAACTCTAGATTTTATTTATTTTTTAAGATGTTGGTTCTTATTATCTTAACAAGTATTATAAGGCACATCGGGTTCACAAATGTTAAAAAGAACAGGCTTTTGATATCATTGTTTTAAATAAACTGGTGCACAATTTAAGTGGATATTGGAAAAATATACATACATATTTATTTCATACGGTAAATGACTAGATCCCAATTCATTTGCACATTACAGTATCTGATACCGTAATGTGTTGCCTAGCAACGCTATTATACTATTGTTATTAGGAAGCAATTCTTTTGCAGTTTTGACTTTTGACATTTTCACTTAAAAATAAAATAAATAATATATTTAAATACATAGGTATAGCAATTATTTAATACATTAAAAGTTAATTTTTACACTAACTACAACAATCGTATTCAAAATTTATGACAAAAGTAACTGTCATAATTCAAAGAAACACATAAGAATGAAGTCAAAGCCAACTATAAAAATGCAACCCGACAAGTATTTTAGTGAAGAAAATCATCCACCGCTATAGAGCGTTTTTTACTGTAAAATTATTTTTCTACCAACTTTAGTAAATGAAGAATGTTAGATAACTATAGATTACGTTTCTACTTACAAAATTTTTAATATTTTGCTTAACTAAAGTTAGTAATTTTTATTTTATTTGGACCTATATTGATCAATATTAACACAGTTGTGAATTAAACACTTTGGTCCTTACCTCTACTTATAAAACATACTTTTCTACCAACTTTAGTAAATGAACAATGTTATACAACTATATAGATTAGGCTCCTATTTACAAAATTTTTAATATTTTGCTTAACCAAAGTTAGTAATTTTTATTTTATTTGGACCTATATTGGATTAATATGAACCCAACGAGTCAATAATTATAGTTTTTTATTCATTTTAAAAAAGAATTATAAAGACTGTATGAAATAAAATATTATTCGATACACGTCCGTTAAGGTGTTGTTACAGTTTCGTACCGGACTTGTAACGAAAATTACTATTTTGAAACGAGATGGTTATAGGTATTTCAAAATCTTATGAACCGTGAAATACGCAAAAAGTAGAGTTTATTTTGCGTTATAAGTAGTATACAGGATGATTAGCGACCCTGACATCATAGGTTGATAAAACCTAGGCAGACGATATTCCACAAATTTCAATACCCTTTATTTAACAATTAGTAAATTACTTCCTCACCCCTCAAAATGAGGAAGGTATGTATTCGTTTTCAAATTTTTTAAAATGTTTATTGCATTTCTGGACGAATCTCGCCGAATTATGACGATACACAAAATTTCAGAAAGAAAAAAATTTCTGTCTGTGCGTGTGTGTATCGCGATAGCAGCTACAGTTTTTGAGATAAAGCTTTCAAATTTGGTACACACATTCTAGAGGCCAAAGAAAAGATTGAGTTCGTTGATGAGCAAAATCGGTCAACTGGATCTGGGTCTACCGGAGCCCAACATTTCTACTTCTAACTTTACAGAAAAATTTATTCGTGATGAAAGATAATAAATCAGATCTGTTATACAAAATCCATCATAATATTGTGTCCAAATGTTTAAATAAAGCTGTAATTTGAAATTTTAACATTTACGTCATAGGCATTTAGTCTATGTTTACGATAAACAATTTTTGGTATTATTGATAATAAACGGGTCATTGAATTTTCTCATAACATGTGAAGGCTTGAATTCAATGGCATTGGTTAAAAATGTTTCTTTAATACAGAAAAAAATATTGCACACCAGGCATTATACATATTAATTCCGTTAAGACATAAATAATTTTATTACACATTTTTCGGAAATAGAGTATTGAACTCTTAAAAAATTATTACATTCTTCTTTTTAGAGATCGACCGTCAGTCGTTGGCTGAGGAATCATGCAAACGAAAATCGTTTATTGTCTCTTCCTAGTACGGGCCGTCCACGGCTTATTTATGCGGCTTAAAGTCAGCAAATGGTAAATTCTTACCTTCAAAATGGTTTTGAATCCACACGGATTTTTGCCAATCAATTCGAGGTATCAACATGCACAATAAGAAGGGCGCTGCATAGGGAGGGGTTGCACAATCGGCGACCAGAACATAAGATCTTCCTGACAGAAGAAAATAGGCGAGCTAGGTTGGCATTTGCCCGGGAATATTTAAATTTCGACTGGAGGAGCACAATATTTTCCGATGAAAAATGCTTCCAGTCGAACCAGCATGGTAGGGTATCCCTTTGGAGGGTAACCGGTACTCGATATGATGAAAACCACGTCATACCGAACACAGTGTCCGGTCGCATAACGGTAAATTTATGGGGTTGGATGAGTGATGGTGGTCCAGGCGAGCTTATACTTATTCCGAGGCGGGCCAATTCACACAATTACCTTGAGGTGCTAAATGACGTTATGTTGCCCTCTGTGCGCACCGTTTATCCGGTAGATGAACTCCCTATAATAAATTTTGTCGATGACAATTGCCCTATACATCGTACGCACATTGTGAGTAACTGGTTTGTTGAGCACGCAGAACACGTGAATCGTATTCTATGGCCTCCCAGGTCCCCGGACTTAAACCCCATAGAAAATTAATGGGGTTTAATGGTCCAGATGTGGGACCATAGAAATGAACGAACAACTGAGGCGTTACACCAACATTGCTTGGGGAGGATATGAGGAGAAGAAACTTTTGCGGGAATATTGTAGCCTCCATGAATGAGCGTTTGCAAGCTGTGATAGACGCGAACGGAGGATATACACGATATTAAGATTAATGTTAATATCGTGTATATCCGCCGTTTGCTGATTGTTCGTTAAATATGTATTTTCTTTTATATCTCAAAATGGTCGAAGTACCAATTTTATTGTTATTTTCTAGTCTTTATACAGGGTGGGGCACGTAAAACTCCTCCTCCTTTATTTTAATTATTTGTGACATTTTAAAAATCTTGGTACACCCCTTTTCCTTTTTATTTGTGGAAGGAAAATTTTGAAGTTTGGTGTAATAAACATACTTGGAAAAGGTCATTTTTTGACTAAAATAATATTTCCGGCCACTTCCGGTTTTACCGAAAAAGACTAAAATTTGGTTGTTTTCATGAACACTTCTTATTTATTTTATTTTCGTTACCTAGAGACGATTCTGAGTACTTTAAAACTAGACAATTGCATATTTGGCTATGATTTTTTTGGAAATAAATTTGAAATTTTCATTTAGAGTGCCCTAGCTCAAACTTTCCTAATAATGCATAAATAAATAAATAATAATTTCGTATTTCACGTTATTACACGTTGTAATTATTTATTTTTCAAATAAAACGTTAGCTGTACAACCCCTTACCACAAAATCATGTTTACATTATTTCAAGTTGACTGATGGCTTAATAGTTTTAATAAAGTAATAATATAATTGTCAGGAATGTTTCAGCATTTTTTTTAGGAGAAAGCACTCTAAAATAGAATGTAAAATTAATTTCCAAAAAAAAAATCATTGCCAACTGTGCAATTATGTAGCATCAGAGTACTCAGAATCATTTGTATATTACAATAATAATATAGAAAGTAATTCATGAAAATAACTAAATTTTAATAAATTCCGGTGAAACAGGAAGTGGCCGGAAATATTATTTTATGTCAAAAAAATGGGCCTCTACAAATATTAACTAAGCCAACTTTAAAATTTTTACTTAAACAAATAAGGAAGAAATAAAGGGGTGTACCAAGATCTTGTGATATACAGGGTTGGTCAACAACAAGTATGTTATCCCTTATGGAAAACCCTGTATATCTGTACACATTTTGCAGTTTTAATCATCTCCCGATGATGTCAACTTAGTTGGCGAAACGCGCGCCGAGTGTGAGTCCACTGTTTTGGTGTGTGCGGAAAACTAATCCGGCGAGTTGTATTGAGAAGTAGGTTTTGAAACATAAAAGTTGTAAAAACTCATCTACAATTTCAGTTTGACATAAATGTCAAGATATTTGCTGTTTTTGATTGTATTGTAACAGGTGTTTTTTAAAAAAGAGGCATTTACTTTGAAGTGAGAAGTAGATATTTGAACTTTGATTGTTAATAACTTTGAACTTTGTCATTATCAATTTTTGAAGCCCAAAATGTTTAAGAGATATATAAATCGATATCCTCTTTCAAAATGTGTAAAAATATACAGAGTGTTCCATAAGAGATAAAAAACTTGTTGTTGACCTACCCTGTATACAGTATGTCCACGGTTAGAGTGTATAAGAGGGAAAACTTTTTTATTTCTCATTTTACGCTGAAAATTTATTCTTCATAAAAAGTTTTGCTTATGTTAAAAATATTACTGCCATGGAGTAAGCAAACATGTCATGTACAGAGTGTTCAGAAAATTAAAAAATCTGAAAATGATGTGGAGTAAAGTACGTTCAATTTTAACATTATGAAAAACTGTTACTAAAGTTGTTTAAAATTAAAATATTTGTCAAAATTCCAATTTGTGAATAAATCTGCCTGATTCTTTTTTTAAAAAATTTATAAGTATCAAGTGGTATCATGCGGTAAAACTTCCGGTAAAATAAAAATAATTTTCTTCTTACAAAAATTATTAAATAAGACAGTCAATTAACTGTCAACTTTTCAGTTATACAGTTTTTCTTTTCATTTTCAAAATAGTAAAATTATGCCGATTTATAAACAAATTGGAATTCTGACATAAATTTTAATTCTAAACAACTTTTCTTAGTAACAGTTTTTCATATCGTAAAAATTGAACGTAGTTTACTCTACATCATTTTTAGATTTTTTTTGAACACCCTGTATATGACATGTTAACTTACTCCATGACAATCCTATTTTAAACAAAAGCAAAACTTTTTATGAAGAATAAATTTTCCGCGTAAAATGAAAATAAAAAAAAGTTTTTTCTCTTATCCACTCTAACCGTGGACATACTATAGATAGTGTACTTTTCGTAGAAAATCTGAAAATTTCGGTAAATACTGGGGCAATATTTTGAAATTTTTGAAAATGTCAAAAATAAACAAAATAAAGGGGGGGGACTTTCACGTGCCCCACTCTGCATAGTAAAATTTGTATTCTATAATGTGTTTAAACGTGCCTAAATACTACAAAACTATGGTCACGTTTGAGTTCCTTTTAGAATAAATGAGGAGCAGACTTTCTATATGCATTTTGTCCATTATTTGTAATTTTTCAGAAATAAAGAAAATCTATGACAGGTTTGTGGATTAATTTATCCAGAAATTAAATTTCGGAAAAAATGCAACAAAAATCACATAGTCATCGCACCTAGATGTAAAAAATATCTTTTTGATCATTTTCCAAATAACTCAAAAATGTGATGGGCAAATTGCATTTAATTTGTCAATTTGAATTTTTTTTTGGCTGCACAAAATAATTTTACTAACTTGGTAATGGAGCTGTAAAAAACATAATAAGAAAGAAAAGTATTATTTATTTATTGTAAAAAACAGCGTATTATTACAATCGCATAATATGTGATCTTCTTCGATATCCATTATCTTTTTCAATATTATTTTGGTCATTTTAGACAACATTTTCGTCATTTCTGGGCAGACGACGACAATCAAATGATAGTCAGTCCACATTTAAAGGACAAACTGCTGCTTGTTTGTCTTTCAACGTTGGGCATGCTACACATAGAATGTCCATGACGTTTTCATCAATTACTTTACATGGGAAAAGTGCATTTTTTGTGTCCTTTTCTACATAAGATTGTCGCCTGCAATTGATAACTTGTCTCTCCACCTTCGCTTCGGTAGAAAACTTAAAATAATGGACAAAATGCATATAATAGAAAGTCTGCTCCTCAAATATTCTTCACTCCCGTGTGAATAATTGTGTTGATTTAACTACTTTTTTTAATTTTGTTAAGATCTTATTCCTTTGTTGTTCCTTTTATTGTTAAGTAATAAATAAATATAATTTGCTGTTTATTTATTATTATTATTTTTTTTTTGATAATTTTGAAGTAACAACCTAATATCATTTCCTTGGTTTGGTTTATGTCCATTTTAATAATTTTAATTTAATTACTTCGGTCAATTTCATATATTTATATAGTTCATGGGAGATAGAGGACGTGGAGCCGATTTCAAAACACCCCCATATTTGCTCCGTGATGTCCTTCGTTAATCGTTACTGATGTATAGGGAATTTTCTAAGTTGATTTTTTGATTTTGTACGGTATCATTTAACGAATTAAAAATTACACTGTTCTTTATTTTAAACAAGCAATATTAATAATTTAAAACTTAAAATTTTTTAAAAATTTTATGTAATATGAATATTTGAAATATACTAGAGGCTCATTCATTAAACAAAATTAAAAAATACAAAATACTCAAAGTGCGGGACTGGATTTTAAAAAATAACATACTTATCTAACGGAATCTTATTTTCTTATTTAATTTTGCATTGTAATTCATTTAAAGCTCCACTTTTTATTGATCTAAATAAGGTCAGTGATTAAGAAAATAAATTTACCATTTGATGTTGCTCAATAATCAATGGTATTTAAAAAAAAATCTGTTATAATAATGCCAAAAATTTGTATTGTATTTTGTTTGTTATTGATACATAATTCTAAGGTTAACTTCGCCCTCAATAAATACATTTTATTATTGTTATTATTTATTATTTATGTAATTTTCGTATCCATAAAATATAGTGCGATTTTTGATAACTTATCAAAACCATAATTTTCCCCACTCCAATTCTGTATTTTTTTAAAACACAGTATTTTTACGTGTACGCCGGAATACCAAAGACATTTGTGCACAATTTTTTTAATTAATTGGATAAAACTGTTAAAAAAATATGACGTCTCAAAAATTTGGAAGAAATTAGGAAATCCCCTGTATATCAACGAAGGAATATTGAGGGCACATATGGGAGTGTTTTGGAATCAGCTCGACGTCCTCAATCGCCCATTACACTGTCGGTTTAAATCTGTGATAAAAAAGTCAAGTTGTTCAATTCCTGGTTCTATTTCTACTGGTAATAATTATTTCACAGTGATACCACCGACTATAAGAGTTTCTTTATAATAATTAAATTTAAACAAACACATATACACATTTGGGGATGGATTACCTTTAATTTCAGTATACCCTTCTAAAATTTTAAGAAACTAATTTTTATTCCGATTCATATTATAACATCTCGAATAAACAAAAGCAAACAGTTTAGCAGAGACAATACTTTCAAACATTTAGATCTGTAAAGTTTTACAATTTGTATCGGCAATCGGCACGCTTTCGACTGCGGTCGGAACATAGCCATCCTAATTGGTTGAGACGCATTAAACGAAATTGAACTTTAAGGTGCTAATGACAATATGCACACGACTGTACCTTCACCTTCCCAGATACAACCTGTATATCATGAACAGCCTTACGGAAACCCTTAATTCTGTAAAATGTAGGTACGGATGAAAGGGTTGCTAGAGGAAAAAGAAATATTTTCAGTTACCATTGTTTTATTTTTTTACAGAGCTGTAGTGTGCGTACATATTATTTATGTGAAATGTTATATTATGATTAAATGTTGAAAACTACATTATTTTTCATGATAAATCAAAAAGAAAAATTCTCATAAAATTCCTTTATTACTGTGACCGGTTTCGTGAACAAATTAATTACTTCACATCATCAGACACAGGACTACAATAGAAAATGAGTATGGTGGTTACATACATACATAAATAAATGTTAATAAGTTAATAAAACTTAAAAACAAGGAATACAGAAAACAATTATTTCAGTTTTTTTACTAGTAAAAAATAATTGGTAAAAAATGTTTAAAAAATTTTTTTTGTACAAGAAAGATTGAAATTATTCAAATTGAACAGGATTACGTTAGTTTCAAATTATAAAATCGAATAATGTAAAATTTAAACAATTAAAATGTGTAAAAAGGAGGTTCTTTTATATAATACTTACATTTTTATAAATAAAAAACCAGGGTCGTCAAATTAAAATTAAAAAAGTTTTGCAACATAGTCAAATCTGTAAATGTAAGATATAAAATTTTGGTATCTAATTAACTTTTTGATAAAATTTCTAAAATTTTTTAACGTGCTTGTCCTTTTAAACACATACATACACTACAAGTTAAAATCTAATAGGGGATAAATAATTTTTAAAAAAGGAATAGATTAAAAATAGTGCCCTCTAACGGACTATCTTAGAACTAACGTAAAATAAAATTAAAATTAAAGTAGAAAACTATGTGTGCACCAGGTTTCTTTTTTTACAATACTGTAGTTAATTTTATTTCCACTGCAGATGGTGACAGCGGTGAAATTGCATTTGAACGTGGTGAAAATATTAACTTATAAGAAATTGAGGTTATTATAACAATAAAGTACAGCAATTTATTACAGATAATAATTTTATAAAATCTAACATCAACATTTCATCATTCATTAATAAAGTCAAAATTTCCTTGAATAATTACAATAGTTTTTTTCGATAAAAAAATGTTAAAAGACTTAAACCCGGACTACACAATGATCCCGAGATTATATGGTCTCTTAAAAATTCATAAATCTAATATATTTTCAGACATCCCTATTAGACCAGTAGTTGCTTATAACAACTCACCCACATACAAATTGTCTAAGTGGTTAAATAAAGTATAAAAAGATTTATATTCAGGACACTTTTCTTATATCGTTAAAAATAGTATTGAATTAATTAATAAAATCAATACTATAAATATAAATAATGAAGATATGCTAATATCATTGGACGTATCTAATCTTTTTACCAATATACCGGTTAGAGAGGGTAATCACTCTTGTTAATGAAAAATTGTTTGATAGTGATTACTCAGATAATAATATTGTGGATATATCTAACTTATTAACAATTTGTTTAGAACAAAACTTTTTTAACTTCAATAATGACACCTTTGTACAAAAGACAGGTCTAGCAATGGGAAGTCCTTTATCTCCTATTTTAGCAGATATTTTCATGCATTACCTAGAATCAACACACATTCTAAAAAACAACCCATTTACCCAGTATATACAATATTATTATCGTTATGTTGATGACATTTTGATTCTTTGGTCAGGTCCCCCAGACCTATTACCAACCTTTTTAAATTATGTCAACTCTATTCATACAACAATTAAATTCACACTAGAAATACAAAACAATAACAGGTCAATAAACTTTTTTAGATTTAAATATAACTTTAGAAGATAACAAACATTATTTTAATATCTATAGAAAATCTACACACACTGGTGTAGTTATTGATAATACTTCCCTGCATCCCTTTTCACATAAGGTGGCAGCTTTTAATTGTTATATTAATAGATTATTAAAAGTACCTTTATCTATAAATAATTACAATCAGGAACTTTCGGTTATTAAACAAATAGCGGTCACTCATAACTATAACTCTACTTTAATTGATACATTACTAACAAAAAGATTAAATAAATATGTCCAAAATACAGTGTACATAAATACATATAGAGAAGTTCCAACTGAAATTCCATATCGGTCTCTTACGTTCATAGGCCCTGTTTCATACAAAATTTCTAACTGCTTTAAAAATATTTTTCATATCTCCTTTAAATCAACTAACTCTATAGAAAAGTTGTTTGTCAATGGTAAAGATCAAATAGATCCACTAGATAGATGTGGGGTTTATAAACTCTCGTGTAACACATGCAACGGCACATATATTGGTTGCACATATAGAAATTTTAAAACACGGTTAAAAGAACATGTCCGATGTATTAGCTCATCCTCAGGTTTTTCACATTTCGCCAAACATCTTGTAGATAATAATCACACATTTGATAATACTCTTAAAATATTACATTTGGGCAACCGAGGAAATTTAATTAATAACCTTGAAAGTTTAGAAATCCTGAAAGATTCAAGAGATCCCAACACATTATCTCTGAACTCACAGATCCAATTTCAATCGTCATTGACTTTCTCTGTGGTTGTCTGATTTATTTTGTATTGTTGTAATTTTTTCTACTGAAACCTGTTCCACGTGCACGATATTATAAAATAACCTCAATTTCTTATAAGTTAATATTTTCACCACGTTCAAATGCAATTTCACCGCTGTCACCATCTGCAGTGGAAATAAAATTAACTACAGTATTGTAAAAAAGAAACCTGGTGCACACATAGTTTTCTACTTTAATTTTAATTTTATTTTACGTTAGTTCTAAGATAGTCCGTTAGAGGGCACTATTTTTAATCTATTCCTTTTTTAAAAATTATTTATCCCCTATTAGATTTTAACTTGTAGTGTATGTATGTGTTTAAAAGGACAAGCACGTTAAAAAATTTTAGAAATTTTATCAAAAAGTTAATTAGATACCAAAATTTTATATCTTACATTTACAGATTTGACTATGTTGCAAAACTTTTTTAATTTTAATTTGACGACCCTGGTTTTTTATTTATAAAAATGTAAGTATTATATAAAAATGAACCTCCTTTTTACACATTTTAATTGTTTAAATTTTACATTATTCGATTTTATAATTTGAAACTAACGTAATCCTGTTCAATTTGAATAATTTCAATCTTTCTTGTACAAAAAAAATTTTTTAAACATTTTTTACCAATTATTTTTTACTAGTAAAAAATTGAAATAATTGTTTTCTGTATTCCTTGTTTTTAAGTTTTATTAACTTATTAACATTTATTTATGTATGTATGTAACCACCATACTCATTTTCTATTGTAGTCCTGTGTCTGATGATGTGAAGTAATTAATTTGTTCACGAAACCGGTCACAGTAATAAAGGAATTTTATGAGAATTTTTCTTTTTGATTTATCATGAACAATTACTCATATGGGATCAACCTACCTACGCTACATTATTTTATTTATTATATATTACGATTAAATGTTGAGAACTACATTATTTTATTTATTATATATTATGATTAAATGTTGAGAACTGCATTATTTTATTTATTATATATTATGACTAAATGTTGAAAACTACATTATTTTATTTATTATATATTATGATTAAATGTTGAAAACTACAAAACTCCATCTTAATTACGTCTCCCTTTTCTAGCTTTATCTAACTGCCATGGAACAGATCCAACATCACTGTTAAAGTAGGATTTAAATTTATCTCTCACATACATTGCTTCTGCAGATGCATTAACTCCATAGTTTCTAAAATTTATTAAGCCCTCAGCTCTATTTACAAGTTCTTGATCATCAGCTGTTAAGGGTATTACATCATTTCTTAAAAAGTTGTGTAATACGCATGCAGCAAGTATGACCTTATCCACGTTTTCTGGTTTCATTTGGATTTAAAAAAAAAAAATCTAAATTTTTGTACTAGAATACCAAATGCATTTTCTACTATCCTCCTAGCTCTTGAAAGCCTATAATTGAACACCGATTTAGTTTCATCGTCCCCTATAGATTTTCCGGAGTAAGGACGTAACAAATATGTTTTCAGTGGAAACGCTTCGTCTCCAATAAGAACATAAGGCAGCTTCTCATTATCATTTGGTAGATGCTCAGGAACAGGTACATTCAAAGTATTGCTCTCAAAGCACTTCCCCAACGTACTTTGAGAAAATAGTCTTCCATCGCTCGATTTTCCATATCCTCCTGCATCTACTAGTATAAACTTCTAGTTGGCATCTACAACAGCTAACAGAACTACGGAAAATGTTTTCTTATAATTAAAATACAGGGAACCACTATTTTGTGGAGCTACGATTTCGACATGTTTTCCATCAATGGCACCGATGCAGTTAGGGAAGTGCCAGATGGTAGAAAAATCGAAAGCTACTTTTCTCCACATCTCTTCTGCTGGAGGGGGTAATTCAAATGGTGAAAGTCTTTCCCAAATTGATTTACATGTTGATACTATATTTGAATTTATGGCAGTAGGGGATATTCGGTAACTGAAACTAAGCGAAATTTGAGAATCGCCGGAAACCAGAAATCTGTAACAGGTTAAATACTATTTAGATAAAAACGTATATATTTACTTTTATCATTTCGCCTACCGTAAGCAAAGAGCTAGCCTTTCTTCTGGTCCAATGCAATATCGTCATTAGCTATTTTTTTAATTATGTCGTTTTTCACAAAATTAAATCATATTTCAAACTTTTCCACGCTCATCCTAAAATACTTAAAAAACTTTACAGGGTCATTTTTTAATATTGGAAAAATTGTATGAAATTCTCCCTCTTTGTTTCTCTTCAAAAATAGTTCATGGATCCAATATCTCTTGCGACATTTCTTCAAAATCTATACACATGTCCCTATTATAATTAAATCTTCGTCAGAAGACTCCATGACCAGTTAAAAACTTAAGCGAATGTGTTTAAGGAGGTCTACTGCAGGTTACAGCACAGCATGGACAGAGCAGCGGCGCAACCCTACATATGAAAATGCATGCGACCTATGATGACCGTAGCACAGCAGATGCATAGCCGCCGCACGACCGCGGCACAACCCCTCATATGAAAATCAGCCTTCACACTCCACATTCACAATGCTCTTCTATAGCTGAGAGTATAGACTTTTCTTCCCAATAGAGAAACAAAATCTAAACTGTCAACTGTACAAACTGTACAATTATTGCTTAATAGGTATATTGTATATTATTATTTGATGAAATCAATTTGATAGTTTATAGATATATTTGTTAACTTACCTCAATGTTACAGCCAACATTTGATCAGGTTGAATACAATTTCTCATTTGTGTATTTTGACGTTGTAGAACATCTTTCAGCCTGTCGTGTAATTCATCGAAGGAAGCAACTGACATGCGGAAATAATTAAAGAATTTCTTTTCATCATTCCTAAGGTCTTCAAAAAGCTTGTTAAATACACGGTCTATTTCTCTCCTTAGATTAATCGGATGCACCCAAAGAAGGCGATTACGTTTCAACCTTTTTCTACGATGATAAATTAACCATAACACACTAATTTTTGCGCGGTTCATTGCAACACAACTGCTATTAATGACATCCAGGAGAGAACTGAGCTCAACCAACGGCAAAAAATCGTTGTGTGAAAAGTAAGATGCTACGGCAAAATACCGTACGGCTTTTTACCGTACGGCCAAAACCGTTGTGTGTGAAATGAGCGTAGGCGTAACATTAGCTATGGGTCTGACTCAAGTTCCCCATATAAATTTGTACTGGTCTAAAGATGATATATTTTATAACAAATTTATTGCAAGTGCTATAAGTCGAGATCGGTACTTACTATTACTAAAACTCCTCCATTTTGAGAATAACGAGACTTGTGATACATTAAATCGACTTCATAAAATAGAGAATATAATTTCAAAATTACTCCAAAATTTTCAGAAAGTAATGCAACCTGGTAATATTCTCGTTATTGACGAATCTATGGTGCCATTCAGAGGTAGACTTCATTTTCGTCAATATATCCCAAATAAAACCCATAAGTATGGAGTGAAACTATATAAACTTTGTTCACCAGAGGGTTACACTTTCAATATTATCGTTTATACCAGAAAAGGCGGAACAGAAGCCGATTTGGGACATTCTCAATGAGTTGTTCTCAAATTACTTCAAAGTGTGGAACATAAAACTGGTAATATATTTGCTGATAATTTTTATTCAGGTATACCTCTTGTTACACATTTATTAGAAGAAAACATAATGTACTGTGGAACACTAAGAGGAAATAGATATGGATTACCTGATGCTTTCAGAAAACATAGCAATAAGACGAACTAAGGCAAAAATAAACAGAATGTGAAGCCAAACGAAAACAAACCTAAAAAGATGAAGCGAGGCGGAATATTGGAAAAGAAAAAAATGGGGTCAAAATTATAAAATGGATGGATAAGCGACAGATTTTGATGATCACCAGCGTTACATCCCACAACACACGTCTAGTTCCAACGCGAAAGAAAAATAGAAATGGCGAAGATATTGTTAAACCAAAATGTGTAATTGACTATAATGCTGTTAAGGGTGTGGACTATTCTGATCAGATGTCATCGTACCACACGGTATTACATGGAAGCATGAACTGGTACAGGTAAAAAACTTCAAACAGTTTTATAACGACTATACCTATGTTTATTTTTTCTTTTTAGAAAAGTCATATTTGAAATTGTACTCGGCACACATCTGTCGTTAATGCCTTGATAATTTATAATATGTGCTCAGAAACAAAGCTAACAATTACAGAAATCAGACGACAGCTAGCTTTTCCGTTAGTTCAACCCCCGAAGAGCCAACACTTCCTAAGAATTCATACTTTGTTTAAACCGGAAGGACCAGGAAGAAAACGACGTAAGCCATGTAAGGGCTGTCGTCAAATTTTAAAGATATCATGCTTAACTTATCGTGAAGTTGAGAAAAAAGTTCGTCGAGTTATTTGATATTGTTTAGATTGTCTAGGACAACCTGGTTACTGTTTGTCATGTTTTAATACAGCCCATAATTAGTTTTTTCTTTAACAGTTGTATGTTTTTGGATTCAATAAAAAAATAATAAATTTAAATCAACTGTTATTCAACCAGCATTCCACATATACCTTGAAATTCATGGAAAATTTGTTTTTATCATTGTGCTGCACGAGGCCCTGGAGGCATGTGCTGTTGGAATTGAAGATAGGTTACTACTTCAATAATGCTCTCCTGCCTTTATTATTTGAAATAGTGTTACCCGTCATTGTTAGATGACACTAAATATCTATCATGGGGCACATGCCATTCGAGGCATGTCAAGCACATATATTAAGGACAGTCACGTGTCCCCGGAGGCATGTCCCGCATAACAATTGAAACCACACAATCTTCCACAGCAGTCAACTTGATATAATATAAAATATATATATATATATATATATATATATATATATATATATATATATATATATATATATATATATATATATATATATATATATATATATATATATATATATATATATATATATATATATATATACATACTATTCTATCAAGTTGAGATCCAACTAAATTTTGGACAACCTGAGATCTACCATAGAGAAATACATTTTAGGAGTATATTTCGCACCGTTGACTGAAACATTGATAAACAAAACCATTTTCTGTCAGAGGGGAAAAACTTTTTTCTATTTTAATACAAATTATAAAAAATAAACAAAATGAGATCAGAGGACATTTCGAGGTCTGAGATCTGTATGTTCAAAATATGTATCCCAAGTTGAGGTCCAACGGTGTTGCCATATCATCTATTAAGAAAACTTGATGATGTAGCAAAAAATATCCTAACTGCATTCTTGTGCATCATAAATTACAAGTTGTATAAACAAATATCGATCGCGGCTTATATATCATATTTTAAATATATTATTGATAGTTGTGGTGTTGTATTCGATGGTGAACAATGTCTCGTGCAAAAAATATTTTAAATTTAGCATTGCGTAAAAATAAAGATCATTTAGGTAAGTATATTTATTATAGTAAAGACTAACGATTCTAACAAAACTGTTTAATATATATATATATATATATATATATATATATATATATATATATATATATATATATATATATATATATATATATATATATATATATATATATACATATACATATAGACTGAAAAAAACTTTTTAAATATACAGGGTGACTGATCGAAATCATTCGTTAGAAGTATTAAGAGTTATACCAGCTACTTTTTTCACAAGATTAACTGATAAACAAAATAATTGATAAACAAAATAATTTTCTGTCACGAGGGATACACTTATAAACGTCATAAAAATTAAACAAAACGATATCAGAGGACATTTCTGGTTCTCCGGTGTAACCGAAAATATTTTCAATCTGTAATTTTCAGAAAAAAATAGCATGAGTCCTAATGTTGGTGTTAATGTTTGAATACTTTTATTTTATGAATAACATACATGTATATTTTATGAGCGTGGACTGTAAATTCACTGATTGTCTAATAAAAATAGTTGGACATATAACAACAACATGACACCACAAAACAGAAAAAAAACGCCATGACACCCTGATGGTTATGACAGTTCTCAGTAGTAAGTGTCCTCACTCCCTCTTGCGCCAACAACGGTCCCAGGCGGCGTTGCCGATGTTCACTTTTTTCAGATAAAGTACTACCATACCGCCCCCTTGAAAGTACCTACTTTCAAAACAAAACCTTTGCAAAATTATTAAACATCCACAGGCAGTATACACAGTTTTGAAAATGCCCTTTTTACTACTCCATTGGAAGTTTTAACACTTGCCACACGCGCAATATTATCTTCGCCATGGTAAACATTTATTATTCGGCCAATCTTCCAGAATAATGGCTGAACATTGTCCTCACGTAAAACTACCATGAGTCCTGGTTTTAGAATGGTTGGATCGGTCAGCATCCACTTGTTGCGCTGCTGAAGGTTGTGCAAATATTCATTTGACCAACGTCACCAAAACGTTTGTGTAATGTATTGTATTTGTTGATACTTATTCAGACGATTGGTTGGAAGGTCTTCGACGTTTTCTTCTGCTAGCGAGTTCAATTTTGACCCAATTAAGAAATGTCCGGGGGGTAAGAGGATCTAGGTCATTGGGATCATTCGACATTGGACATATAGGTCTTGAATTTAATATGGACTCTACCTGCGTAAGAATAGTATTGAAATTTTCATAAGTAAAATTAGCAATTCCCATAACTCGGGTTAAATGATGTTTTGTTAGCTTTACTGCTGACTCCCAGAGCCCCCCAAAGTGTGGCGCCCTAGGCGGAATAAAATGCCATGTCACTCGATTTTCTAAAAAATAATTTTGGACAGTTTCGACTTTGTTAAGTTTGTTTAGCATGTTATAAATGTTTTGAATTTGATTCGCAGCACCAACAAAATTTAATCCATTGTCTGACCAGATTTGTTTAGAAATACCACGACGTGAAAAGAATCTTTTTAATGCATTTAAGAATACTGGGGTAGACAGATCTCCTGCCAGCTCGAGGTGGACAGCTTTAGTAGAGAAACAAATGAATATGCAGATATATACCTTGACTAATTTTCTGCTGCGCAAAGTGCCTTCCTTTATTATGAAAGGTCCCGCAAAGTCGATTCCACATGTTGAAAATGGTCGTGACGGATTAACTCTCGGCTCAGGAAGTTGTCCCATCATCGGAGTGAAACCGATAGGTCTTGCTTTAAAACACACTATGCACCTTCGAATTATCTTTTTTATTGAATTTTTTGCATTGATTGGCCAAAACCTAGCTCGGACTGCTGATAAAACTGTGTGAACGCCACCATGTAGTGTTCGTTCGTGCTCATATAATATAACTAAATCTGTGTAAGCATGTTTACCTGGTAACAAAATAGGAAATTTTTGGTTGTAATCTAGATTAGCCATTTTCAGTCTCCCTCCAACACGTACAATACCTTCGGGATCCAAAAATGGATTTAAACCTACTATTTTGCTATTTTTCGATACCTCTTTCGACTGATTAAGATTAGATAACTCTTTGGAAAACTCTAATTTTTGGACTAATTTGACTAATAAAATCTCGGCACGTTCTATTTCTTGGACAGTTATGTTGCCTGTAATCCTTTGCTTGTTGTCTTTTATTGGCTTCAAATTTGTAATAAACCTCAGACACCAAGCCGTGACATTGTATAATCGTTTCAATTTTGAAAATTTATTAAATAAATTAAAACTCTTCCGTTGATAGACATACAAATTTCGATTTGCTTCGTTCTTCTGAAATATTCTGTAAATTTAAATTATTCTGAACTGGCCAATATTCAGTGTCGTAACGGAGCCAGGCCGGACCTGACCACCACATGTTGGCATGTATCAACTGATTAGGATTACAACCCCTTGAAATTATGTCTGCAGGATTTTCATGGGAATTTACGTGATACCAACAAGCTGCATTAGTTAAACCTTGTACCTCTGATACCCTATTTGAGACGAAAGTTTTCCACTGTGAAGGTTCCTGCGCCAACCAAGCTAGTACTATTTTAGAATCGGTCCATAGAAAAATTTGATTTACACGTAATTTTACTGTCTTTACACATTTGTCAACTAATCTTGATAAGAGAAGTGCCCCGCACAACTCTAATCTCGGCAGCGAAATCACCTTTAAAGGCGCGACACGTGATTTTGAACATAACAGTTGCGTATAGTGTTTACCGAATGAATCTGTGCTTCGTAAATATATGCACACGCCATATGCTGATTGTGAGGAATCCGTAAAACCGTGTACTTGTAGCTGAACATAAGTTGATAGCAGAACATGTCTTGGAACTGAAATTTTGTCTATATTCTTTCAATCCTGAAAAAATTGTACAAACTGTGAACTATGACTAGGAGGAATTGGTTCATCCCATCCTAATTTTAATTTCCAAAGTTGTTGCAATATGACTTTAGCCTTAATCACAATTGGTCCAATGATACCGAGTGGGTCAAAAACCTGACTTATTATGGATAAAATAATACGTTTAGTTAAAACTTGAGAATGCATATTTATGTTGACAGTGAATTGAAATTTGTCTAAATTTGGATTCCATGATACATCTAGTGTTTTTACCGTTTTATCATCAGAAATATTGAATTCATCCTGTTGTCCATTTGAATCTAAAACTTCTTTACAATTTGACATCCATTGAGTTAAAATAAAACCTGCTGACCTTAATATCTCAAAAATATCCGACTTTAAATTTTGCAAACCCTCAATTGTACTATCTCCCGTGATTAGGTCATCCACGTAAAAATCAGATAAAATAACGTCACTTGCTTTAGAAAACTTATCTTTACTATCAATGGCCGCTTGATGTAGTGCCCTAATTGCCAAAAATGCAGCAGGCGCTTGACTGTGTTCAATACATAATGTGATAAATCTTGATCAGGACCTTTACGCCATAAGATTCTTTGAAGATTGCGTTGGTCGGGTTTAATGTTTACTTGTCTATACATTTTTGTAATATCACCTTTGATAACATAATTGTGTATCCGAAATCTTAACAAAATCGAAAACAGGTCATCCTGTATAGTTGGACCAATGTAAGAAACGTCATTGAGTGAAATACCCGTAGAACCTTTAGCGCTCGCATCGAAAACTACTCGCAATTTTGTAGTCACACTGTTAGCTTTGAACACACCATGATGCGGTAAGTAATAGACATTGTCGTTTGTTTGAATTTGCGAATCGTCTAATTTCGACATATGATGAGGGCTTCGTATTCAAGCATAAAATTTGAGTATAGTTCTGAAAAAATATTATTTCTTTGCATCCTTTGCTCTAAATTTGAAAAATGTACTTATTGAAAGTTTAATTATTTGCTAACAAAGATGTAAGTGAAATTCGTTACGCAAATAGAAATTTAATAGGAAAATGTCTGAAATACAGGATATTAAATGGAACGGACTTACTTTGTAAACAAATGCTGTCTAGGACGTTGGCCACTGTACCCGTTGTGCTGATATACACCTGTTGCTAGGTGGCTGCCGTACTCTCTTGTTTTCCGTTGGTTCTTTCCAATGCGGCTCGATGCACCAAATGTTAATGTTTGAATACTTTTATTTTATGAATAACATACATGTATATTTTATGAGCGTGGACTGTAAATTCACTGATTGTCTAATAAAAATAGTTGGACATATAACAACAACATGACACCACAAAACAGAAAAAAAACGCCATGACACCCTGATGGTTATGACAGTTCTCAGTAGTAAGTGTCCTCACTCCCTCTTGCGCCAACAACGGTCCCAGGCGGCGTTGCCGATGTTCACTTTTTTCAGATAAAGTACTACCAGTTGGTAACGAACAGTTTCGTTCAATAAGTAATCCTATATTCATCAAATTGCACTTTAAAAATGCTTAGAATGTTTGTTGGAACAAATTCATTTAAAATTCAAGCGTTTTATTTTTAAGAGAAACGCTCGGACACGTCGATTTTTATTTTTTGACTGCGGTTTTTCTATGGCAAATTCATGTACACAGGGTGGCCCAAAAATAAGTTACGACCTTCAACTTCATTTTTTCAAATGGAAACACCTATTTTTTATTTAATTTTTTTAATTCTGCATCGAATTGTAAGAGGGAAAAATTCTAAATTCATGGATACAACGTGGGTCAAAAATAAGTTACGACCATCAACTTCATTTTTCGAATAGAAACACCTATTTTGTATTTCATTTTTGAATTCTAGGAAAAAAAAATATTTATGTATACAGGGTGGGGCAAAAATAAGTTATTACCATCAACTTATTTCGAATGGAAATACCAATTTTTTTATTTCATTTTTGAATTCTGGATCTAATTGTAAGTAAGAAAAAAATTCTAAGTAGTCATCGAGAAATTTACGATTGAACATAGCAATAACTAAGACCGTATTTCTGAGGATTTCTCTAAATTTTTATCGTAAATTTCTCAATAACTACTTACCATTTTTTTCCTACTTACAATTCGATGCAGAATTCAAAAATGAAATAAAAAATAGGCGTTTCCATTCGAAAAATGAAGTTGATGGTCGTAACTTATTGTTGGGCCATCCTGTATACATGCATTTAGAATTTTTGTCCTACTTAGAATTCGATGCAGAATTCAAAAATAAAATAAAAAAAATAGGTGTTTCCGTTTGAAAAATGAAGTTGATGGTCGTTACTTATATTTGGGCCACCATGTATAAATGAATTTACCATAAAAAAAAATCGAAGACAAAAATAAAAATCGACGTGTGTTTCTCCAAAAAAACAAACTACTGAATTTTAAATGAATTTGTTCCAACCCATGCGTCCTCATGTACAGGCTGTTACAAATTTGCTTCTCACTACAGAGATCTCGGAAATGGTAAGAGATACGAACTAGCTTAAATAGGGACAAAGTTGCGTAATCAGGTGACCAACATTGTGCCTCTAAAAAAATCAAGGCTAAAATGATTCGTTTTTGAAATATTTGAAAAAAAAAACAAAATTTTGGAAATCTGTTTTTGTTTCATTTCAGCCTTGTTTGAGGTGATATTGAAAAAAGAAGAACACTTTCTCATGGCAACTGTTTGCCCTCGAATGGCATAATAAATTTTTATATGTAACCGAGTATGTAACATTTCGTTTTTTCCAGGACCATCATCATCTTAATTTTTTTTAAATAATACCCTGGAAATTTTATTACATTTTTTTGCAAGCCTTCATAACCCCAATACTGTAATGCCTCAGCCCCAACCATATTCCGAGGTTTTGTCTCTAAAAATTCATCTTCAATGTATTCGTTCCAAATTTATCTAAATTCTTTATTTGGATTTCTATGTTTATTGAATTATCGTACACTTTAAGTGTCGTTAGGCCCTGTGAAATCCACCTAGTTATTTAAACTATTTTTTAAACCATCACGCATTACAATAAAAGATTAAAATTGTAATAATGTTTTAGTTTTGACGCAACAAGTTATCGAGTATGTATGACTAGTGACGGTAATAGTTTAAATACTAGGTGGATTTCACAGGAGCTAATGACACTTAAAGTGTACGATAATTCAATATAACATAGAAATCTAAATAAAAAAATTTGATAAATTTGGAACGAATATATTGAAGATTAATTTTTGGTGACAAAACGTCTGAATCTAGTTCGGGCTGAGGTAGTACAGTATTTGTGGTCATGAAGGCTTGCAAAAATGTAATAAAATTTCCAGGGTCATATTTAAAAAAATGAAGTTGATGATGGTCCTGGAAAGACGAAACGTTATATATAAAAATTGATTATGCCATTCGATAGAGGGCAAAAAGTTGCCATGAAAAAGTGTTCTTATTTTTTCAATATCACCTCAAACAAAGCTGAAATGAAACAAAAACGGTTTCCATAATTTCGGTTTTTTTCAAATATTTCGAAAACTAATCATGTTAGCCTTGACTTTTAGAGGCATAACGTTGAACCCCTGATGACTCAAATTTGCCCCCATTTAAGCTAATTCGTATCTCTTACCGTTTCCGAAATCCCTGTAGTGAGAAGCGAATTTGTAACAGCCTGTATGTTGCAATGTTTTAATAATAAAAAAATTATAACTCTTAAAATTCGTTCAGTATAAAATGTATAACGATTTTATTTGTCACAATACGAAATCTTGAAATTATGAAGATACAGGTATAGGCAAAATTTTAAATTGTATACACTTCATTATTAAATGATAGTTACCTCAGTTACATGACATTTTACTGTTATAACCTCAGCGTTATTTTTAGTCGTTCATAACTCTGAAGAATACCAGTTTATAGACAAGGAAGAAGATCCATGGCTTTGTTATAAGCAATGGAAGGACCATAGCTCAAGAGATATAAATCCAGATAACGTAAATATTTTGTTGTACAGCATCTCATCTAAAATTATTTATATCATGGTTGTCTTATTTGTCATTTTGTAAAAAATGTGAATTATCTATTTATACTCAACATCACTAAAAATATTTGTAATTGTAAATTTCGATTGGGATTGTAGGTTACAGGTCATATAGTAATTGATGAAAACCTAATGCAGCTGACTGAGATACAGGGGTTAATAAAATTCAGGCAAATTTGAAAATTCAGCTCTATGAAAAACTAATTAAGCTAGCCACGTAGCTAAGCTTAAAACAAAAGAACGAAACACTCGAAAATTGAAAAACATAACAATAGGTAGATACATTGAATCAAACAGCTGGGTAATGTCAAACCTAAACAACACACCCAGTATAAGGGCAAACATTTCCTAGAGATACTCGATATAAGTCAAAACTTGAAATGCCAAATAAGAGACCAGTAAAACAATAACACTCTGTATAAATAACGTAATTAAAAGAACTAATAATTTTAGGCAAACAACACCGAAACAGAAACGTTTACAGAAGAACATTGTACATCGTTATCGGTAATGTAATACTTGAATAAAAATAAAGAACAGTAGTTTATTAACAAGTAAAACAATAATTATTGCAGAAATCCTGGAGACCCTCGGACGGCGAAGGGAGCATTATCACAAACCCTAGCACCATCATAAATGCTAATCGTGAATTTTCTTCTCATGATACAGAAGTAGCACAGGTATTAACAATAACCAATAATACATTTTTGGACACTTAACATTCTTGCAACTTTGCAATATTCTTATATTGACCTCGGCCCGAAATAATTTATATATCTGCAGCGGTTTGAATTTCACAGATAAGTCAAACAAAAATAAATCTGAAGCCACAATAATTCTAATTTCTCCTGTTTTCGTAACAATAATCAAATCTAAAATTTAAAAAAATAATTAATTTGGATCTACCTTAAACAATTATTGGATTTTTTATTTTTTTAATAAAGGTTCCTTCATTTCCAAATTTCATATACAGGATATCTCAGAAAGCCTAGGTAAAATTTACAGGTGTATTTTAGATAAAAAGATTATTTCAGTTAAATCAAGTTAAAATACGGTACCTATCCGTCAACATAAACAGTACCGTAAATAATTTAAATTGTACTCCTTTTCTCGATACAATACATTCGTTCGGCAATTGGGCAGTAAGACAATTTATTAATTTGCAGATAAATAAAAGCACAAGTGTTGATGGATCTAATCTCAATACAAATCCTAATGAAGCGAAGTTAAATAAGGCTACTAAGTCGAACGATAAGATTGTTATATTGGTAAGAATAATTTTCTCTTTTAAATAGGTTGGGCAAAAAATTTGTGTAATCCATTAAATTGTTTAAGGATAATGTCTTGATAAATCCTCCAGTAGAAGTAAGTCGACGAAAAGGTAGAGTATGGGATAAAAAAGACAGATGTTCTTTTTGCAATAAAGATGTTACAAATTTTTCACGGCATTTGATCCGTAATCATCAGGTAGAAGAAAGCGTTATTAAAATATTAAAATGTGAAAAGGGAAGTAGAGAAAGAAAACAATTAATTGACATACTAAGAAAGGAAGGTAACTTTTCAATTTTTTTCGAAAATAAAACTCGACCTGTTCAGAGACCTACTTCTAATTCAAATAAGGATTATTTGCCTACAGACTACCTACCATGTAAATATTGCAAAGGTCTCTACCTACGTACATCATTAAGAAGGCATGCAAAAAAGTGCTATCTTAATAATGAAAAGTTGGGAACTGTTCGATATGCAAGTGAGGGCCAAACGTTGTTGGCTTTTACAGAATCCCGAAAAAAATTTCTTAATAGGCTACGCTTAAAAACGGAGGTATTTCATACAATGCACGCGGATAGAATTTCATTAATTGGCAAAAGCGACCCGATCATTTGTCAATACGCAGAAGATTACATTCGAAAACATAAGAGACCTCACATTAAAAATTTGGTTGCAAACAAAATCAGAGAACTAGGTAGATTGATGATACCTCTACAAGACATTTACCAAATTAATACAATTTTGGAGGCACTTAAACCTGAGAATTACGATAAAGTAGTTTCCGCTGTAAGAATGATATCTGGTTATAATGAGACAGACAAAACTTTTCGAGCTCCTTCTCTGGCATTACATTTTAAAACCATTCTATTGGCGGTTTGTTCTGCTGCTAAAACATTAATAATGAAAAAAGATCCTATTATACCAGTCACAAACTATGAGCAGGTTTTAAAAGACATAAAAAAATTTTGCGAACTGGTTGATTACAACTGGAAGTTTGAAATGGGAAGCCTTGCTTTAAAAGATCTTACTGAAAAATGTACTACTAAAAGTAAAAAAAATTCCAGTAACTAAAGATATAATATTATTCAAAAATTATTGTTATGAAATAGCTAATAAATCACTTCAAATTTTGGAAGTAAATTTAAATGATGTGGAAAGTTTTAAAAACATTTCAGAGGCAACGCTAGCTTTAACTATCCTAATAAATAGGAAAAGAGTAGGTGATGTACAATATTTAAAATTAAATAATTATACGTTACCTCAAGCAGTAAATGAAGAAAATATAATTCTTACAGAAAGTGAACGGGCATTAACCAAAACTTTTAAACGCGTTGTAACCATAGGGAGAGGAAGCAAGGCTGTACCGATTTTATTTCCCAGAAACATTCAAGAATACATAGATATAATGTTAAAAGCTAGAACCAATCTCGTATCGAAGGATAACCCATATTTGTTTGCACAAATAAAAAAATCTTTAAAGTGGATTAATGGATCAAATGTTTTGAAAAAAATTGCATTTGATTGTGGCGCACAACATCCAGAAAGCCTTACGTCTTCACGTTTAAGGAAACAAATTGCGACAGTTTTACAAATCCTGAATTTATCAGAGATAGAAATGGAACAAATTGCCACTTTTATGGGCCATACCCGTAAGACCCATGAAAAATTTTACAGGTACGTTTCAATTTATTTAAAAATATGTTCCCACATAATATTTAGCGGTTGTGATAAATTGAAAATATTTTAAAATTCTAGATCATCTTCACTTATATTATATTTTATTATTCTAGCCATAACTACGTACTGTACAAATTCACTTCTAATAAGCCATCTACTTTTAACCACATAGTATTTAGAAAACTATTAAAAATTGATATAATTACCTAATGAATAAATATAATATGTTACTTAAATAGGCTATTAGAACTGGTTTCTAATATTGAATCAGAACATGGATTCCGCGTTCCGTTTAAGAAAAATCTGATAAGTTTCCAATGCTACTATATCTAACACACGCATTTTTTAATGGATTTGTCCGAGTATTTCTTTGAGAAGATTGTTGTTCCAAAAATATCTATTATTTTCACGACCCTATATGTATTTTTATCGTATAGTATTACTTTCAATAGATTACCTGAAGAAAATTTCCAAACATCAAAGATCGCTAAGCTTCTGTTAATGATCGAAAAAGGAATTAATAAAGAAGATGAGGGTAAAACGCTAGACGAAATAGATATACAGTTAACAGCAATGGAATCTAATGAAATAGTAGCTATGAACACCGAAACTGGTAAGTCTATACTTTATTGCATGTCAAAATTAAAATATTATTATCATTATATAACTTAATTATATAAAATAGATAATAAATATTATGATTATAAATTATATTATATAATATTAAGAAATAAATAAAAATAAATAAATTAATAAATAAATATTATTATTAATATTTCAAAATTATTACCGAAGTCATCTGTTCCAGATAAAATTGAAGTTACCCAGGGAGAGAACTCGACAGTAGTGCATGAAAATAATGTGATCGATGATGAAAGAATGCAAAATGGTAATTATTTTATTATTATTTGTATCGTTTTCATTTATCTAAATAACAAAAGCCTCGTAAAATCCATTTAAATATACTTGGCTTAAAAAATATCTAAAAGAACTACAATCTATCAAAAATAAATGTATACCTACTTTTAAATGTTTAGCAGTGTTTTTTATAATCAATTTTTTTTGTAGATGTAACTGAAGTCCACGAAGTTCCAGAAAGTTTTAACAATGCGACATGTTTCCAGAAAAAAAGTGGTCCGTATTACTGTCCTTTTTTTTTAATTACATCATATAAATCATGTGTCACAATGACTAATCAGTTTTGATTAATAATACAAATCATGTTTTTGTAACATGAGTTGAAAGTTTCCATTAATATAATTATTTTCTATACCTTTTATTCAAGTTAAGTTCTACTTGCTTTTTTTATTCTAAATATCTCCTTTACCAAATCTTTATTGTTTTCAAACTGATGGTCTTTTTTTTAAATATTTCGAAATTCAATAAATCCTACTTTTTGTGTATTATTTATTATATTTCTCAATATTTGCAATTATATTGTATTTTGACGGTAGCATAATTGCACTTTTTTGTAGTTTTTGACCTATTTGAGTTTCTTTATAACAAACAAAAATGCATTTTTGGGAGTGCGACAATGGAATGTAAATAAAATAGTAGTATATCTGCTTTACTACTAATTAATAGATCACTATTTTGTTAATAAATTTATTTCATAATAAGTAATTTGTGTAGAAATCCAAAAAAGAGATTAAATCCAAACATTTTGTAAACGTTATGTTTTCGGTTATAAAAATTTATCTACCTACTAACGAAATCAAGTAGATTGTAAAAATAGTGTCAAAAATACAATATTAAATTAAAAATAAGGATATTCCTATAAAGTTCCGATATAATTAGAAGCATTTACCGGGTGGCCACGAGAACCGACCCAGGTTTATAGCTCGTTTATTTATGAATCAACCGCTTTGTAATTTGTAATATATATGAACACTTATTTTCCAACTTGTGATATTTGTAGTTAAAATTGCCGACTTCCGCTTTCGACGGAAATAACATGAAATTTGATTTTTTTTATTGAGCAAACTGTACTTATATTTTGGTATTTTTGGAATCTACGGACCAAAGTCTATCTGATCATGTTGCGAAATTTTCATTTTTTGTTAAAATAATTTTAAAATTTTTTATTTTATTTTAAGGTACCTATTTTCGGATTATTTATTTTTTTTAGTGAGATCATTTCTGGATTTTCTATTAGAGTGATAATCAGGGACCCTAAAGCTGTAAGTCCCAATGTTAAATAGGTTGTATTTGTGCCACAAAAAACTTGTTTTCTGGCCTATATTGTATCTGTTCCCCATCTCATCCTTGCCCAAACGATCTAGCTGTTCATCTATTAATTGATGGAATTGATTAATGGAAGCTGTAACTTATTTTTCACCGTAATTGCATTTAGACGTCTGTAGTCAACACACATTTTTCTTCTTAACTAAAACCACTGGACTTGCCTACGGAGATGTAGATTCTTGAATGATTTTATTATCCAGCAATTCATTCCTGGATGATATTTCGGAAGATTTTTCGTTCAGATAACGGCAACCGGTAAGGATTGTAAACCACCGGTTCATCCGAAATGAATTTTATTTCCATTGCCAATGCACTACTTCTATTTATGTCAGCCAAATACTTTGCTATTTGATCATCATATTCCATTAACAATTGCTTCACCTTTCGTCCGAACTAATTTCACCGTAGTTTATGTTTTTACATTCTGTAATCGTTCGAATTAAGCTACGCGGACTACCCGTATCAACGAGGCACTTAATCTTTTGTTCATTCAAAGTAGCACTCATGATATACGGATTCCGTGAAATATTAAGGTAGGCGCTCACTGATCCGCGCCGATCGAGCCGCACGAATCGCAAGAAAATTCCTTTGCATTGGTTAAATGAAAGTAGTGCGAATCATGCGACTCGGGACAGTAAGTGCACTTTCATTTAAACTAATGCAAAGAATATTTTCTTGCGATTCGTGCAACGCGTGCGGCTCGTTCGGTGCGGATAAGTGAGCGCCTACCTTTCCGTACCTGTCTCATATACACTTTTATCACTTCCAAATTTCTTTTTATTGTTTTTAACTATACGCTCATTTTGTTTATGTCCGTTTTGTTTACAATTAAGACATATTCTCGATTTTGAACAGTCGCGCGCACTGTGTCGCCCCCGCCAATTATAACACTTGACTTTCCCGGTATGTTGGCATCCAAGGGTCTCTTTTGGACTAAACCAGTAAATTTGATGTTATTTACGTCGAAACTGGAAGTCAGCCATTTTAACCACTCATGTCACTACCAAAATAAGTGTTATATACCTACATGTCAAATATCAATATTTCGTGGCCACCCGGTAGAGACATTATTGGTTTTCAAGAAAATTTATTTCCTCTATCACAAAGTTTAATGAGTTTTTATTTACATATATTCGTGGTACATATAAATTATAGGGTAAGTCACGAAGTCAAAATGTTTAAACCTCGTATCCAATTTGTTATAATTATATCACATTTATTGTGCCAACTGCACGCAGAATAAGTAATTTGAATTTGAAAATTTATATGTATTTGGTAGTTTTGCTTTTAGAGAAGCATTTTTATCTATAAAAATCAAATTGAAAATAACGATTGTTTTTTTTTCAGATGGAAGGCAAAAGTGGTTACCTAATCAAAAAACGATAATGAAAAAATACTTTAAAATTAATATTAGAAATAAGAAAGCCCCCAAAAAGAAAGGTTGCCTAGAATTTATAAATAAATTCAAGAACGACTTTGAAAACATTACATGGCTGCGTGTGAAAACGTTTATTTTCAATGAATACAGCAAAAAATAAAATGATATGGTTTTTCTAAAGTTGTAAATATTATGTATTAAACTTGCTCCAACTACCATAATTATTATTTTTTTCTGATCATTTATTGTCTATGGTTGAAATAGCTGATGGTCATAGTTTAGTTTCAATTTGAAATTTCTGGGTTTTAACATAACCTGACTAATCGATTATACTAAAATCCGATGCACATTTACGTATGTATTTTAAATGTTTGATGTTCATCCTAGGTCATTCCTAGAATTTTACTGTTTTTTGTGTGAGGTATTACTCATGTTTACTGGTGTGGATCTTTCTGCAATTTCTGTTTACTTATTCTGCTTAAAGTATCTTGGTTCATTTTCAAATTTTTCTTTCCGCAAAAAGTCTTTTCATTTCCGCAGTTATAATAATGTTTTAAAAGTGGTGCACATCAAGTTTATTCTTTTCTTCTACTACACTTCGCCCAATAATAAATGGAAGTACAACGACGTTAGAGTGGAGAAATTCCAATTTAAGGGTAATACGTAAATATAATAACACGAATTATATGACCTTTAAAATTTACACAGTTTCTTAATAAATTATATATTTCGAACACATTCCCAATTTAAAAAAAATATTTAGAGCTAAATATGAAAAAGTGAAATTGAGTTCAGAGGTCGTTGCATTTCCATTTATTTTTGGGATTACTACAATAGTAGTCCACATAAAATGCAATTCATTTTAAAATTATACTCGTATACGGTTTTTTAAAAATATATTTTAAGTACTTAAAATGCATATACGTATAAACGGTAAATAAAAACAAAGATGATATTACAGTACGAACATGAACAGTAACAACATTCGATAATTAATTTAGAAAATTCGGACGATTTTTGACGCCTTCGGGATTTTTTAACGTCACTACATAAGCATTCAATTTATGTAAAATTCAGCTTGTAAAAGTTATTGCGCAGAATGCTGAATGTAGGAAACTACTTATGATGCAGGTTGGAACAAACTTAATATCTAATTTTTCTCATTGTGGAAGAAATACAACAGTAATACTTTATGTTAAGTTTATCAGAAATCTTGTTTATTATTTTAAAATATATTCGTTGAGTTAGCCTCTATCTGGATTCTTTTCTGACTGGTGCTTGCTGAATAGTAGTAGTGAATTGATATTGATTTGGTACCTACCTAACTTGTTATTTGACGCTGAATGCTTGAAGAGACACTAAACTGCATAAAGTGAGTTTTCTCCTCATATTTAAATATTTCAGTCAGTATAAGTATTTTTTTAAATTGTGTGTTTGAAGGGATTTTGAGGAATAAATAATAAAATAGTAACTTTTCACTTAGAACATTAAAAGAACTTATACATAGAATAGGATGTGTCTCACACGAGACACAGAGATACACTATAAGCATGATCTAGCTCATTGACAAGAGATAGTAGCTTTTTTTTCAAAAGATAGCAGTCTTAACAAAGCACCCTTTATAAATCAGTCGACATATTTTTATGACTTTTGGTTAAATCATTACTTGTAAGATTTATATTAAGCAAAATTATTCTTAACTTGTAGGTAATGTAATTTTTCGAAATTTTGAATTAACGCTTTTTTTGAATTATTTATTAATTAAAAAAAACAATTTTTGAAATTCATTATTTTATTAGTAAATAATACGTTTTACTTCCAGAAAAACGCAATGTTAACAGTACAACTTTTTATGTTCATCTGCACGGGTATTGCTTTTGCGGTAGACCTTTTTCCATGTACGGAAAACGTCGACGCACAAATGTTGGCGAGAGCCAGAAATATTATAGAACATACACCGCCAGGCTATGCGGTGCAAAACGTAGTACCACAAGTGACATTAGGACGAAATCCCCACAGATGGATAGTTTCATTTACCAGAAATGACAACAATTATGAATATGGGTGTGCATATTTAGTTGCCACGAAAAAAGATTTCAAACGAGTATGCCCTTCAGGTTCTACAGTAAGAACAGTTTCTGTACAGGATAGCCTAAACCAACGAGTTATCGTGGTTGAATTTTTAGTAAACTGCTACTGTGAAAAGAATACAAGGCGAAGACGACGTTGGGTGAGGGAACCCTCTATGTGCCCATTTAATAAATAATTTTATCATTTTTTTTTGTAAAATACAGTGTGTTTATAAAGTTGTCAAAAAATTAAATGGCGGATTTTGCAATTGATACTAAGGGGTATTGTGAACATAAATATTTTTTCATTTGAATCTTCCTTACAAAGCTATCACCTTGTATAGAGTGCGCCAAAAACACTTTATTTTTTTTGTCGAGAACTTAGAATTTGTAATTTGGTATTTTATTTACATGGCAGGCAGCCACGTCCCAAAAGTGGCCCACTTAATTGGCACTTTATAGACACAGTTAAAACACTGTTCTGTGACAAGCAAAAGATCATTTAAGAAACTGATATTTTAATGGACAATATCTGTAACCAATTCTTATTGTATATTACTATCCAATTGTCATAGAATACTGATCATAAAATATATTTTTTAAAACTATATCTTGTCTCTTAAACCACATCAAAATTAGTTGAATCTGCAAAAAAATATTGAAAAAGTCTCAGGCCTACTCTAAAAACTACTAATAATTGACATGTTTTAATTCTTTCAAAAATATCAGCATAATCTAAGATAAAATACATGACCCCGTTTTTTTTTCATCTGAGAAAATATTAATTTTTGGGAAAGTGTGTAGCTTTGAAATTTTTTTTAAATTCATTCAAAATTTCAAATGCGTCTAACTTTTCCAAAAATTAATATTTTCTCAGATGAAAAAAGAATGGAGTCATGTATTTTGTCTTTGATTATGCTATATTTTTGGAACAATTAAAGCATGTCAATTATTAATAGTTTTCAGTGGGCCCGGGATTTTTTCAATATTTTTTTTACCAATTTTGTCATCTTAATATCTGATGAAACCTCTTTCTTATGAATTGGTGTAGATCCCATGTCTTTAACCAGAGGGTTAAAGACATGGGAAAGACAGTGTGTTCAAAATCCACCCTGCCACCGATATCAAACCAATGAATGATTTGATGTACACCGTACAGTATTCCAAGGTAAGTGAAAAAAAAGTATAAATAACAAAAAATTTTAGTAAAAATTTTACATTTAAGAGTCTAAGCTTGCTTGATTTGAAAATAAATGATAATTTTCTATTTTGAAAAATCAAGTAGGCCTTGACAGGAGCAATACACTTTATTCTCTTTGTAGGTGAAACGTGATTTGCATTTTTTCCATAATTATATGTTTTCTGTATAGATAGTGAGATATACATAAGAAAAAGGAAAATCCAAGTTTGTCACTATAACTTGGATTTTTTATTTTTCTATATTGATCAAAATTTGGGTCATAGAAATCATTGTCAATTCTGAACAACTTATTTTTCAGATATACAATGTTTGAATATTTTGTGCAGAAAACAAATATTGCCTAAAGAGAAAAGAAAATGTAACTCGTTTTAGCTACTCGATTTTTCAAAAATGAAAATTTACCACTTTCTAATGAAACAGGCCTGGACCCCACGTCTTCAAATTCCACCTCGACAATCTATTATTATTCAGAGACACCTTCACTTTTCATTTGCTTCACCCGAAAAACTAATTGTAAAGTCAAGAAATTAAACCCAAGTAAAAAGTAGTTGAAGTGAACAGTCCTCATTGTATCTTTTAAACAGAGTACTTTGTGTATCTTTTTTTTTATAAAAATATGCAGCAGATGCAACAGATACAGGGGTATAAATGTTCTTTCTAAGTTGTATTTATATAAGTCTCTGTATTCCAAAAACAAAATATTTCCTCTTAATGTTCACATAAACTTTTTGCCTTTCTTGAACAAAATAATTACATTCTAAGTTTTCAAACAGATTTTTTTTAAAAAAAAAATCCCTCGGCTTAAAGCCGACTTTGAAATACATTTTTATTTTTTTCTAGAAAAAATTTCTGCTCTATTATGTTAATTTTAAAAAAAGAGATACACAAAAAGTTATATTCAAAAATACACTAAGGGTTAATCACATCAACCACTTCTGGTGAATAGTTTGTGGAAAAAAATAACCTCTTTAGCATATCTTTCTATTGATATAAATAAAAAAATTAAATCAAATTCCTAAGTTCTTGAGAAAAGCATATACAATGTTTTTTAGCACACCCTGTACATGCTAATAACTGTGTAACGAATAATCAGATAAAAAATTGTATTTAATAATCCCCCTTAAAATCCATTGCAGAATATGATCTATCATTTCATTGTTTGCCATACACCCTGTATTAATATCATGTAAAATATTAAGTTTTTATACCAATTATATATTTTACCCTAAAATGTTTTACCTTAAAGTTCTTGTAAAATGTTAATGAATGTTATTAAATAAATAAATAATTAGATATTGGTAACTGTGCGTGTTTATTCAATGTACAAAGTGTAAAATAATTGTAAGAAGTAAAAACATTTTTACTTCGATCATGATATTTGCTGCATATTTTTATATTTTAAAAAAGTGATACACAAAAAGTTATATTTAAAAATACAATAAGGATTAAACGCCTCAACCGCCTCTGGTGGATAGTTCTGGATAAAAATTAACTCTCAAAATATCTTGCTATTGATATAAATAAAATAATAAATACGGAATTCCTAAGTTCTTGAAATAAAAAATGTAAATTATTTTTTAGCGCGCCCTATATATGCTAATAATTGCGTAAGGAATAACTCTGATAAAAAAAAATGTATTTGACAAACCCCCTTAATATACATCGCAGAATCTACCATTTCATTTTTTGACATCAGTTTATAAATACCCTGTATTAATATTGTGTAAAATATTAAGTTTTTATACCAACTATTTTACCTCAAAAAGTCTCGCCTTCCAAGTTATTATAAAATGCTAATGAATGTTTTGGTGACTGCCATGTTAATACAATGTAAATAAGTGTAAAAATTTAAATAAATGAATTTTGTAAGTCAGTTATATTATTATATAATTTAAATACAGAAAAAAACAAATAGAACTTACTGGTAAGTATTTACTAATTAATAATTATTATAATGCTTAAAGCTTACAATTGAAATTTAAGATTTTTCATCAATTAATTGATATTTCGATGTTGCCGCTATCATCGGATCTCTACACTAACGCTAAATGTCTTATATACAATATGGTGCAGCAGCTCCATCTGCATCATCATTGTTGAACCCAAATAGTATATAAAGTGATATTTACGTGAAAAATGAGATCAGATCAAAAAATTTAAATACAGTTTCCTACGATGAAACAAGTCTAGCTGTGTTGATTTACACAGCAAAACAAAACGAGATCCGAAATCGGATCTCGACTTACCAAACGGATCTCAGTTTGTACTGTATTTAACTTAAAATGATCTCGATTTGTACGTATATATATGTATGTATATATATATATATATATATATATATATATATATATATATATATATATATATATATATATATATATATATATATATATATATATATATATATATATATATATATATATATATATATATATATATATATATATATGTTAAATTCGTTTTCCGGGTATACTCCCGCGTAGGTGATAAGCCCCGAGAGGGACCGTGGTTGTCTGAACGACGTTTCAGCAGAATCTCATCTGCCATCTTCAGGTTCCTAACCGTTAACTGCTTACTGCGGCTTCTGGTTACTCGAACTGAAATGAAAATTTTCATTTCAGTTCGAGTAACCAGAAGCCGCAGTAAGCAGTTAACGGTTAGAACCTGAAGATGGCAGATGAGATTCTGCCGAAACGTCGTAGACAACCACGGTCCCCCCGGGGCCTATCACCTACGCGGGAGTATACCCGGAAAAACGAATTTAACATTCACCACCCGCGAAAACCTGAAAACAATATATATATATATATATATATATATATATATATACATATATATATATATATATATATATATATATATATATATATATATATATATATATATATATATATATATATATATATATATATATACATACATATATATATATATATATATATATATATATATATATATATATATATATATATATATATATATATATATATATATATATATATATATATATATATATATATTGAAGTATACCGTACCTAGGGCATTTCATTTATTTCAAATTTTACCTATTTACTACCCGAAATTAATTACTTTATTATTTCTAAATTAATATCATTTAAAATTAATTATTATTATTATTTCTAAATTAATATCATTTAAATTAATTACTTTATTATTTCTAAATTAATATCATTAAACGTTAATTATTATTTCATTACAAAGAACCAGAATATAAATCGTATTACATTAGAAATCTCAGGGTTAAATAAAATTTCATTTTAGAAGCAAAAGTGCACGTTTGAACGCCCAATTTTAGTCAGTTATCAATATGTTAATGTAAACATAGAAATTCCAATGCACTACACATACGTGACTGCATTCCTTTGTGTGGGAACCTGTTAGAAACGCATCAACATTTCAAGGGAGAATCGACTTTAAAGGTCGTGACGTCAGGGGATAAAATTTGTATAAAACGCGAGGCCCGGCAGGACTCGAGGTGATTGCGACTTAGTCGATCATCCAGCTTGGAAGTAATTCCGAGTTAGCCTTTACGGTTCATCAGCTCAAGATTAATTTCTGTGAGTTAGCTGGAGGATTTATCCTTTACAGTTTACAACAAGGTGATTGCTAGTCGATCATCCAGCTTGGAATTTATTCCGAGTTAGCCTTTACGGTTCATCAGCTCAAGATTAATTTCTTTGAGTTAGCTGGGGAATTTATTCCTTACAGTTTACAACGAGGGAAGACGCGGTGCATTTATTTTGCAAGTCCATGAAGTGCAACTATTCCGGTATGCACGACCCGGGGCGACGAATTGAAGAAATCGGGGGAGAGGACGTGAATGAGTCACTAGGTAAAGGTTAGGCTATCTAAAAGGGTTTCGGTATATTAGTTTATTCCACGTTCCAAATGATTAAAGTAAAATTTTTATACAAGTTTAAATATTATAAAATAAAGGGGTTTTAGTATATTAGTTATTCCAAATTCTAAATGATTAAAGTAAATTTTTTTGTTTAAATCGTAAAATAATATATTTAGTTGAATCTCTGAAAATTAGAGTTCTATAAGTTTAAATACGACTTTATGTTTTGGTTCTCTGGCTAAGTTAAATAAACGTACGTATTGTGGTACCAAGTAAACATTTTAGTAGGAAAGTTAATTAGGGTCACTTTTCAGTTTAATTATTTTATACATGTTAACTTCACTCGCTGTGATTGTGGGATGTCAATTCACTGGGGCGGGTTTGCTAAATAAAATATGTGCAATCGGTTATTCGGTCAATAACCTGTACTTTAAAATAGGTCAGCTGTCTATTATCGACATCATACTTTGAGTCCGTCCCCGACCACCCTTCGGCGATGTTTGTTGTGGTCATTTTGTGTCAACGCACACTGGGACCTTAACGCAGGCCACGCCGTGGGGGCCGGCTACTTTAATTTACAAGTGTTTCGGCCGTCAGTTCATAACTGCGCTGTACTTGTTATTACGTATAATCAATTGATTGAGGTATTACTCGAGACTTGTTGGAGTTGCCTGTCTCCTGACTGTTTAATTAAATAAAACTTCGAAACAGACTACCGATTGGTAGTGAGCACTCTACCCGATTGGGGGATGTTCTAATAAAAAAAGCAAACTTCGAAACAAACTACCGATTGGTAGTGAGCACTCTACCCGATTGGGGGATGTTCTAATACAAATAAAACTTCGAAACAGTTGGGTTACATGTGTGATTCTAAGAAACCTCGAGGCTGCCATGTCCGCGAGTCATGCAGGGAAATTTCCCGTACAGCCGATATGAATTTACGCTGACTTCAGACTCCGACAGTCAAATTTAGACGGACATTTCTGTCACTCAACATTGTTTGCTTTGCACATGTTTTATATTGGCAGGTCCGGCACAGGTATTGATGTAATTACATCACAGCATTGCTTTGTGTCTCTTCAGGACCTAACAAGTTATCAGGCGATTGCCACATCAATTATTATATCTGACTAAAAACAGTGGTTATTTTCCCACTAACTTTGTATTCTATTATCAGGCGATTGCCATGACGATTGTCATTAGATAATGCGACATCCGAGAATTCTCGTAACAATAAATGTATAAAACCTCTATTTGTTTTCTTCTTACATAATTTCAAAACATTACCTAACATATACAGGGGGAGATTAGCCTCACTCGACTTAACAAACTCAGTGCTATAAAATAAACAGCAAAACCATAAAATCAATAATAAAAACAGTTTTCTCAATAAGATAATAGTGGCTTGGTCTCACAAACAATAGTGCATAAAAGATGGAATAAGTACTAGGAAACTATGAGAGTTTTCTAAAGGTATAAGTATCAAGTGTTAAATTTAATTCACAAAGTAACAAATAGCTAGTATTATCAAACTTTATATAAAAGAACCTGGGTAAACCATAAACGGGGTAGAACATAAATTGGGGAAATAATAATTTGAGGTTACTACACACACAACGTAATTTGGGTCCTAATTTATAGAAAACTAGACGATCACGTAAATGGCCAAAGTATTGTTTGTCTTTCCTTAAAAAGAAGGATAAATAATACAAATAATACAAATAAAATAAAATACACAATAAAAGATACAACGCGTGGGGGGGGTTGGGGGTTATTCACTGGCGCTACGTGACCAGGATATAGAGTCGTAAATAAATTGATAATATTGCATGTTACAAATTAATTATTAGTTTTTGATACTGCCTTTATGAATCACTAGGTTCCACCGAAGCCATTGGAGACGACAGCAGTCCACCTCCCACAGAGCCCGTCAACATCACGCCGCCTCCGCCACCTCCCTCCGTCGAAGCCCAACTGGAGACCTTGCTGACCACCATGAAGGAAATTCAAAGCGAGCAACAACGCCTCCACATCCAATTAGGCAAAAGTTTGGTTGCCATGCACAAGGAACGACAGGCTGCTTCCACTAGCGTACAACACCAACTACAGGACATTGCCGCCTCCAGGGAGACGTCGAGTCCACAAGGCAGCTTCTCCTCTGGTCAAGATAGCCGTCCGATCTATGTCACACCGAGCCCAACGTTACCCATATTCAGAGGAAAGAATAGACACCCTGTGAAGTACCTGCAGGAATTGGAAGGTTATTTGAGCAAAATGAACGTTCCCGAAGCCAACAAACTAGACGTCGTGAACGAGTCGTTAGCTGACGAAGCACAAGATTGGGCAGCCATTTACAAAATCGCCTGGGTCACTTTCGAAGACTTCAAAACTGACTTCCTTGGCAGTTACTGGTCAGACGAAGAACAAAACAAACTACGCCGCCTCCTGTCCACGCATAGATGGGTGCGAAATGCCGGTCGTACCATGGAGACCCATTTTGCACACTATGTCGGTCTAGCCAGGTTACTGACCGATCCACTTCCCGAAACTGCTCTCGTCACCGAGCTGATGAAACATTTTCCCGCCAACATTCAATCACTGTGGCAACTCAAGGAGGGAAAATCCATTGCAAGCGCTGCCGAATTTCTCCGCCTCCAGGAGAGTATCCTAACGCCATCCACACCCACGACGCAGACGTCCACTCCGCCCGAGCCACCAGCAAACAATACACATAAGCGTTATCGATGGGATAGGGGAGATAGGAACTTGAACCAGGAACCCAGATCCAAGTTTCCGCGGCAGGGAAACGAAAACCGGTCGAATTAATGGAGGCCGTAGTTTCGACCGTCTCACCCATCCACCGGCCCCGACTACACACATCCAACATCCCCATAGGCTGGTACCTCATGCAGCGTATGGGTTGGCAACGAGGACAAGGCCTAGGTCGCCATGGGCAAGGCATCCGTGACCCCATTCTCGCCAGACGCCACCGCGGACGCACAGGGCTACGTGCGCTAGACGAACCGCTCCCACGACATAGAAGTTTACACTTGGGTTGGAAAAGAGCAGAAGGAGCATCCATATTAGCACCTACAATTCCACCTAGACGTCTACTACCCGAAATCGACCTACAATGGGGAGAAATTACAATTACCACGTTACTGGACACCGGCAGCGAGATTACCTGTATTTCGGAAGAAATATACCTTGACAAAATTCAGTCATCACATCCACCCACTTTGCCGCTACGTGCCATTCTCATACAAGGAGCTTTTGGAAACAAAAGTAAACGTATCTCTAAACAAATAATGCTGAACATCCAACTCGCTGGACACGACTTCGATTTATGCTGTCTCATTGTACCTGGACTCATTAAACCCTGTATAATAGGCATGGATTGGCTACGTACTAATCGTTGTACACTGTGCATGGAAAAACAAATTTTATCCCTTATTACACACGACGGCGATAAACTAGAGGTAGCTTTTACAAGTCAGACAGACGCCGACCCCAGCTACATGATCGAAACCGAGGAGAATGAAATCACCGCCCTAATACAGGCCAACATACAAAACAATCAGCCAGATTTAATAAACAACAAAGTTTGCGAGAGCCGTCTACCTGCCAGCGGACAAACACAACTACACAAGCTGTTAACCGAATATGTGAGCATATTCCCAACTAAGCCTGGGTTAACCCATTTATACAAACATAAAATTCAGATGGCCGATGAAACACCGTTCCTGAGGCGAAGCTACCCTGTACCATTCGCACTACGACCTGCAGTAGAGTCCAAACTTGAGGAGATGGTTCAACAGGGCATTATAGAACGAGCCGCTTCGCCATATTCTAGCCCTATGACGGTTGTCAAGAAAAAGGATGGCACTGTACGAATCTGTCTCGACGCCAGACAATTAAATGCACAGATGACCTCTGACCACGAATGTCCACCTGCCATCGATGAACTTTTACAACAATTCCATGGACAGAAATATTTAACGACTATCGATCTTGTCTCTAGTTATTGGCAAGTACCATTAACCGATGGAAGTAAACAGTACACCGCATTTTCATATAACGGCAAGAGTTATTGTTACCGAGTATTGCCTTTTGGGTTAAAAACAGCTGTAGCGAGTTTTACAAGATGTATGGACATCGTGTTAGGGCCTGACATCCGTCCTTTCATACACAATTACATCGATGACCTACTCATAGCATCATCCACTTTCGAAGAACATATACAACATTTACGAGCTGTGCTTGAACAACTTAAGAAAGCCAACATGACAGTTAACCTCGAAAAATCATATTTCGTTCGCACTCAAGTTAAATTTCTTGGACATATTCTAACACCCGATGGCATCTTAATGGATCCCGATAAGGTGCAAGCCATCCAGGACTTCCCCTAAACCTGTCAGATTAAAACAACTCAGAGCATTTCTAGGCCTGTGTCCAAAGTATTCACATAACACTTCAAAATTGAGCCACTTATTACGTAAAGGCGAGCCTTGGAAATGGGGTGATAATGAGGAGAAGTACTTCCAAGAAATAAAAACACAGTTTATAAAAGATGTGGTACTTATACACCCTGACCCAACCCGGCCATATATCTTAGAAGCTGACAGTTCACACTATGCCATAGGCGCCGTACTGTACCAAATCAGTCAGGAGGGACACATAGGCGTAGTAGGATTCTATAGTCGCAGTTTGAGGGGACCAGAATTAAATTATGTAACCACAGAAAAAGAATTATACGCCATCACCGCAGCGTTACGTAAATTTCACCTGTATTTACTACATTCTGCTTTCACTATACGAACCGATCACCGGGCTCTCACTTTCATTAAGCATTGCCGATTCCTGAACGAACGAATTACTCGATGGGTATTATTCTTACAACAATTTGATTTCGAAATACATCATATCAAAGGTGTTGACAACAAAGTCGCCGATACGCTGTCCAGGTATCCAGCAGATAACTCGCAGCAGGAAACCATTGAACCTATTGTAGCAAGTTTCACCGTGGAGGGGTCTGCCGAATTGTTAGAGGATTTTAAAAGATTAGGCCAGTTACAAAAAGAGGACCCTTTATTGAAACAAATCATCCAACACAAGTTAGACCCGTCTGTCCAGTTAGAAAGGAGGTTGTATCGCATAATCGATTGTTACCAGTATGAACAGGGCATTCTACTACACTTAGACCCGTTTACCAAGCACAAGACGCTGGCCATCCCAGCCCGGCTACAAGATAGATTAATATGGCAATACCACCTTGAAATGGGACATTTCGCCGGCCGCAAGGGTTACCTGATGTTACGACACTCATATTATTGGCCAAACATGAAACGTCACATACACCATTTATTACAAACCTGCGAGTTATGTCAGAAAACAAAGAAACCGAATCAGAAGTTGGTGGGCCCATTACAACCTGTAATTACACAAGCAGTAAGAGAGCTAGTAGCCGTCGACTTCTGCGGGCCACTACCACAAGGACGCGGGGGAGTGACTTACATATTGGTCGCCGTAGATATTTTTTCCAAATTCATAAAACTATTTCCACTAAAGAAAGCCAACGCCGTCGCCGCAGCAAATCGAATTACCAAGGATTTGACGCAACTATACCCGGTCAAGAAAGTACTAAGCGACCATGGGACTCAATTTACATCGAGAGTGTGGAGAAACAACCTACAACAAGCAGGCATCCAGGTTACCTACGCAACCATAAGGCACGCAGCATCTAACCCAAGCGAGCGATACATGAAGGAACTAGGGAGATTTTTACGCACTTATTGCCCCACTAGGCATACGAACTGGCCCACATATATTAGCAGCATTGAAGAATGTCTAAACAGCGTACCACATTCTAGCACTGGGAGATGTCCTGTTGAAATCCTTACTGGACAACCGCCCAAGCGATTCCTACAACCAGTATTAGACCGATATCTACCGGCATCAAAGAACACGGCACCTGAAGAACTTCTCCAGTCAGTAAGAGATTTTCTAATTAAGACATCCATGAGGAGAGCAGCGAAACAGAAGGGTAGAATTATTAATTTCCGAGTTGGGGATATGGTACTTTTAAAAACACAGCCCACATCGGACGCCGCTGCTGGCATCACACAGAAATTCTCACTTCTCTACGAAGGTCCCTACCGCATTACAGCCGTCCCGCATGCTAATGTTTACGAATTGTCAAGTACACAGACAGGCACTAAAAAAAGGCACTTTCAACACGGGCAATTTACGCCCTTATCTTTTCGACTAAAAACATGGAAATCCAAGTAAAAGTACAAGTGTTTTACACCAGCACACCAAAAATGACAGTACAAAAAAGGACGAACCCACCACTGCAGAATTCATTATTATTTCAAACTGTGTTAAACCATGTCGACCTTAACGCAAGCCGCCATCCGTGCGAATTTCCGTGCCCGGAAACAATTAGCAAAAATGAGAGATCCGGATGTATTGATAATACGGACGGATTATAGTGACGTGCCGATACACGTGTACCCAGATGGACGTCCAGTTACGCCAGGGCGTGAGCTAGGCCGTTTAATTTGCCGGAAAACTCCGGACCCCGAATTCCACCCAGGGTGTCACCCCGACAAAGCATGGATTTGAAGGTATTACGATGGAAACCACCCATGCAGAAACTAGAGACCTGCCCACGACACGTTGCTTCTGAGGGACCGATAACAGTCAACAAGTCTAGCGGACCCAACCAGCAGGGACACCCCCAGGGACCGAAATGTAAGTCGACGCCGGTTGTATACCAGGGGAGTACAGCCCAGACCCCGAGGCCACCACCTTCGAGGAGGCGTTTTGACAAAGCCGGAGACGGGCGCCATACCACGACGGACCGCCACCGACCGGGACCAAGACAGCTGGAGGACCATCGCCGAGGCAAAATCCGCAGCCACTCGCCGCCGAGGAAAATACGCCGCAGGGATTGGTGGAGTCATTGAGATGGAACCAGGATGGAGGACAGGTGAATGGGGAACGGAAGAGAGCCGCCACCGACGTTGGGATTAATTCTCTTTTCTCTTACAGATTTGTTGCAGCTAGAAGGTAGTTAGATAGGGATAATTTAGGGACATTCTGTAAACTTGGTACTACAACCCGGTATTATGCGTTTCGTGGCGCATATAATAATTGGCTTCACCATTATTTTACACCACGAAAGGGGAGAGTGAAGTATACCGTACCTAGGGCATTTCATTTATTTCAAATTTTACCTATTTACTACCCGAAATTAATTACTTTATTATTTCTAAATTAATATCATTTAAAATTAATTATTATTATTTCTATATTAATATCATTTAAATTAATTACTTTATTATTTCTAAATTAATATCATTAAACGTTAATTATTATTTCATTACAAAGAACCAGAATATAAATCGTATTACATTAGAAATCTCAGGGTTAAATAAAATTTCATTTTAGAAGCAAAAGTGCACGTTTGAACGCCCAATTTTAGTCAGTTATCAATATGTTAATGTAAACATAGAAATTCCAATGCACTACACATACGTGACTGCATTCCTTTGTGTGGAACCTGTTAGAAACGCATCAACATTTCAAGGGAGAATCGACTTTAAAGGTCGTGACGTCAGGGGATAAAATTTGTATAAAACGCGAGGCCCGGCAGGACTCGAGGTGATTGCGACTTAGTCGATCATCCAGCGGAAGTAATTCCGAGTTAGCCTTTACGGTTCATCAGCTCAAGATTAATTTCTGTGAGTTAGCTGGAGGATTTATCCTTTACAGTTTACAACAAGGTGATTGCTAGTCGATCATCCAGCTTGGAATTCCGAGTTAGCCTTTACGGTTCATCAGCTCAAGATTAATTTCTTTGAGTTAGCTGGGGAATTTATTCCTTACAGTTTACAACGAGGGAAGACGCGGTGCATTTATTTTGCAAGTCCATGAAGTGCAACTATTCCGGTATGCACGACCCGGGGCGACGAATTGAAGAAATCGGGGGAGAGGACGTGAATGAGTCACTAGGTAAAGGTTAGGCTATCTAAAAGGGTTTCGGTATATTAGTTTATTCCACGTTTCAAATGATTAAAGTAAAATTTTTATATAAGTTTAAATATTATAAAATAAAGGGGTTTTAGTATATTAGTTATTCCAAATTCTAAATGATTAAAGTAATTTTTTTTGTTTAAATCGTAAAATAATATATTTAGTTGAATCTCTGAAAATTAGAGTTCTATAAGTTTAAATACGACTTTATGTTTTGGTTCTCTGGCTAAGTTAAATAAACGTACGTATTGTGGTACCAAGTAAACATTTTAGTAGGAAAGTTAATTAGGGTCACTTTTCAGTTTAATTATTTTATACATGTTAACTTCACTCGCTGTGATTGTGGGATGTCAATTCACTGGGGCGGGTTTGCTAAATAAAATATGTGCAATCGGTTATTCGGTCAATAACCTGTACTTTAAAATAGGTCAGCTGTCTATTATCGACATCATACTTTGAGTCCGTCCCCGACCACCCTTCGGCGATGTTTGTTGTGGTCATTTTGTGTCAACGCACACTGGGACCTTAACGCAGGCCACGCCGTGGGGGGGCCGGCTACTTTAATTTACAAGTGTTTCGGCCGTCAGTTCGTAACTGCGCTGTACTTGTTATTACGTATAATCAATTGATTGAGGTATTACTCGAGACTTGTTGGAGTTGCCTGTCTCCTGACTGTTTAATTAAATAAAACTTCGAAACAGACTACCGATTGGTAGTGAGCACTCTACCCGATTGGGGGGATGTTCTAATAAAAAAAAGCAAACTTCGAAACAAACTACCGATTGGTAGTGAGCACTCTACCCGATTGGGGGATGTTCTAATACAAATAAAACTTCGAAACAGTTGGGTTACATGTGTGATTCTAAGAAACCTCGAGGCTGCCATGTCCGCGAGTCATGCAGGGAAATTTCCCGTACAGCCGATATGAATTTACGCTGACTTCAGACTCCGACAGTCAAATTTAGACGGACATTTCTGTCACTCAACATTGTTTGCTTTGCACATGTTTTATATTGGCAGGTCCGGCACAGGTATTGATGTAATTACATCACAGCATTGCTTTGTGTCTCTTCAGGACCTAACAAGTTATCAGGCGATTGCCACATCAATTATTATATCTGACTAAAAACAGTGGTTATTTTCCCACTAACTTTGTATTCTATTATCAGGCGATTGCCATGACGATTGTCATTAGATAATGCGACATCCGAGAATTCTCGTAACAATAAATGTATAAAACCTCTATTTGTTTTCTTCTTACATAATTTCAAAACATTACCTAACATATACGAGGGAGATTAGCCTCACTCGACTTAACAAACTCAGTGCTATAAAATAAACAGCAAAACCATAAAATCAATAATAAAAACAGTTTTCTCAATAAGATAATAGTGGCTTGGTCTCACAAACAATAGTGCATAAAAGATGGAATAAGTACTAGGAAACTATGAGAGTTTTCTAAAGGTATAAGTATCAAGTGTTAAATTTAATTCACAAAGTAACAAATAGCTAGTATTATCAAACTTTATATAAAAGAACCTGGGTAAACCATAAACGGGGTAGAACATAAATTGGGGAAATAATAATTTGAGGTTACTACACACAACGTAATTTGGGTCCTAATTTATAGAAAACTAGACGATCACGTAAATGGCCAAAGTATTGTTTGTCTTTCCTTAAAAAAGAAGGATAAATAATACAAATAATACAAATAAAATAAAATACACAATAAAAGATACAACGCGTGGGGGGTTGGGGGGTTATTCACTGGCGCTACGTGACCAGGATATAGAGTCGTAAATAAATTGATAATATTGCATGTTACAAATTAATTATTAGTTTTTGATACTGCCTTTATGAATCACTAGGTTCCACCGAAGCCATTGGAGACGACAGCAGTCCACCTCCCACAGAGCCCGTCAACATCACGCCGCCTCCGCCACCTCCCTCCGTCGAAGCCCAACTGGAGACCTTGCTGACCACCATGAAGGAAATTCAAAGCGAGCAACAACGCCTCCACATCCAATTAGGCAAAAGTTTGGTTGCCATGCACAAGGAACGACAGGCTGCTTCCACTAGCGTACAACACCAACTACAGGACATTGCCGCCTCCAGGGAGACGTCGAGTCCACAAGGCAGCTTCTCCTCTGGTCAAGATAGCCGTCCGATCTATGTCACACCGAGCCCAACGTTACCCATATTCAGAGGAAAGAATAGACACCCTGTGAAGTACCTGCAGGAATTGGAAGGTTATTTGAGCAAAATGAACGTTCCCGAAGCCAACAAACTAGACGTCGTGAACGAGTCGTTAGCTGACGAAGCACAAGATTGGGCAGCCATTTACAAAATCGCCTGGGTCACTTTCGAAGACTTCAAAACTGACTTCCTTGGCAGTTACTGGTCAGACGAAGAACAAAACAAACTACGCCGCCTCCTGTCCACGCATAGATGGGTGCGAAATGCCGGTCGTACCATGGAGACCCATTTTGCACACTATGTCAGTCTAGCCAGGTTACTGACCGATCCACTTCCCGAAACTGCTCTCGTCACCGAGCTGATGAAACATTTTCCCGCCAACATTCAATCACTGTGGCAACTCAAGGAGGGAAAATCCATTGCAAGCGCTGCCGAATTTCTCCGCATCCAGGAGAGTATCCTAACGCCATCCACACCCACGACGCAGACGTCCACTCCGCCCGAGCCACCAGCAAACAATACACATAAGCGTTATCGATGGGATAGGGGAGATAGGAACTTGAACCAGGAACCCAGATCCAAGTTTCCGCGGCAGGGAAACGAAAACCGGTCGAATTAATGGAGGCCGTAGTTTCGACCGTCTCACCCATCCACCGGCCCCGACTACACACATCCAACATCCCCATAGGCTGGTACCTCATGCAGCGTATGGGTTGGCAACGAGGACAAGGCCTAGGTCGCCATGGGCAAGGCATCCGTGACCCCATTCTCGCCAGACGCCACCGCGGACGCACAGGGCTACGTGCGCTAGACGAACCGCTCCCACGACATAGAAGTTTACACTTGGGTTGGAAAAGAGCAGAAGGAGCATCCATATTAGCACCTACAATTCCACCTAGACGTCTACTACCCGAAATCGACCTACAATGGGGAGAAATTACAATTACCACGTTACTGGACACCGGCAGCGAGATTACCTGTATTTCCGGAAGAAATATACCTTGACAAAATTCAGTCATCACATCCACCCACTTTGCCGCTACGTGCCATTCTCATACAAGGAGCTTTTGGAAACAAAAGTAAACGTATCTCTAAACAAATAATGCTGAACATCCAACTCGCTGGACACGACTTCGATTTATGCTGTCTCATTGTACCTGGACTCATTAAACCCTGTATAATAGGCATGGATTGGCTACGTACTAATCGTTGTACACTGTGCATGGAAAAACAAATTTTATCCCTTATTACACACGACGGCGATAAACTAGAGGTAGCTTTTACAAGTCAGACAGACGCCGACCCCAGCTACATGATCGAAACCGAGGAGAATGAAATCACCGCCCTAATACAGGCCAACATACAAAACAATCAGCCAGATTTAATAAACAACAAAGTTTGCGAGAGCCGTCTACCTGCCAGCGGACAAACACAACTACACAAGCTGTTAACCGAATATGTGAGCATATTCCCAACTAAGCCTGGGTTAACCCATTTATACAAACATAAAATTCAGATGGCCGATGAAACACCGTTCCTGAGGCGAAGCTACCCTGTACCATTCGCACTACGACCTGCAGTAGAGTCCAAACTTGAGGAGATGGTTCAACAGGGCATTATAGAACGAGCCGCTTCGCCATATTCTAGCCCTATGACGGTTGTCAAGAAAAAAGGATGGCACTGTACGAATCTGTCTCGACGCCAGACAATTAAATGCACAGATGACCTCTGACCACGAATGTCCACCTGCCATCGATGAACTTTTACAACAATTCCATGGACAGAAATATTTAACGACTATCGATCTTGTCTCTAGTTATTGGCAAGTACCATTAACCGATGGAAGTAAACAGTACACCGCATTTTCATATAACGGCAAGAGTTATTGTTACCGAGTATTGCCTTTTGGGTTAAAAACAGCTGTAGCGAGTTTTACAAGATGTATGGACATCGTGTTAGGGCCTGACATCCGTCCTTTCATACACAATTACATCGATGACCTACTCATAGCATCATCCACTTTCGAAGAACATATACAACATTTACGAGCTGTGCTTGAACAACTTAAGAAAGCCAACATGACAGTTAACCTCGAAAAATCATATTTCGTTCGCACTCAAGTTAAATTTCTTGGACATATTCTAACACCCGATGGCATCTTAATGGATCCCGATAAGGTGCAAGCCATCCAGGACTTCCCTAAACCTGTCAGATTAAAACAACTCAGAGCATTTCTAGGCCTGTGTAACTATTATCGCAGGTTCTGTCCAAAGTATTCACATAACACTTCAAAATTGAGCCACTTATTACGTAAAGGCGAGCCTTGGAAATGGGGTGATAATGAGGAGAAGTACTTCCAAGAAATAAAAACACAGTTTATAAAAGATGTGGTACTTATACACCCTGACCCAACCCGCCATATATCTTAGAAGCTGACAGTTCACACTATGCCATAGGCGCCGTACTGTACCAAATCAGTCAGGAGGGACACATAGGCGTAGTAGGATTCTATAGTCGCAGTTTGAGGGGACCAGAATTAAATTATGTAACCACAGAAAAAAGAATTATACGCCATCACCGCAGCGTTACGTAAATTTCACCTGTATTTACTACATTCTGCTTTCACTATACGAACCGATCACCGGGCTCTCACTTTCATTAAGCATTGCCGATTCCTGAACGAACGAATTACTCGATGGGTATTATTCTTACAACAATTTGATTTCGAAATACATCATATCAAAGGTGTTGACAACAAAGTCGCCGATACGCTGTCCAGGTATCCAGCAGATAACTCGCAGCAGGAAACCATTGAACCTATTGTAGCAAGTTTCACCGTGGAGGGGTCTGCCGAATTGTTAGAGGATTTTAAAAGATTAGGCCAGTTACAAAAAGAGGACCCTTTATTGAAACAAATCATCCAACACAAGTTAGACCCGTCTGTCCAGTTAGAAAGGAGGTTGTATCGCATAATCGATTGTTACCAGTATGAACAGGGCATTCTACTACACTTAGACCCGTTTACCAAGCACAAGACGCTGGCCATCCCAGCCCGGCTACAAGATAGATTAATATGGCAATACCACCTTGAAATGGGACATTTCGCCGGCCGCAAGGGTTACCTGATGTTACGACACTCATATTATTGGCCAAACATGAAACGTCACATACACCATTTATTACAAACCTGCGAGTTATGTCAGAAAACAAAGAAACCGAATCAGAAGTTGGTGGGCCCATTACAACCTGTAATTACACAAGCTGTAGGAGAGCTAGTAGCCGTCGACTTCTGCGGGCCACTACCACAAGGACGCGGGGGAGTGACTTACATATTGGTCGCCGTAGATATTTTTTCCAAATTCATAAAACTATTTCCACTAAAGAAAGCCAACGCCGTCGCCGCAGCAAATCGAATTACCAAGGATTTGACGCAACTATACCCGGTCAAGAAAGTACTAAGCGACCATGGGACTCAATTTACATCGAGAGTGTGGAGAAACAACCTACAACAAGCAGGCATCCAGGTTACCTACGCAACCATAAGGCACGCAGCATCTAACCCAAGCGAGCGATACATGAAGGAACTAGGGAGATTTTTACGCACTTATTGCCCCACTAGGCATACGAACTGGCCCACATATATTAGCAGCATTGAAGAATGTCTAAACAGCGTACCACATTCTAGCACTGGGAGATGTCCTGTTGAAATCCTTACTGGACAACCGCCCAAGCGATTCCTACAACCAGTATTAGACCGATATCTACCGGCATCAAAGAACACGGCACCTGAAGAACTTCTCCAGTCAGTAAGAGATTTTCTAATTAAGACATCCATGAGGAGAGCAGCGAAACAGAAGGGTAGAATTATTAATTTCCGAGTTGGGGATATGGTACTTTTAAAAACACAGCCCACATCGGACGCCGCTGCTGGCATCACACAGAAATTCTCACTTCTCTACGAAGGTCCCTACCGCATTACAGCCGTCCCGCATGCTAATGTTTACGAATTGTCAAGTACACAGACAGGCACTAAAAAAAGGCACTTTCAACACGGGCAATTTACGCCCTTATCTTTTCGACTAAAAACATGGAAATCCAAGTAAAAGTACAAGTGTTTTACACCAGCACACCAAAAATGACAGTACAAAAAGGACGAACCCACCACTGCAGAATTCATTATTATTTCAAACTGTGTTAAACCATGTCGACCTTAACGCAAGCCGCCATCCGTGAGAATTTCCGTGCCCGGAAACAATTAGCAAAAATGAGAGATCCGGATGTATTGATAATACGGACGGATTATAGTGACGTGCCGATACACGTGTACCCAGATGGACGTCCAGTTACGCCAGGGCGTGAGCTAGGCCGTTTAATTTGCCGGAAAACTCCGGACCCCCGAATTCCACCCAGGGTGTCACCCCGACAAAGCATGGATTTGAAGGTATTACGATGGAAACCACCCATGCAGAAACTAGAGACCTGCCCACGACACGTTGCTTCTGAGGGACCGATAACAGTCAACAAGTCTAGCGGACCCAACCAGCAGGGACACCCCAGGGACCGAAATGTAAGTCGACGCCGGTTGTATACCAGGGAGTACAGCCCAGACCCCGAGGCCACCACCTTCGAGGAGGCGTTTTGACAAAGCCGGAGACGGGCGCCATACCACGACGGACCGCCACCGACCGGGACCAAGACAGCTGGAGGACCATCGCCGAGGCAAAATCCGCAGCCACTCGCCGCCGAGGAAAATACGCCGCAGGGATTGGTGGAGTCATTGAGATGGAACCAGGATGGAGGACAGGTGAATGGGGAACGGAAGAGAGCCGCCACCGACGTTGGGATTAATTCTCTTTTCTCTTACAGATTTGTTGCAGCTAGAAGGTAGTTAGATAGGGATAATTTAGGGACATTCTGTAAACTTGGTACTACAACCCGGTATTATGCGTTTCGTGGTGCATATAATAATTGGCTTCACCATTATTTTACACCACGAAAGGGGGAGAGTGAAGTATACCGTACCTAGGGCATTTCATTTATTTCAAATTTTACCTATTTACTACCCGAAATTAATTACTTTATTATTTCTAAATTAATATCATTTAAAATTAATTATTATTATTTCTATATTAATATCATTTAAATTAATTACTTTATTATTTCTAAATTAATATCATTAAACGTTAATTATTATTTCATTACAAAGAACCAGAATATAAATCGTATTACATTAGAAATCTCAGGGTTAAATAAAATTTCATTTTAGAAGCAAAAGTGCACGTTTGAACGCCCAATTTTAGTCAGTTATCAATATGTTAATGTAAACATAGAAATTCCAATGCACTACACATACGTGACTGCATTCCTTTGTGTGGGAACCTGTTAGAAACGCATCAACATTTCAAGGGAGAATCGACTTTAAAGGTCGTGACGTCAGGGGATAAAATTTGTATAAAACGCGAGGCCCGGCAGGACTCGAGGTGATTGCGACTTAGTCGATCATCCAGCTTGGAAGTAATTCCGAGTTAGCCTTTACGGTTCATCAGCTCAAGATTAATTTCTGTGAGTTAGCTGGAGGATTTATCCTTTACAGTTTACAACAAGGTGATTGCTAGTCGATCATCCAGCTTGGAATTTATTCCGAGTTAGCCTTTACGGTTCATCAGCTCAAGATTAATTTCTTTGAGTTAGCTGGGGAATTTATTCCTTACAGTTTACAACGAGGGAAGACGCGGTGCATTTATTTTGCAAGTCCATGAAGTGCAACTATTCCGGTATGCACGACCCGGGGCGACGAATTGAAGAAATCGGGGGGAGAGGACGTGAATGAGTCACTAGGTAAAGGTTAGGCTATCTAAAAGGGTTTCGGTATATTAGTTTATTCCACGTTCCAAATGATTAAAGTAAAATTTTTATATAAGTTTAAATATTATAAAATAAAGGGGTTTTAGTATATTAGTTATTCCAAATTCTAAATGATTAAAGTAAATTTTTTTGTTTAAATCGTAAAATAATATATTTAGTTGAATCTCTGAAAATTAGAGTTCTATAAGTTTAAATACGACTTTATGTTTTGGTTCTCTGGCTAAGTTAAATAAACGTACGTATTGTGGTACCAAGTAAACATTTTAGTAGGAAAGTTAATTAGGGTCACTTTTCAGTTTAATTATTTTATACATGTTAACTTCACTCGCTGTGATTGTGGGATGTCAATTCACTGGGGCGGGTTTGCTAAATAAAATATGTGCAATCGGTTATTCGGTCAATAACCTGTACTTTAAAATAGGTCAGCTGTCTATTATCGACATCATACTTTGAGTCCGTCCCCGACCACCCTTCGGCGATGTTTGTTGTGGTCATTTTGTGTCAACGCACACTGGGACCTTAACGCAGGCCACGCCGTGGGGGGCCGGCTACTTTAATTTACAAGTGTTTCGGCCGTCAGTTCGTAACTGCGCTGTACTTGTTATTACGTATAATCAATTGATTGAGGTATTACTCGAGACTTGTTGGAGTTGCCTGTCTCCTGACTGTTTAATTAAATAAAACTTCGAAACAGACTACCGATTGGTAGTGAGCACTCTACCCGATTGGGGGATGTTCTAATAAAAAAAGCAAACTTCGAAACAAACTACCGATTGGTAGTGAGCACTCTACCCGATTGGGGGATGTTCTAATACAAATAAAACTTCGAAACAGTTGGGTTACATGTGTGATTCTAAGAAACCTCGAGGCTGCCATGTCCGCGAGTCATGCAGGGAAATTTCCCGTACAGCCGATATGAATTTACGCTGACTTCAGACTCCGACAGTCAAATTTAGACGGACATTTCTGTCACTCAACATTGTTTGCTTTGCACATGTTTTATATTGGCAGGTCCGGCACAGGTATTGATGTAATTACATCACAGCATTGCTTTGTGTCTCTTCAGGACCTAACAAGTTATCAGGCGATTGCCACATCAATTATTATATCTGACTAAAAACAGTGGTTATTTTCCCACTAACTTTGTATTCTATTATCAGGCGATTGCCATGACGATTGTCATTAGATAATGCGACATCCGAGAATTCTCGTAACAATAAATGTATAAAACCTCTATTTGTTTTCTTCTTACATAATTTCAAAACATTACCTAACATATACAGGGGGAGATTAGCCTCACTCGACTTAACAAACTCAGTGCTATAAAATAAACAGCAAAACCATAAAATCAATAATAAAAACAGTTTTCTCAATAAGATAATAGTGGCTTGGTCTCACAAACAATAGTGCATAAAAGATGGAATAAGTACTAGGAAACTATGAGAGTTTTCTAAAGGTATAAGTATCAAGTGTTAAATTTAATTCACAAAGTAACAAATAGCTAGTATTATCAAACTTTATATAAAAGAACCTGGGTAAACCATAAACGGGGTAGAACATAAATTGGGGAAATAATAATTTGAGGTTACTACACACACAACGTAATTTGGGTCCTAATTTATAGAAAACTAGACGATCACGTAAATGGCCAAAGTATTGTTTGTCTTTCCTTAAAAAGAAGGATAAATAATACAAATAATACAATTTATGTATGGCAGATAGGCTTTTGCTATGGGTTGTTCGGAGTCCTCTTGATTTCTCGGCCGAGATGGTTTTGACAACTTCTGTATTCTTTGTTGTGTGAACCCATAAAAGGAACAACGGATAAAATAAGCAAACTTCTACGTAAACATAAAATAGAAACAACTTTTAAGACCGACAAGAAAATCAGCACCATTCAAAGACCAAAATTGCTCTAGAAAGTCAAGGGGTATATGAAATACCTTGCCAAGATTGCAACAAATCATACATAGGACAGACCAACAGAAAAATAAGTGCAAGACGCGAAGAACACATAAACGCTGTTAGAAAAGACGAGAGAACATCATCTTTAGCTCAACATGTCAAAACTACAGGACATAGGATTGATTTCGACAAAACAAAAACACTAGCCAATATGGAGCATTACAAGTCAAGAATCATCAGAGAGGCCATAGAAATAGAGAAAAGACCACACAATCTAAATACACGAGATGACACCCAAAGACTACCTACCACATGGAAGCCTGCTCTGGTATTGCATGCCGCTGTCCATGAGGAAGCAAGAAACATAACGCAACGAACACACGAAGAGGAATCAACCAGAGCTAATCTAATAGGACCAAGTACACGGAGTCGCGCTCGAAATCAGGAGATGGGTGCAACAGACCGTGACATAAGCACAGACACACGCATGCGCGCCCGAACAGGACCGATTACACGAAGCCGCGCTCGAAATCAGGAGATGGGTACAGCAGACCATGACGCCCGGAGTGTGTCGAGAGCAACAGAGCGTAACACAGGTAGAGTATATAAGGAACTGCCAGATCCAGAAAACGTCATTTCAGTTCGAGTTACCAGAAGCCGCAGTAAGCAGTTATCTGTTAGAACCTGAAGATGGCAGATGAGATTCTGCCGAAACGTCGTTCAGACAACCATGGTCCCTCTCGGGGCCTATCACCTACGCGGGAGTATACCCGGAAAACGAATTCAACATTCACCACCCGCGAAAACCTGAAAAACAACATATATGTATATATATATATATATATATATATATATATATATATATATATATATATATATATATATATATATATATATATATATATATATATATATATATATATATATATATATATATATATATATATATATATATATATATATATATATATATATATATATATATATATATATATATATATATATATATATATATATTATGGTAACTCGAACTGAAAATTTCAGTTCGAGTTACCAGAAGCCGCAGTAAGCAGTTATCTGTTAGAACCTGAAGATGGCAGATGAGATTCTGCCGAAACGTCGTTCAGACAACCACGGTCCCTCTCGGGGCCTATCACCTACGCGGGAGTATACCCGGAAAACGAATTTAACATTCACCACCCGCGAAAACCTGAAAAACAACATATATATATATATATATATATATATATATATATATATATATATACATATATATATATACATATATATATACATATATATATATATACATATATATATACATATACATATATATATACATATATATATACATATATATATATATATACATATATATATATATATATATACATATATATATATATATATATATATATATATATATATATATATATATATATATATATATATATATATATATATATATATATATATCGTCGGTGGTTCAGCAATACCTCCCATGTGCAGATTTCACTGATTTTGTGATTTTGGCATCATATAAACTACTTTGTAGTCCCGTACCTGTCTGTAAATGCTCCTATGTGCATTTTAGTTGTTCGGTAATATATCTTAAGTGCAAAAATGCACATAGGAGATATTTCATGTCAATTTATTAAAATGAATACCACCTATGTGTTGATTTCGCGCTTAGGTGGTATTGGTTTTGCACTTAGTTTGTCATTTGTTAGATTTTAACAGTTCATAGGAGGTATTTGTAATAAATAAAACTTAAATATTAACTTGTGCTTTGAATCTGGTGATGGAATTACCTTAAAACTGATAAAACAATACAAACGTAAGTATCTACTCTTGTTCAATTTACTATTACATTAGTACGATGCAATAATTTATTATTTAATGTTTACGACGGAAATCCCTTCATAACCCTAAAATATAATATACCGTCAAATAATGCCCAGTTACAATCAGAATTTTATAACGATAATAATAACACACGACAAATTCTTAATTTTTCTTTATGAATAATCATTGTAGCATAATTATTTATGTTCTAACATAGACGTCATTTTTCTAAGTACACAGGCGGAGTAAATAACCTCTGCTCAATAATGTTTTAATAACGTGTAGAAAGAAAAATTTATTAACTCAACCGGCTCAAACACAAGAATGAGTTCTCGTTGTTGTGTTTGTGTCAATGCAGATAATAGATTTTTATTTCTATGCGTTATTAAAACATCATTAACCGTAGGTTGTTGAGCCTGTCCATGTAGTTCTTAGAAAAATTAATTTTAAGTAACTTTTTTGTCACTTCCACATGGTAAGTAGGTATCTAACCCAAACGCATTCATTCATTAAACACATGCACAGATAAACTAGCAACACATTATTGCAACAGTTTGTTGCTATGTTTTTTTTATTGACCTATGTATATGTTATATGCACAAGTGATTGGGTAGTAAAAAAAATAAGAATTTATAGAAACCATTTCTTATAAACATTATGGACAAGTCTTTTGCTTCCAGATGAGTTCCCGTGCACAGAAATGTTGCAAAAGTGCGGAATTAATATTCAGATTTCTAACTCTATCGCAAGTACCCGAGAAGAGAAGCATACTGAAACTCATGGTGTAGCAAGAGATATATTGCTAAGCCGACAATGTAGTAGTGAAGCAGCTACGACTACTGAGATATGTTCGCAGAATAAAATAGCCTCTACTTCAGCTTTTGTAACTTATGATTATGAAGTCGCAACGAACGGTGTGGTTATACCAATAACAGACAATAAGCTTCTTGATTTAAAAAAATAGTAAGTACGAATTTAATTTTAATACAGGGCAATTTGATATTTAAGACAAAAATGGCTATGCTAACTTTTATTAATAAAAAAATAATTACGTACAATTCGATTTATTTATTCACTGTAGATATTTTTGTAATGTAATATATTAAAAAGTGTACTTATTTTAGAAAATCTAAATGATTTCAATAGAATTCATATTACCGCCGAAAACGACAAAAAATGTGATGACATATCAATATGCGGTCAATACGAGCATGGACCATCAGGTGAGTTTTTCATACATTATAGCTGCAGTATAGCTTTCCTAACGGCCATAAAATATTGAGTCGTCTTAATAAAGTGGTTTCAAATAATCTAATTTTCTAGGAATCCAAAATGAGAAAAGAACATGTCTTTTAGAAAATCACTCTTAAGGTACGCGTACATATGTCGGAAGCGGACGGACGGCACGGAACGGAAAAATATAAAACACATGCAATCATGGTACAAAGCACATTCGTACGGACGGCACTCTCGGCATTTTAAAAATCCGACGAGACTCCGAGAATTAGAATTAAAATGCGTCCGCTGCCTGCCAGGCGTGTCGCGCGTGACGATGCAGAAGAATGTGCGATACAGGTCGGAACTTGTAATCGGAAGCGTCATCACTAGGCACCATGTGTGTTTTCGATACTTCTTACATTTTAACTGTCGACTGATATTATGGGTTTTCAAGAGTTGTTAATTTTAACTGTCCAAGGTTATCAAGAGCTATATGACACTAGTAATCGCCATTACAGCAACCAACAAAAGCGGGAAGAAATTTGGCGAGAAATAGCAGAAGTGACTGGAGAAAGTGGTAAATATATTTTTTTTATTAATATTTTTATTTATTTATTTATTATTACCCAAAGTCAGATTACAGATACATATTATTTGTTATATTTATTGCATTCGGCGTCCTCGTCGTACAGTTTTTAATTGCCAGTCCACACTTCCGTTTTCAGATGTGAAATAGTTTTTAAATCGTTCTCTAATTTCCAAAGCTTCTTGTGCAGAGTTACCTTCAATTCCTTGCAAATTGTTAAAAGTTTGTGTTGTATAAGAAATTTCGTTTTCATCTTCAGTTATGTAAGACACAAGTTGCCATAATAATGATATTTGCATGTTCTGGTGTCGTACTAAGTCTCCGTTTATATAAACGAAATCTTTTTACTAACATGCCAAAAAGCATTTTCACTTACACGACGCGCTCGACTTAGCCTGTAGTTAAAAATTCTATTTATCTCATTATTATTTGTTGTTTGACTTCCTGGGTAAGGTCTCATGAGGTGTTTAGATAGAGGGAATGCCTCATCTCCCACGATGATATGCGGCAACGCAATGTTAGTACCCGGTAGGTTTTTGTCAGGCGGCAATTGTAACTCCCCTGCCCTTAACGATTTGCCTAGTGCTGATGAAGCAAAAATCGCACCTTCAGAATTTTTACCGTATGAACCCACATCAATTACAATAAATTTGTAATCAGCTGAGACCAGTGCCAGCAAAACAATACTGAATGTTTTCTTATAAGAGAAATATAATGAGCCAGTGTTCAGCGGACTTTGAATTATTGTATGTCTACCATCAATAGCGCCAATACAATTCCGATAGTTCCACCGGTTGCAAAAAATTTTTTCCGCGGCATTCCAAAATTCAGTAGTTGGCTGTGGCATTTCAGATGGTTGCATTTTATCCCAAATAGCTTGACAGGTCGAATAGACTATTTTTCGGACAGTACTTTCTTCCATTCGAAATGAATAAGCCATTGACTTGAAGGAATTTCCTGTAGCTAGAAATCTGCAATAATAGAAACGTCATAATGAAAAGCGTGTCCACTATATGAGGCACCATTTTTGCCATAACTAAATGAATTTTTTTTAAGAAATAAAAATACTTATTGCCATTAAAAAAAAAATATGAGAATATACTAAATAAAAAAATGGAAAAATTAAAATAAATTATTATTATTTATATTTTTATAAATTTCATGTGCATATATAATACTTTTATCATTTTTTTTTTTTTATTATAATTATTTTATTATTTCATTCGCAATGAAAAACAATGAACGAAATATGTTTGCAATTCAATAATAAACCAGTTATGAACAATAATAATAATTATTATTATTAATAATTATTATTATTAACAATTAATATTCCAATTCGCCAAGTTAGTACTTACATAATTAGAATATTTCAGTGTTGTCGTAGAGTTTTGGCCATCAATGTATTTTGGCACATGACACATGAAATTTAAAAAATTATGAAATCAGAGAAAATAACAATAATTATAATTATTATTATTATTTAATTCTTAAATATTTTTGGCACGAGTATTATTTTTTTATGTTGATTTATTTACGGCACAAACGGCGCCTCATACTACTAAGCAGATCTGCTAATAAATATATTTTGTTGTAGCTGACATTTGTAAGGAAACATGGCGGAAATTACGCGATAATTACAGAAAAGCCAAGAATCTACGAAAAACCAAAAGTGGACAAGGTGCTAAATTGGCGAAATCCATTAAATTTGAGAAGGAGCTTGCTTTTCTAAATCCATATTTTCAGCAACATCAGGGTCTTCAGAAAACAAATTTAGCAGTTCCACACAATGCGTCTGATGATATATCCGAGATTGCTGAAAGCCCTGCTCCTGAAAATATTCCCAAAAATAGCAACTTGCCATTGGAAAACGTTGGAAGCCCATCAACTTCATCTTCTCAAAGCGCAATTCATCCAAAAAAAAAACGCTCTAAACCACAACAGTCACCAATGCAAAAGTATTTGCAATTCAAAAAGGAAGAGCTCGACCAGAGACAGCATAAGCAAGAAACATATACTGAAGATCCTCTTGGCGCCTTTTTTTCATCCATTGCTGGAACAGTGCGGACATTCCCGCCACATTTACAAATTCAAGTTAAAAAAAAAAAAAAAATTAACTTGGTTTCAGATGTGGAAGAGAGCTTGGTGAATCCGCCTGCTATAAGAGATTCTCAGCAACTTCCACGACAACCGGTAGCAGATTACCAACTTCAAAATCTTGATGAATACCACTCTCAGTCAGCCTCAGATTATTATTCGCAGTTCTCAAGTACATAAAAAGTACTCCATACTAAACTTTTTTTTTACTTATTTTACAGAAATGTCCTTTTGTTATATTCTAATTACAACAATAAAATTAAAAGATTTTTAACAAATTGTGTTTCTTACTTCGCAGTGACTAGGTTCACTCCAGAGTGCACGCTATTTTCAGCGTTGGGTGCACTCCAACACGAACATCTTGGATGTGACGTCATTCATGGAGTGCGCGGGAGTGCTAATTATTGCGTACACTCCATCTAAGTCATGCGACATCTATATTATGCGGGAAAGGACGAGTCCACTGTCAGCGATAAGGTATGGTCCAACGCGCATAATGTGAGATTAGTATTGGTTGATATATCGTGTTGTGAATGGGCCTTTTCACTACTTCTTAAATCTCAAAACAAATAGTTTATTTGAAAGCTAACTGATAGATATTCACCTTGTGCAACTCTGTTTGAAATATAAGTCTCCCATTGTTTAATAAAAAAATAAACATTTATTATGGCAATTTAAACACTCATTTGACCTTGAAGCTGAGTGACGTCACACAGACCGGAATCATGTTGGTGGCATTTGCCAGAACGCCTAATACTACTAACATCACACCACAACTGACACATTTTACATTGTTTACGGTTAGTTTTATGGTTATGTTCTGTGTGTTCATTTACGAATTGTGTTTTGCTTTGTTTCTGCACATTATTGGAAGAAAATGGAGCCAGGATTGTCTAAAGGAAATGCAGAAAATCTGCCGAAAGTTGACTTTATTATGGTGGACGAGTTTTACATGTCAAATTTGGATTATTTATCAGCAGAAGTCAGGAATATTAAAACAAAACGGTAAGTCATTAGTAATCTTATTTTCGTGTAATTTATTTATAAATATAATGGAACTACCATTATTTTAACATGCAATAATTGTTGTTACAATATTTTTTCCTATTTCAATTATACTTACTAATGTCTAATAATTTCCAGGTCAACAAGAGCATCGTACGGTGACAACGCAGTTGCTTATGTGCAAGTAAAGCGTGATGGAGCAATTTGTGTAGTAAAAGGTAGAATTACACCAGAACACAGTGTACACAAGAAAAATTATAGTATCATAATGAAAGTCGAGGAACAGGAAGAAAAAATACTGGAATGCAAGTGCCTTGACTGTTCAGCTTCAGCTGGTGAGTTTCTGTTTTAGTTTCCAACGGTGACATTCAAATTTTTATTTATTTTCAGGTGGATGTAAACATGCAATAGCATTTTTGATGTGGGTTCACCGTCAGTAACTTCGCAAGATTGCTACTGGCGGAAATCTGCCTTGTCCAAAGCAGTGAAGGAGACAAAAGTAATGGACCTGCAGGCACTGGCTGGGAAGAAAATCCCTGATTTGAGGCCAAAGACTGGAATTTTTCTAGAAAAAGTAAAAACCCCTGAACGCAAGCGGCGGTATTTTTAGTTATGTGAAGGCACCAGCTGTTTTGAATACATCAGTGTACCAGCTAGCTTTAAAATTCAAAGAAAACGACAATTTGATAACTGCGGATGACTTCATAGAGTTCATGAAGCGTACTATGACAGACGTTGATTGTCAGAGGGGAGAATTGCTTACCAGGGACCAGTACAAATCAACAGTTTGGTACGAACTGACATTTGGTAGGATCACTGCTTCCCGACTATTTGAGGCTTCCAGGTGTCAAACGACTGAGGGTGCTCTAATGGAAAAAATTTTGGGTGCAACAAAACCAATCGTTACAGAACCGATTAAACGAGGACTGTTACTGGAGGACAAAGTTTTAAAAGAAGTGGAAGAAATAAGGAAATTAAAAAATCCAGAGGTGTGGGCTATTATTGGATAAGGATTTTCCGTTGTTTGGTGCTTCGCCTGATGGACTCACTGATGAACATTGCATCGAAGTGAAGTGTCCATATTCAGAAAAAACTATTAAAAATTATATGTGATGGTATAGTGAACCAAAAATACTTAGCGCAAATGCAACTGCAAATGCTATTCAGTAAAAAGACAAGGGGTTTGTTTTGTGTTGCGGCACCTAATTTTGAACAAAGCAGGGACTTACAAATTAAAGAAGTTGCTTTTGACGAAAATATTTGTTTTAATTTGATGGAAGCGGCTCAATCATTTTGGAAAGCTGCGATATTTCCCAAGTTGTAACATTCTACACAGAGAGAAATCCCTTTGGAACATTTTGCACAATGTTGTGGAACAACGTCTTGTTGCATTTTTTTAAACAATTGTATAATTTCAAGGCACAACGTTATATAGTTTTATACATTTTAATTGTGCATAATTCTTGTACGTTTTATGTATCCAATATAAAGATTTAGTTACAATGAATTTGTTGGAAACTTCGACTAACAAATTCGCGAAATTTAGAGTCAAATTTATTTATTTTTATTCAACAAGTTATAGCAAATTAGGCTTAATTTATTGTTAAGCGTGTCCCTAAACTATATATTTCGTTACCATTCTATTTACAGTTAGTTTTAAGTAACTGTTTAAAAGGTTTGCACAAATTGTGTAACATAAAGATGTGATTTTATAAACGGATACTGACAAATTTGTCAAAGTATGGGCCCCAACGTATTTATTTCCGTTAAACAATAATAGTAATCTATGCCTAATTTTATCGATGCCGCCCTCACAAACTGGGTAATTTAATAACATACTACTATTCACAATGAATTTGGCGATATTGTTATAAAATTTTGCATAATTGTTTCATTTGTTTCACATAAAGATAATCATTCTATACTGCTATTGGTTAAAAAATTGTAGAGGTTGCGCCCGCCACGCTAAGCATATAGATAACGCGTGTCGCGAAATTATGCAATCTGTAGATTTCTCATTTAGAAATTGTGGAAAACTAAAAACAACTCTCTTAAAAAACTATAAACATTGTGTCATTTAAGAGCACTATTTTTTGTAAATATTTCACACAAATTGTAAAAACTAACTTAATCTGTTCAGAGATCTGTTCCACAAGTGGAATAAAATGATGTATTTTTATGCAACCATAATTCAAATTTGTGTGATTTTTAAGTTTGTACAAAAATTTCAAACAATGTTAATGCATAAACTGTACAAAATCATTGCTCCAAAAATGTATTATTTATTTGCACAAATTGTTCCTGTCACTTTTTTAAGACCAATTTGGAGTACAATTTTCTACAATTGTGGTAAAATATCACACACATTTTTCCCTGTGAGTAGTATATGTTTATGTAGTATAAAGTTCCGTATTCTTAAATTTTTGTTATTGAATAAAATGTTTTATAAACATCGTACTTTTTTCCATAAGGGAATAGGGATGAGCTTTTATCAAAATAACATTAAAAAACTATTGTTTTCATTATATTATTTTTATTATTATATTCAAATGACATAAATTTGCCCTTACTAACAGTGTAAAAAAATAGTTTATGAAAGCAAATGATTACATTAAAAATAGAGAATAAATTTATTTGTCACCATAATAAATTTTTGTCATCAAACGAAATCCTCTGATTATGAAATTCAATCACAGAAATTATTTTTTATCTCACATTAACATAAGCGTCTCCAAACATGTCTATCCAAATTTATAACAGTTTGTATCCAAAATAAACGAATAATCATCGTAACTTATGTCCAATGAATCTGTTTTACGTTAGGAATAATAACTATGTTCTCAAAATAATATACCTATCACCAAATAAAATGTTTCAGAACCTGTAACAGTAAATTTTTAATTTCTGTCACAACTAAGTTTACTACCTATTTTCATTTCGGAACACCTTCTCTAGATGTTCCTGTTTCCAGAATTACGGCGGCACGAGGCTAGTCAACTAACAAATTGTTAACCACCTGTTAATTCACGTAATACGCCCAGGCTGTTGAATTTGAAAATGATTATCAGTAAAGTCTGAAACTTAATATACATACCTTTTTGATCGGTACAATATTAGTCCATGGTGACAATTCATTTAATTTCGCTACTCAACAATTGCGAGTACCCTTTGCGCGGTCGCGGCGTGGAATTTAGTTTAATCTCATTTCCGACAGGCATTTCCAACGAGGCAACTGCAAGCAGCGGTCGGCTTTTACACTTTCTTGAAATACCTCGTGGCTCGAATAATTCAATCGCTTTATTGGATGTTAGTTGCAGGTATGTTAACCTAACTCATTCATTTTATAGAACGTATAGTGATATCGGGATTTTGTTTCAGATTTTCCTGATTGATTATTATTTGATTATGTCTATTTCATATATCATTTTTTATATTATTACTTTTTGATCTTTTTTATTACGATCACGGTAATTTTTTTGGAGGCATTATTTTATCTCGTGGCTCGAATAATTCAATCGCTTTATTGGATGTTAGTTGCAGGTATGTTAACCTAACTCATTCATTTTATAGAACGTATAGTGATATCGGGATTTTGTTTCAGATTTTCCTGAGTTATTTGATTATGTCTATTTCATATATCATTTTTTACATTATTACTTTTTGATCTTTTTTTATTACGATCACGGTAATTTTTTTGGAGGCATTATTTTATGCATTCCTCGTGTGGCACCTTTTTTGGTACTGGAGTTTTACGTTTTTTATGGGAATACTACCGTAATTACTACCCTTTGACTGGGATAGTGATATTTTCCTAACTTGATGTCGGCCAAGGAGTTTTTTTGAAGCACTAACTAGTTTGCCTGGAAAACTACGCACGTGGTTAACTGTGCCTTGGGACGTATTACCGAACTTTTTAGCCTGTGAGATCACTTTAACTATGAGATGGTACCGACAGCCTGATGCCGATCTAGTCAACGTATGCGGAATCCGGATGGAGCTGTTACTCAGCCCCATTGTTTAAGATAAGTACCTTTTACATTTGTCTGCTAGTCAGGATATAGATTACCGTTGTTAGAGGTCCTGTAGCCGGCCTTACTTTGCCTTTTTTTTTTTTTTTTTTTGCTTTTATGCTTGTAGATGCTTGTAGCCGTTGATGTAATTTTAAGATGTGTTGTTTTGTGCCCGTGTGCATTTAAGCGGACATGCTTTTACCTTTTTTTGTATTTCTATGACCTTCAGTCCCGTGTTAGTGTCTGTTTAAATGCGTAAGGCGTAGAACCATATATAGTTGTAATTTACTGCTTGCAGGATATTTTTTTTTGCTTACAAACTATATATTTAGTACTTACTAGGTTATGTTAACCACAGTTACCCGATTTTAGTTGCCTTTTGCCTAAAATCGCTAGCACAGCCGTTGTAATTACCTTTAGCTTACAATTTGGTGCGTGTGTGCTAGTACTTTTTGCTTACTACGGTTGATTTAAGTGGCCTTTTGCCATGAATCTATAGTACAGTAGCTTTTACCTTTTTTTACCTCACGTAGGGGTATGTAACTTTGTAGGTTATTACCTATGCTTATCGGGCTTTGGATGTTTGCTTTTTGTGCAAGTAGTAAGTAGTCATATTCTGGAATATTTTTAACTCATTTTGTACCTTTTATGTATTTTTTGTGTTTTATCTTATCGCTGTCAGCGCTTGAGCTGCTATTTTAGTTAGTAATTTGATTTATTATGCGTGACTTTTTGCATATCTTATTAAGCTAGTTGCCGCTACTAAGCCTATCTTTTGGGATAGTAGTGTCGTGATATGTTGTAAATTTTTGCTTCACGTAGTTTGAATTAAACTAGTTTCAATTTTATTCTGTTTTTTTCTTGAGTTTCTTTAACTCATGGCGCCCACAGCCTTTTGAAATAGTTCCCATTCTTAAATAATACCTTGCTATAACAACACCGAATATTAACAACGAATTCTCAAATTTAGCAGTGCCTGAACTCTTACCCACGACTCTTGCCTCCTAAAATAGCTGACTAGCCGTGGTGGGTTATAATTGGGGTTGTCTATCTTTTGCCTTCACCGACAACACAATTTAACTCTTTTACCTTAACGATTGTAATTTAAACCCAATTAAATTATAAAGTGGTGCTTTTAAATTACAAATTGGCGACCAACGTGGAGTTAAATTAGTTATGTCCATACATAACGTACATAGTTTTCATATTTAAATTTTTAATAAATACAAGAGTCTTTAAGAAATTTGTATATTTATTGAACTTCCAATTAGGACAGACATACCTGTTTATCACAACAATTACAGATCATCATCCGATTGCCATACATTTATAGACAATCGTTTTGAAATAGTTTGGTGTTAATAAATTGGTAACAGATTTATCATTCTGAGAATAAATCTGATTATTTGGTGACTAATTACGGTTTCGGGTGATTTGCCATAAATTTATAGATAATCGTTTTGAAATAGTTTGGTGTTAACAAGTTGGTGACAGACCTATCATTCTGAGAACAAATCTAATTATTTGATAATTAAAATCACATTAAATTGGTGACCGATAAAATAACACCCTTAAAAATATAGCACATTATTTTTTTATCAACCGACCTTGAACATTAATAATGCCACAAGCTATTAACATCATGTGGTTTACGATGTATAAAAGATTTGTGTTCACTCTAGCGTGAATGTCCAGTGATGTAAATTCTCTTAACCTTCTTATGACACGTTCAATATGTATACGCAAAGATGCAATCCTCTTACTTTCATTTATTTTTTCCTTTAATAAGATTTGCCCTTCTTCAACACTCGGTGGCCTAACTAAAAAAGCAGTTTTTTTTTTGCTAACATAAAATCAATTTGCTTAAATCCTCTATCAGCCATGCACATGCATTTGGCAACTCATTCAAAAAATTGCTTTGTGAAATTATCTCCTTATCTGAAGCTCTTCCACCAAAAGCCCCGGAGATGAAGGTGATCATGCCATCTGGGGTTGAAGATATTAAAAATTTCAAAGTATTACATTTCTTATAATCAGACCAGGTCATTGCTTGATAAATAGGATTTGAAGGTTTCTCTATTTCGATTTCCAAACAATCAATAATTGATACAACATTTTTGTAACGTACTCTAAATGGAATTGGTAATCGTTTCTTAATTTCTATAGAACTTGGCCAAAAAATGAGTTCTTGTAAAGCTCCTGCAATGATTGGTATTGATCTGGTAAATATATTGTGAATATAAGTAACGCTCATCTCAAAGTCATCAGCAAGCCGAGCATATACATCATCTGTTCTGATTTTCTTTAACGTAATTAAAACATCAACGTGATGAATTTTTTCCACTTCAACAATAAACTTAACAACCTCAAAGCTGTAAAACTACAACATCCTCTTAAGCAATCGCTAAAGTATTATTCCATTACATATGTGTGTATTCATGGTGGGAAATTGCGTACACGAGGCAAAGGGATTCGCAAAGTCCGGTATGCAAAAAATATAGAGGAATATTGATTAGGAAAATCATAACCCCCCATAATACATAATACTATGTCATTTGCCTGAATTTCGATTTTTAGTACGAAAAAAATGGACTGTCCTTCCTATATTAAAGTGGCTGCTTCTGTGGCAGAGCAAGTCCTTAATGTAACAGGTTTAGAAAAAACGCATTGATATTAAAAAATATAGAAATGAACCGTTTTATTGTAGATCGTATAAATATTTTAATTCAGAAGATTTTGCGCGAGATGCCAATAGGGTGAACTGGAATGTAATTTTTGAAATAGAGAACATAAATGACAAAGTTGAAGTATTAAATAATTGTATCATGGAATTATTTGACAAGCATGCACCGCTAATACTTGTTAAACCTAGAAAACATAATCCGCCGTATATTACCTATAATATTAAGGAAATGATCAAAATAAAAAACAAAGCACATAAAAAATATATTCAGTCAAAAACGGAGAGAGATCGAGCTTATTATATAGATTTAAGAAATTACGTCAATAGTGCTATTCGTCGGGAAAAGAAAACATATACTTTTATGCTAAAAAAGAATGAAAAAAGTCCGCGTGATATCTGGAGAACTCTTAGGGATATAGGTGTAGGAAACCAAAAGAATAAAAAAGATCTGCCTGATTGTTTGCAAAATTCCCAGTTGTTGAATGATCACTTCTTAAATATTGCTGGAAGCACAGTTGTTGACGACGACCTTTTAGAGTATTATGAAAACAACAAAAAAAATAATTCATCTTTTCAATTTAACGAGGTAACAGAAAACGATATTTGTAGGACGATTTCAGCGTTAAAATCGAAAGCGTATGGAGTGGATGATATTAATGCTGAAATGTTAAAATTAATTTCACTATACTGTATACATATTTTAACACATTTAGTCAATTACTCTCTAAATACCGGTACATTTCCAAACATATGGAAAGCAGCAGCCGTGCTCCCGATTCCGAAAAATGAAAGGCCTCTAACTTTTGACGACCTACGACCTATAAATATTTTACCTTCTTTATCTAAACTAATGGAAAAAATTGTAAGCTTTGAATTTAAATTATATCTGGAAAACTATAATATACTTCCCTCAATTCAATCAGGATTTCGCCAAAAGCATGGTACCAACACAGCAATGTTAAAAGTTGTGAATGATATTAGCGGTGCAATGGATAATTCCATGCTAACTGTTCTGATTTTGCTTGATCAAAGCAAAGTTTTGATCTAGTTAATACGAATTTATTGATTGCAAAGCTAAAATTTATTGGAGTAGAGCATAGTGCTTTGTGCAGTGGTTTAATGATTATTTGCGAAACAGAAAGCAATTTGTTAAAATAGGCCAAGATAATTTCTCGTCCATGCAACAGGTGTTAAGTGGCGTCCCTCAGGGCAGTGTACTGGGACCTATACTGTTTTCGGTATTTACGATGGACCTTCCGGAAACTATTCAGAGTTGCCACTTGCATATGTACGCAGATGATATCCAACTATATAAGTCCGCAAAGCTTGAGAATTTCCAAAACTAGTGACAGATGTAAATGAGGATTTAAATAGTATTTGTACATGGTGTAATAAAAATGGACTGAAACTTAATCCAAAAAAATCGGAGGCTCTTTGTATCGCAAACGAAAGGTTAAGATCAAATTTCGATAAACAAAATTTTGATATCATAGCAAATAGCGCTAAAATTCAATGGGTAAATAAAGCTAAAAGTTTAGGAGTAACGATAGATGAGAATCTTAGCTTTAATGATCACACTAATAATATATTTAGAAGCTCATATGCGGCATTAAAGTCAATTTACAAATTAAAACATGAAATAGATGAAAAATCAAAACTAAAACTTGTAAAATCAATTATTTATCCAAAAATAGAATATTGCAGTTCAGTATATTATTATCAGCTAACAGAGTACAATAAATATAAAATACAGAAAATACAAAACTCTTGCTTAAGATTTGTCTGCCATATACCATATGGTGCGCATGTAACACCATACTTGCAGAATATGGGTGAGCTGAATGTCAAGCAGCGCATACATTATGTTCATAGTATATTCTTATATAAACTTGTTAAAAATAAACAACCACAATATCTTTCAGACTTATTGATAATAAGATCAGATATACATGGTGTGAATGTTAGTGTTGATAGTTACACCACACCAAGGCATAGAACAACAAAATTTAAGGGGAGCTTTGCATACACAGCGCCGACGACATTAAATTATGTCCTACAATTTTTAAATGAGTCCATAGGTACATTTAAAAAAGAGTCAAAACTGTTGTTTTATAGAAATAATGATATAAGTATATAACCTCCTTCTTGTTGATGTGTATATGAGTGTATTTGGATATTTGTTTGGATATATATGTGTATATGTATACACGCGTGTGTATATGAACATAGATAAAACATTTACTGTATTTAGTGTAGGTTATATTTAAGATACGTTTATAAACTATTTGATACCTAGTATGTATTAAAACCACATATATAGGATAATGAATTAACATATATTGCAGGAATATAATGTATTATATTGTAGTATAGATTTAATTTACTCTACATGATATCTTGTAAGTTGTACGTACATGTATGTGTATTGATCAAGTGTAGTAGTATTTATGTTCTTGGGAACGTGGAAGAGCGCCTATGCCGAACTGTTTCCCATTTGTGTACATTCTCTGTATTGTCCACAATAAACGTTATTATTATTATTATTATTATAAAGGTCATCCATTTTCACAGGTAAGCCAGTGATTAAATTCTAGCATGAGTTCACCTTATAGTGAGGGGTCCAAAGCTTTAAAAACGGAATGACCCATTCCAACAAGATAAATAATTTTTGGGAACGAATTTGGAAAGAGGGTCCTTAGGGGCATCAGAAATGACTTGTTGGACTTTTGTTGACTTTTGCACAACTCAAAAAGAAAAAAATGGCATGATGGCATTTCATGAATACGTGTTTTAAACGTTTGCCTCTCGCTAAAAAATGTAATATTTGCGATATTGACCTGATTTTTTATATTTATTTACTAGAGTAATGAGCGCCTCTACCCGTAGTAATGAAATTTAAAAATCACTGCAGTTTTTTTTTAATAAATCCTAAAGTCACAGCAACGAAATTTGTGTACTGAAAATTTCAACATACGGGAAACTATACTAAATGTTCAAAATTTGTACACACTATGTGAATGAAATATGGCCAAAAGACCTACAATTTTTTGAGAAAAATCAGGTCGGTATCTTACACAGTTTTTGAGTTACTGATTTTTTAAAGTGGACCGTAATTTTTTGAGAAGTTGTGCAACGGCCAACAACAATCCAACAAGCGATTTCTGATGCCCCTAGGGACCCTCTTTCGATATGACAACTCAAAAAATTGTTTACCTTGCTGGAATGGGTTACTTGCAGATTTTGACGTGTTTTAATCGTGTGGACCGGACCCTCTAATATTATTTCATGAAAATTTTAGAAAGTTTTTGAACATTTGGCTGAAAACAGAAAATTGGATAACAACGAATTGAATCTTGCTGAAACTTATTTAAGTGTCCGAGGAAATAAGAAGTTGATTCAGAACAAAATTCACCTCAGCACTGGCAAGAAAACAACTCTTAAAGATTTATCTAATATGGCTTATAAAATGAAAAATACTTCTAATAATTTGGAAAATGCCGTTAAAACATTAAAAGAAGCATACGGTAAGGTACATAATTTATTGGTTTCTTAATATTCCAAATAATTTTTTTGGATGTAGTGTCGACGTATTTTACGGAGAAGACCTTTGTTTTAAGGGACTTTACTTTTCTACAAAAACAATGAGAAATGCAGTTGCAGCATGGCCGAGTTTCATTTCAATAGACGGCACGCTTTTCATTTTTTTAGTGGAAGATTCAGAAGGTCAAAGCGAAATCGTTGGAAATGCTTTAGTATGCAACGAGGATACTGAAACGTTCGATTGGCTTTTGAATCGATTCAAAGCTGAAAACAATAAAAAATGAAGATGTTAAATGTACAATGGCGGACAAAGATCTACTGCAGCGAGATTTGATCAAAAAAATATTTCCAGGAGTGCCAGTTTATATTTGCCTGTTTCATATATTGAAAATTATGAGGAGGGAAATATCTTGTGATAAGATGAACATTACACAAGCTGAACGTGAAACTACTCTTACATTAGTACAAAAACTTGTTTACAGTCTAAATGAATCTGAATATAATGATAACTACACGATTCTTAAATCGGCTGTTCCTAACAAAGTTTTTGATTATATCGAGAAAAACTGGCATATCATAAGGGCAGAATGGACCGTATACAATATGAGAAATGAAAACTTACTGAACAGAACTAACAATAGACTCGAGTCTATAAATCAAAAAATAAAACAAGTTATACCCAAAAATAGCAGCTTACAAGAGTTCGTAAAACATTTCTTTATTTTCATACATGCTCATGAAAATGAGCGTAATCATAGAGCCGCAAAATTAATTTTAAAACGACCAATTACAAAGTACAGTCCAGAAAGTCCGGAATACAAGTATTTGCAATTGTTGACAACACATGCAAGTCAATATGTTGCATCAGAAATAAATGCTGCTAAGGATTTAAAAATTTTAAAATATGAAACTAGCATCAACAGTTGTACATGTGTTAAATAGAGCTCCATGAAATTGCCGTGTAAACACATTTTTTGCATCAGGAAACATGTGAGTGAGCCGCTATTCGATGCAACATTGTGTCATGAAAGGTGGACCAAGGCCTATTATTTAAGAAATCAGCGAATTACGGCAACTGAAGAACACGTAGATATGGACACTCCCGCCATTTCAATATGCAAGACAACATCTAATGCAATCAAAACAACAAGTCAAAAAAGACAGAAAGCACTGTTCATTACCAATTCATTAGCTAATTTAGCCAGCGAATCTTGTTACAGTTCCTTTGAATATAAAATGGATGTTTTGAATTCCATTGAAAGATTTTGGCGTCAAGGCAATGAAGTAATTGTCGATAAAGTCAATCGACATGGCAGCGAAAACATTGGATGTGTCGAAGAAAATCAGACTGACAAGGAGGTGATTGTTGAAGAAAGTCAAACTGAACATGACGGCGAAAATATTGAATGTGTGGAAGAGAATCAAACTGAGAACGAGGTGACTTTCGAAGAATATCAAACTGGACATGACCGCGAAAATATTGAATGTGTGGAAAAGAATCAGACTGAGAACGAGGTAATTTTCCAAGAAAATCAAACTGGCCATGACGGCGAAAATATTAAATGTGTGGAAAAGAATCAGACGGAGAACGAGGTAATTTTCGACGAATATCAAATATTAGACGACAAAAATCTGCGACATCTCGATGAAATGATTATCGAAAATCAGCCAACGAACATACATCCTGGTAAGAAAAGTATTACTTAATTATAGTCTAAGACTGTACTGACTATTTTTTCATTAGGTATATCGTTAAGGGATATCAAAATGCCTCTTAAAATAAAAAAGAAAGGGACGCCCCAAAGGTGCAGATTTAACCGTTATAGGACTGAAGAAAAAAAAGAAGAGAGGATCATCATTTTAAATATACATTAGATATTATAATCCATGCTTATCAATAATATTAAATATTTTTATATTACCTTATTTTCTAACTTTCATAAATAGTCAATAAAATTCTAAAATTACTACTAAATTCGATCTATTGCCGAATCAACCCTGCTGTCACAAAGTTCAAAATGCGTAAATAAGAAATGGAGTGTACGAAATAATTAGCACTACCGCGCACTCCATGAATGACGTCACATCCAAGATGTTCGTGATTTGGAGTGCACCCAACGATGAAAATAGCGTGCACTCTGGAGTGCACCTAGTCACTGCGTTCTTAGTTACCTTAAACATATTACCAGTCTTTCCTCGGCAGAAATTGGTTTGCGCGAAGGACAAGTGTTCTTTAGTAATAAGTTCTTTAATTGATGCCAACAAAAAATAAAATTTTTCTTTGGTCATTCTGAAGTAGTTAAAAAATTTCCTGTCATCCCGTAATAAATCAGGAAACAAATGAATATATTCACCGTAAACGTGACGCTTCGAACATATTTCATGAATCCACATTCGTTTTGCTCTTTTTCGTTTATTATAATGCTCTTCTTCCAAAACCGCAATGAATTCTTCCTCCGAGGAACTCATGATTGACACTACTAAGCTAAATTCCGCCGGTCGATTCCAACGTATGTGTGTTGATGCAAAATAAAATTTCGAAGGTGCCGTGCGTCCGTTCCGTACCGTCCGTCCGCTTCCGACATATGTGCGAGTACTTTTACTCGGACTCTGACGACTCTGTGAAGACAAAGATTTTATCCCTTCGGAGGAAGATACTGACACTGAATCGGTGTTACCTGTATTAGGTTTGTCGAAATTATTATTGAATATGGCTTTAGTCTATTTTTTATAATTTGTAGATGAAAATGAACAATGTGACCAACAAAGTCAGGAACTTTCCACAACTACTGTGAAGAAGAAGCGAAATAAAATACTAAAGCCAGAAGAATGAAAATGCAATGCTAGAAAACGAAAAAGACAGAAGGGAGAGACATATATTTCGATGAGAGGGAAAAAAGTTATGGCTCGTACAGTAAAGGAACAAGATTGCAGCAAGTGTCCAAGAAAATGCAACCAAAATTTTGATGAAGAACGTAGAAAAACATACATCCGGCTTTTTGGAGTATTGGGGACGTAGAAAAGCAGCGACAATATATTAGTTCTCTAGTTCAAGTGACAGATAAGATAAGCAAAAGAACATTGAATGAAGTATCCAGAAGAAAAAAAACAGATATGTCTTAATAAAGGATCAAGATAAAATTGAGGTATGTCAGGGATTCTTCTTGGCAACTTTTGATATATCTGAGGGTTTCGTTAGAGGAGTATTAAAAAAAGAGAGATGATCACAATATTATTATGAAAGACAAGAGAGGAAAACACCCGCCGGGGTTAAAGCGGCCAGAGGAAAAAAGTTATTTATTAAGGACCACATTGGGTCTTTTCCTACGGTACCCTCTCACTACTGCCGGAAGGATACAAACAAGGAATATCTTGCTGTTTACTTAAATTTACAAATCATGTATTCACTTTATGTCGAAAAATGCCAAGAAATTAATATTGAGCCAGAAAAGCTGTGGTACTATAGGCATATATTTAAGACCTATTTTAATTTGTCATTTCATACACCAAAAAAAAACATGTGTGACAAATGCTTTATATTTAACCCTACAACACTAAACACTCGTAAAATTGACGACGACACATGAATGATTCGATTGCTTCGGGCATTTCCGTTTGTGCGATTGATGTAGCAGTAGCTGCATCTTGCTATTCAAGCTAGTTGGAAATGCAAGGGCATGCCAGTAGGACTATTTGTCGTGGAGTTACTGAGAGTTCGTCGTCAATTTTACGAGTGTTTATTATCTGTGTCATTTTTATGGTCGACTATTTTACGACTGTTTAGTGTTTGTATATATTAGGTAAATTCTCGATTACTATCATGTAGATTAAGTAAATCTTACATTTCAATTTTTAGGAGGACATTTGATTTATATTGTATAACCATGTCAAAAAGATATTTGACCCAAGCCGAATTGCAAGCAGACGCTAAAAAAATTATGGAAGGGGAGGATGCCGATGAAGAAGAAATTCAACTATCAGGTAGTGAAAATTAACAGGATATTGTGGAAGTCGAAGATGTAGATTCAGATGATGAAAATTCTGAAGGCGAGAATATCCCAACAAGTCAATCAAATCAATCAGCGAATCAATCTGGACGTAGAGCTATTTCTGTTTTGGACAGTGATGATGAGTCGGATAACTTGCCATAGTTGGAAATGCAAGGGCATGCCAGTAGGACTATTTGTCGTGGAGTTACTGAGAGTTCGTCGTCAATTTTACGAGTGTTTATTATCTGTGTCATTTTTATGGTCGACTATTTTACGA